>CM062817.1:310809482-311371193 GCA_031772625.1 Pinus tabuliformis
CCATTTAGATGTCTACCACCTGCGTTCATGCTGGTGTTTTGTGCCAGTAATTGTGATTGCGGTTGGGTCCATGTCCAAGTCCTATACAACTTCAGCAAAACAGGTAACCCACTGAGAGCAGCTTAGCCGAAGGGTGACACTTTTACTCATTGCAATATCTCATTGGACAATTGCCGTTTGCATGTGATTATCAGCAGCACGGGATCCAAAATAAAGATAGCAATACTATTACGAAGAAAGGATTAAATGCTGACCTGGTTCTTGGGGAAAATGTCAGCTAACAGCTTCTTATACCGCTTCACAGGCTGGCGAGACCGTGATCTCAGCCCCGGGCAGCATACACACATGCTCCCACATGCGGGCAGAACTTTCCTTGACATAAAACCCATCCTGAGAAAAGATAGAAAGAGAGAGAAATCATGTGTATGCTCAAAACCCATTTTAGCTTAATACAACCTAATTGTAATGCCTACTCAAAACTGCAAATAACCAACTTGAAAAAGACAAAGCTCAGGCCTTCCTCTGGACTAAAGTTTCACACTGTTATCACTGTGTGCAAATACCCCCAACATGAAAAGAGGCAAAGCTCAGACCTTCCTCCAGACTCAAACTGTTCACTGTTTTCACTCTGTGCGAGAGTTTATCAGTAGCAAACAGCCATGCCTTCCTATTGTGCTACCCCAAATGAAGAAAATTAACATTGTGTGTGAGATCCCATTGTGAAGGCCTTCAACCAGATTTGAACCAAAGTGAAAAGCAGGAATAAGCATTCGTTTTACCTGTATTGTCCAGCGGAATGTCAGAAGAGAATGCCCCCCTGTGTGGGTCTGTCTTCAGATGAGACGGGTAATAAAATGAAGACAATCATGGGAAATACTCTTGTATATACGGCCTTGGTAGAAAACAGACCATATTGGTCATGTGTGAAATGAATGATAGCAGATTTGCCAATCTGGCAGGCAAAACTGAGCAGTGTTGCAGTGTGATGGTGACGGGCACGTGGTGGAGTTATGTTAAACTTGATCCTAGTTTTGGGTTTCCTGATTTATTATAATCAAATAACCCTCTGGTGTTTGCGCTGAACCAGCGGTAGTCAGGTGGCACTCTGGGAGTACACCACAACTTCGCTTTAATTTTTTGAAGCACATTGGGGTGATTCTCGTTTTTTCTAATTGATCAAATGGGTCTCTTGTCTACCCCAAGCTAGTCTGCAACAGGGTTTAATTTTGAAAACTGTTCAAATGCATAAATACGGACAAAACTATAATCCTCCGATAACATGACAGTGAAATCTTCGATCCTTTTTTCAACCTAATCATCATGAGTCAGGTGTTAGTGAAATCTTCGATCATTTTTTCAACCTAATCATCGTGAGTCAGGTGAGCAGGGCTATTGGTAAACATTTCAAGTTCATTTCCAACTAATCATTAAATTTAAATGAATAAATTCCAAGACTTAACACATTTTCACCTAATCATATTAATTTAAAGGAATAGTTTATAAATTATCTTCCTTTTATCTTTTTTTGGAGCTATGAGATCATGACACATTGATTTGCAAAAAAAAATAGTTATACCTAATAAAAAAAACTCAAGAAAGAATGTCTTTTCAAATAAAGAAAGAATTGTAAATCAATCCTGATACTAAAATTTATAATTTAAGCGATCATAAGGGTAGCTTTTCAATTAAATTAAAAATAATTTGTATTTTCACAAAATTTAGTAATTAATAATATAAAATGTTTGTTTGTTTTTTGTTTTTGTTTTTTTTTTTTTTTTTGTAAGCTGAGGCGATATTCTATGTTTCCATTACTGAAAATAAAAGACATTACAGATATAGGCAGGTCTCAACCCGCCCTTAAGGGAAACCGGGTTTCTTGACCATCTGAAGTTTTTAAAAGCCATCCAAAAAAAGTATATTACCAGTCTATCTATCCACGCTAAATACCCGTCTATTCTTACTATAGTCAAACTGTTTTTTCTCTGAGTCATTAACATCTAATATTCCAAAAAACAAAATAGAAATATATAAAAACCTCCTTGCAGCAGCTCCATCTTCTACTGATTCATTGTATCTGGCTTGGGCTCTCTCTCTGCCTTGACTCCCATTCCGCTCGCTTTAAACATCTGCAGAATCTCGTCCATCTTTCTGTCTTGCATAAGTAGAGTAACCTGGATATTCTTCAATTCCTTTTTCAGGGTGGGGATTCCTTGAGCCAATTCAACCATTTCCATGGCCACCTGCTCCATTGCTTTGGCCAATAACCTCTTCATTCCCCAATAAACATGTAACGATTGTTTATACAAGGACATTCTTCCTCTCGTATGCCCCGGGTCAGGGAGGAACCGCTCCCAATCTTCCATTTCGGGATCTGAAATCTCCTGCATGGCTTCTTCCTCTAAATGGTCAATGATCCTTCTAATATTCGGGTTTGTATCATGACAATATGCTTCTTCTGCCTCCTGTAGTTTTTTCCTCATATCTTTCTTACCTCTTTTTCTGCCTCTGACCTCACTAGTTGTTCCCTCCTCGTGTTCTGATCTTTCACCCCTACTCCCTCGTCCTCCTCGTCCTCCAGTCCCCCCTCTGCCTCTCTGGTTAACGCGCCCTCGCATTCCTCTGCTCCTTCCTCGTCTGCCACCCGCCTCTTCTTCGTCATCTTCCTGACCCTCTTCCTCGTCTTCCCGGTCTCCCGTTTCAGTCTTGTGCCCCTTCCACTTACCTTCTTTACCACCCTTTGCTCGTCGTGGCTCCTCATCTAAAATGTAATTCCGGATGTCAAACTCTTCCTCCGACTCGTCCGGGATGGTAAGATAAATCTTCTGCAAGGTTTCCTCTACTGAGCTCTTTCCTTTCTCTTCTGGATTTGCCACCTTGCTTCTCGTCCACCTTCCTGCTCCCCTGTCTTGGTTCTCTGCCATTTTACTTGCCTTCGTCTGTTGCAATTTCGTAACTCTCCCCCTCACTTTGCTGTGGTTCACGCCTGGTTTCTTCCTTTGCTTTGTTCGACTGCATGCAGACTCTAACTTATCCCTGCTCGGCCACCTTTTCTTCTTGAAACTTCTTTGCTGCCTGTCCTCTTCATTAATACGCGTTCCATTTTCTCTATCATGATGTGAAACGATCGTTGTCGCTCTGACGATTCCACCTCCCGTCCTCGGTACCTTACCCATTTTCCTCCTTGGGATGAGCATTCTTCCCGTGGGTTGATTGATCCCACCCTCCATGACTTTAACTTCATATACTCGATCCTGCAGACACTCTGATCCATCATTGATTACTCTGTCCTTTCCCCTCCTTTCCATAATCGGGAGGCGACTAATCATTCCTTTCCTGTGCGGTCGCTTCATTATGATCCTGACTTAGTAGATTATTTAGCTCGTTCCAACTTGGATCATCCTTTAATGATATCCAGCTACCATCCACTATCCTGTTCGATCCTTCACTTCCCCAATTGGCCAATAGATCAGCTGCGCGATTTCCATTTCTCAATACATGATTTATTATTGTATATTCTATCCTACTCAGCAGTCCTTCGATATCCAAGTTTAATTAGTTGAAAATTTTGACCTATTTTTAATGGTTTATGGTTTATATTAATTTAAAATAGAGCAAAATTTCTAAGAGTATCATTCTACCACAATAAAAAAATTTAGATTATGGTGAAAATCTAATTATGTTTAAAATTGAAATTTATGTTGGATTCAAATAAATTTTAAATTAGGGTGAAAATCTAATTATGTGTGAAATTTATGTTGGATTCAAGTTAAATTTGTTAACATAAAGAGTGTTTTTTTACTTCATGTTGAAGAGTGAGATCAATTACATATTTTCAAATAATTTGCACAAAAACTTTATTAATATGGATTTGTGCATTAAGGTAAAAGTTTCTATGTTGATATGAGAGTATATTTTTTCACTTTTATATTCAAAATATTGACAATTTTGATGTTATGCCTAGTGAGTAGTCTTTATGTTGTGATTGTTATCTATATGATGTTTCAAAGTATTTTATTATAATAACATATTACTACTTTGAGATTTTGTATTGATGATTATTTTCTTCTAACATGTTTCTTTTAAAAGAAAAAAAATATCATTACATATTAATCACCTCTAACACATATAGGGATCCTTGACTAAATACAAATCATGATTTTTGTTAAAGTATTTATTATGTCAATTGTCCATGCAAGCCTAATTATGGAACTTGCAAGGGATGTTTGTCACTCTACCATGGAAACTCTGATTCAATGCGCTCCTATGTGAAGGTCGTTATGGAGGGATAAGATGGAAACAACATAGTGGAGCAGTGCCCCACTAATCAGAATGAGTTTGGCCCCCATGGGATTATGCATTAAAGGTTGGAACAAGGATGAAAAACCCATAATTGTCTTGAGAGATGGGAAAGGAATGCAAATTTTCATTCTTATTTAAGAGTTTTGATCTATGGGACAAGATTGCATTAGGGTGTTGTAATGTGGATAAATCCTAGGATTGTTGTGGTGCATTGCTTGCTTGTGAATCACCTTCTATAGTCCCATATGAATTTCTTATGTAGTGGTGGCTTGTTGGTGCTCTTTCAAAGTTCTTAATCTACAAACATAGTTATTGTGCACATTGTAACAACGCCACCCCACATTTACCTGCTTTTACAATCCCTCTAGGTAAATGTGAAGCAGAGTGTCACTATGACATGACCCGACCTCCTAGTTCCAGTTAAGGAAGTGGGGCCTACAAACTAACCACAACTGACATCCTACAGGGGCTACAAATCACCCAAGAGTTGAAGAAACACCCTAGGTGGTCAATCCCTGAGTTGGAATCTTATTTCAGTGACCTAGACCTATAATCACACCCTTGACACTGCTTCCATGTGGTTATGAAGCTATAACCGCACCCATAGGCTTGCCTCCATGCGATGATGGCCCAACAACTCTAGTTTTGTGTCTGCGATTCCGAGATCTGAGCCCCTTTTTAAGCTAGTCTCCAGACCATTCCCTAGAACTACCTGCAACTTTCCATAAGAAAAAATAAGATGTTAATAATGCTAATCATTCAAGGCTTGAACAACAACTTGACCTAACCATGCCTAGCCATGACAGACATTCCTTTAAACATATGACAAACATAGAAGTTACAGGTCATGAAAGCATATTTTATCTTAAATATTTAAACTTCATCTAGAAATCACTAAAAAGGTCTAATTCCCTCTCAAGTAGTTGCAATAACACTTGTTAGCCCAATCATTCGTCAGCCATTCATTAACTTATCAAAGCATAACAAGAGTCATAGCCGGAGCACACCATAAACTATGCTTATAACCAACATATAACCAGAATATTAACCATGACGAAACAACCATCAAATCATCATAATAACAAGTACAAGTGCTCATGAATCACAATAGAAAAATATCTCTCATTAACATATGCAAAAGCCAACCAAGTCATGGACTTCCACGTACCACTCGACCATAGATTAAGCTGAACCAAATATTCCTTTCAGTCAATCACCCTTGTGCCATATGCCATGCATGAATGTGGGATCTCGTAGGATAAACCAAGACATAATCAACCAAGGGAATAGAGAGGTTAAACCACCCCCACCCTCAAACTACCATGATCTCACCAAAATCGGTCAAGGGATCACAAAACCAAAACAAGCTTAGATGCCTCAGAATTTCTTCACCATACCTTGACAAATTTGTCTATCTCCACCCACTTATCAACAACTTCCCAGAGAAAACCATCTCCACCCCCAACCCTTGGGAATTCTCCTAAGACCACCTCACCCGGTTTCAAAACCTTCCAACAACACAAAGCTCAACCAAGAATGAACCCCATGACACCATGGTTATCCAGGAAATTGCAAGGCAAGACTGAAACCATTATCAAACCCAACAAAACCTATGTTAATGACAAGAAATGAATCAAATAAACAAATGAACGTACCATGCATTCACACCTCAGCGAGGAAATCAAATGCAACCTGTTACCTGTAAAATCTTCCTGCTAAAGTTATTGATCCAACCTTCTCCTTGGTTTTTGTTTGCTTTCCTTTGCTTGTCAATTTACTTCCTTTACTTTGTTTGCTTGTCCAAGTGCTTGTTTTCTTTCCTTTACTACACCTACTCCAAAGATGGGCAAAATTTGTCAACTGATTCTTGAGTTCCTTTTTATCATCGATGTCTCTGTTTTCTTCATTTTCCTTCATTTTTCCTTTAATTTCCTTAGCATGCAAATATGTGCCTCTTCACCTTCATTTTCTCCTAATTTCCTTATTTTCATAATTAAATGCCAATTATCGCCTCTTTGCCTTTGCCAATTTTGTTCGCCATAAATGTCCCATGACCTTGGTCTTATTTTTATTTACATGGAAACTTAACTCGGGGCGGTTACAAACCCCTTCCCCTTGGGGGAACACCATCCTCGGTGTTTTATGACACCTATGACCAACAACCTGCTGAGAACAAAACACACTTCCTATGGAGCTTTACAACATAGCTCGTTGTAGTATTTACAATGACCACTACTGAAAACATTAAAAACATATCGTTTACTAGAGCTTTATAACACAGCTCATTATGCTATTTATAATAACAATTACATATACTTATGCACATTTGCTTCAACCAACAAATAACCATACTGCCTATGGAGATTTATAAATCCAACTCGATACAATATTCACAATAAAATACCCATATATACATATGCACATTTGCTTTAAAAAGTAACTAAAAGGGTACGATGCATGCACCAGCAACAAGGGAATCCAGAGGCTCACACCTCCAGCCTCAAAGTACTACCAGGATTCACCTCCTTCCCAGGAAGTCCATAATCCACTATCAAAGTCAAACCTGCATTCAATGTCCAGTGCTACGATCCTTGTGCTACATGTTCCCTCAATGAACAGTTACCAGCTCATTGTTCCGGGGCACACTCCCAATGTGCTTTTGATTCCATCTGACAATGCTAATGACCAAAACAAATTCATTCCCCGACCTTCTCTTCTCTATTACACAAGCCCTCAGGCAATCTGGTCACCCCCTTCCATGCAGTCACTCACCTTCCAAGTTCCTCGGCATCCCCTTCTCTGCTACACAGTCCCTCGGGTGATCCATCCCTTGGCAAGATTTCCTCACATCGAAGGGTGCAAAAACTAAGGCATATCCCTGCCTCAAAACCATCATACTAGTCATAGCATGCTCATGGAAATCAATGGACACTATTGGGTACCAATGTCCCACAATGGCCTTGCTCCTGAAGTGCTTTACCAACATACTATTTCCTGTTCTAATTCCTTTTGTTGTTGCTGCTAATTCTTACAGTTAGTTTCAACCACCCAAACCAGGCATGTCCCTACTTTCCTATACCAAACACATAATTTCCATTAGACTAAAATGGAATTGAAATTAATTTGAATCATACCTCATTGGTGGCCCGTCAACAAGGTATACTTGCAATTATGTTTACTTCCTCTCACAACAAGCCAAACTAGCTCTTTGAAAAAATCATCAAGTATAAGCATATCACATCCGGTTAGCTCAAAACGCAACCATCACAAATCACATGCGACCAACATAAATCAAAATCATAGATCACATGCATAATTAAAAGTTGAAATAAAATATTGATACTTATCTTTTGAATAATTCATTACTTCTACCTTTGTTTTTAATCCTTTCCATACACACACTGAATTGGTTACCAAACCTGGAAAGCACCCAGAGCCTTCTCTTCTCTTTAATCTCGTACACACACTAAATCGGTTTCCAAACCTGACAAGCACCCAGTGCCTTCTCTTCTCTTCAATCTCGTACACACACTCGATCAGTTTCCAAACCCGGCAAGAACCCAGTGCCTTCTCTTCAAAGCAACAAGGGAATCTAGAGACTAATATGCCTCCTCACTCAATATCAACAACAAGGGGATATAGAGACTAAACTTCCTCTACCCTCAATATCAGCAACAAGGGAATCCATAAACTAAACCGCCTCAACCCTCAATATCAACAACAAGGGCATCTAGAGACTAAACTGCCTTAACCCTCAATATTAGCAACAAGGGCATAAAGAGACTAAATCACGTCAACCCTCAATATCAACAACAAGGGCATCCAGAGACTAAGCCACCTCAACCCTCAATATCAGCAACAAGGGCCCAGACAGTCTCATACTTGCCTATCCCATTACATTGTACAACATATACACATACACAATGTACAACACAACACATACACCTACACCCAATGTACAATATAACACATACAACTACACCTGATGTACAACACAACACACACACCTACACGCAGTGTACAACACCACACATACACCTACACCCAATGTACAACACCAAACATACACCTACATCTAGTGTACAACACAACGAATACACAAGTCACAATACAACAGTTGGACAATATACATGACACATTACCACATGTACACAACACAATAATAGTACTGCACATCCAGAGACTGCACTGTCTCTACAAGGCATTCTTGTCGCTAGTGTCTTATCCATGCTTGTCCCATCATGTCGCAAATCACACTACTTTCCCTCCTTTGATGTATCCGTTAGCATTACCTACCATAGCATAAACATAGACATAATATCAAAATCATATCAACATGATACTAACCTTATAGACCTTTAAGGGCTACTTTGCCCACTTGATACCAAGAACCTCTTCATGACATTCACCTACATAAGCAATCATTCCTCCACAAGAATGATACCTAATGACCCTATAAGACAATGGAATTCAAGCATACATATATACATATAAAAATTAGCATAAAACAATCATGACCCCTGATAGCCCTGTTAGACAATGGCACACTCACATATACATATATAATCATTAGCATATTCATAATCACAACACTATTACCAGCATTCATAAGATCAAGGTTAAGAGAACTCCCTTTATCTGTGCATCACATTCATAACATCGAGAACAACAATTAACTAGGGCAAGCTCATTCACTTTACCTTTCTTGTTACATTTCTCATGATTGTCCTGCCACCATGAATTTACCCCAATGGGCCCAACCAATCCAACTAGTTGCCATATTCTTGCCTTCAATTTCCCTTATTCATGCACTAGGCTACCTCTGGGTCTTACATTACGTGTTAGGTTTCATTCAGCTGCCCTTGAGCTCCATTAACTTTCTTCTTTGCACAACCAATTCCCAAGGCCCTCAAACCATAAAAGGCAAGAACAAGAAGAAAACCATGAAAAACCGATAACTATATGACACCCCAAAAAAAGTGGCATGGCCATCCAGCAGATGCAATCAAAACTGCAAATCAAGCGCAAACAAATCATAAAAGACTGAAAGCACAAAACTAGCAACAGAAACCATGACTCAAACCCATGGGTTCCCAATGATTCCAAGGGAAAGCTCAACGAGAGCCTCCTTCAAGATTTCATGGCAGTCTCTTTGGCATGTAATTCCCTACATCATATTGTAACTAAACACACACACACACATATATATATCATCTCTCAAGGGACTGCATTCCTTGACGAATCTAGCCAAAACTAGAAACCAATTGTTATACTTGTCAAATGCATGTCATGAATATAACACATATCCACATAATGTCAGAGAAAATCAAGGTAAAGAAGACTTCATGTATTCATGAAAGACACTCATTTTTTTGGAATTGTGGTTTATAACACATCCAAATAAATTCTCACCCAATTCCTTTTGTTTACCTTTTTCCTTGCTGCAATTGAGTCATATTATGTGTTGTCACATCATCTAGTTGTTAGTTATATAAACAAATCAATTGTTACCTTGTCACTTAATACCAAGCATGTTGCCCTATGATTATTCACACATGTTGGTCACATGTTTCAAAGATCAAGACATCGTGCCTATTAATTTGAAATCAACCTCTACCAAGACTAACATCCCTGCCATAATCACATAATCGTGCCAATTTTCTATTCTATAGATTTCACATTAGTCTTATAAAGGGAGTCATGTGAATCGTAGTCCACTGCTCTACTCTTCATCCCTGGGCTTTTATCTCCTACAAATATAACATGTTATATAAACCAAATAGACGACATAATCACACTCATACCTCAATGTATCTCAAGGGAGGCTATCACATCTGCACAAGTCAATTCAGATTAGTACTACACAATATCACAAGTATATCGACTCATACTTGAATAGCATAACCATAACCATATGCACAACCCAATCCAGATTAGCATGATATGTAACATCAAGATCTTAATTACAATGACCATAATCATCATGTGTATGATTGAATACATATAACAACAAGTTAACTACCATGCATGACTAACCGATGCACGTGCATATGGCCGCATTGATTCACTAACATCTATCATGCATGTATTCACAACAACAATTGAATGACAAACATGCATATTACCATAAGGCATATAAAAACCATTAACCAATATACCTGCATGCCAAACATACAAACGTATATGATAATTTGTCTTTTTTACCCCGAGTTCCAGTGTTGCAACCTCAATTTGATAATATGCATCTCTTGTTCCATCTTAGCCAACATATTAGCATCATAACATACTAACAACATCATGATGACACAAACTACAGAATGACCACCACGATGCATGTCTAACCTACTATGCATGTATAACCATATACATTTAGCCCATCCAGTCCAAGTGTTTGAACCTAAAAGCTCTTATACCAATTTGTAACAACGCCAACCCACATTTGCCTGCTTTTACACCTCCTCTAGGTAAATGTGAAACGAAGTTCCATTACAACATGACCCGACCTCCCAGTTCCAGTTAAGGAAGTGGGTCCTACAAACTTACCACAACTGACATCCTATAGTGACTACAGATAACCTAGGAGCTGAAAAAACACCCCAGGTGGTCAATCCCTGAGCTAGAGCCTTGTTTCAATGACCTAGACCTATAATTGTACCCTTGATAATGCTTCCATGTGGTTATGAAGCTATAACTGCACTCACAGGCTTGCCTCCATGTGGTTATGGCCCAACAGCTCCAATTTTCTGCTTGCGGTTCCAAAATTTGAGCCACTTTTTAAGTTAATCTTCAGACCACTACCTATGACTGCCTATAACTTTTTAGAGTCATAAATAAGATGTTAATAATGCTAATCATTCAAAACTTGAACAAGAACTTGGGCTAACCATGCCCAGTCATGACAGAAATTATGTCAAACATATAACAAACATAGAAGCTACTTGTCATGAATGCATATATGATCTTAAATCTTTGAACTTCATCTGGAAACCACCGAGAAGGTCTAATGCCCTCTCAAGTAGCTGCAATAATAATTGTTAGCCCATGCATTTTGTTATCACTTAGAAAAGGTCTCGAATGTAGAGGGAAAAATCTGAGGTAACCTATAACCACTTTTGAATAAAAGTTGGCACTTCAATTTGGAGAGGGATCTCTCCTTAAACTCAACTACCCAAGGTCACAGTTGTAGAAGGTCTGTAATATGCTTTATGGCCAGATTAATTGAGAAAAGCTAAGGTTGGTTGGACTGTAGGAAATTTCACCATTGGGCATGGAGTCTAACCCAATTAGTTTTATATAAACCACGTGTTCAATGAGAAAATAACAGCAAAAGCAAGATAGTAACAACTCCTTTGACGAAGCCGACAAGCGAACTGTGACCAGCGAAGTAACCATGGTTAACCCAGATGAGGGTATTGACCTAGACCCATCTATGGAAGACATTCTCTCTGTCTGGGGGAAAGATCCAACTGCTCAGTACATTGAGCGTTATTTCGGAGAGGTGGAAGCCCTCGGTTCTTCTCCGTTCTGTCCAGAATCTCAAATAACGACTCAAACCCTCTCTGATACAGCCAAGGAGTTGCAAGGGATGGCAGCAGTGCATCAAAGGGGAAAGCTCCAGCATCAGCTTCAAAGAACGAGCAAGGAAGACCCTCAGTCAGGCCTTATCAATCCACTCATTGGGAGCAAAGGGAAACTAGGGTTTGTAGGCCCGATTCTCTCCGGCGGTCTGGAAGACATTGTTAATCTGGGATCTAAGTTAGGGCAGAGCCCTGTAGGCGACGCGGGAAGATCTGCAACAATTACAAGGGCCTCAATTGCAAAGAGCTTAATCAGCCCGAAGGAGATTGGATGGAAGGATCAGGGTTCTGAGGAGTACCAGGACCCTAGGGAGGGAGACAGTCGTGCAAACCAGGAGTCTCAGGTAACCAACAAATCTCTCTTTGAGTCCTTGAATCTTTCTCCAAATGCTCTGAATGAGGGTTTCCCGGAGGCAAGACCTCTAACCCAGAATTTTGACCCGAGGCCCCAAAGACAGCAGGGGAATGAAGACCTAAGAGACTCGGCCAGAGGAATAAAATCCTCAGAGGGGCAAAGGAAAAAGCAGAGACTGATAAAATCCCAAGGGGTCGAAGGAAATCTGGTATTGGGGATGGATGTTCAAATTGAAGAAGTGCTGGAGGTAGCAGAATGCACCCTGGTCGGCAGAGCAAGAGGAAAGAAATTCACTTCCGATTACATTCAATCTTGGGGGAAGCAGAATTGGCAAACGGAACTAATCGGAGATTTCCAGGTCCTAACGTTAGCAAAAGGGTGGTTCTCGGTTCGCTTCGATAACAAAGAGGCAGCAGAATGGGTACTGAAGAGGAATTGGTCACTCGGGAACATTCCGGTGCTGTTCAAAAATTGGAGCCCCATGTTCGATGCAGCCCATGAAAAAGCCGATGTTTTTCCGGTCTGGGTAAGAGCGCCAGGGCTTCCATCGTTCCTCTGGGTCGAGTCGGTGTTCAAGGCGATTGGGAACAGACTGGGCACTTTTTTGGAGGCAGATATGTCATTCCTGGAGACAAACAACAGGGCAATGGCACGAATTCTGGTAAGCCTCAATCCAAGCGGAGGTTTGGCAGAGAAAATAAACCTTCAATACAAAGAATATGTATTTGAACAAATTTTGGATTATGAATTCTTGCCGTTCCGATGCCATAGATGCCACGAGTATGGGCACTTGGCTAAGGAATGCCCCTTAGGAAGATGATGGAGGAGGTTCCAGAGAACGAGGGAGAGGCCGGAAAAATCCAATAGGCGCTTTCAGAACCAAAAAAGCAAGGAGATACCGGATCTTCAGGGCGATGAAACAATGGATATAGATCCGCTGCAGGGGAGCCAAGATCAGCGAGCAGACTATCAGGAACCTACGAAGGAATTGACAGAAGACGGTCCGGATTCAGGGCAAGCAAAGGAGATCGCAGTCGAAGGCCATCCGAGCACATCTCCAAGCCCAATCGAGGATCCAAAGGGTATGATCTTGAATCCAAACCATTCTTCTTTTCCTCATAATGAAAACAAAGATGAATGCTTGGATGAATGTTTAGTCTCTGAGCCGCTCAATAATATCTCCCTTTCTGAAATAAATGTTAAAAATGCAAAGATGGCCGATGGCATTTTGGAAAATAGTATTGATATCATCTCAGCCGCTATACCCTCCTTAGATCTGAATTGTGACGGGTGCTGCCCCGAATCCTCCTCTCAGGATCAACAACCTTTATGTCCTTATAACCTTCGCTCTCAGGACAATAAACCTAACCCAATGTCATCTCTGGGGGGCATAGATCCATCCACCTCCCTGAGTCAGCCCGGGAAAAAAAGGGGTAGAAAATCCAAGCTTTCTATGGCCCAAGTCCAGGCAAAATTTGATGTGGTAGACGGGAAGCAACAATCTATCACAGGGGCACTTAGAGCAGTGCAAAGCCCCGTCTCTGCCCTAAAATGATCATAACCTCATGGAATTGTAGGGGTTTAGCCAGTAAACCCAAAAAACTGGCTCTTAGGGAGTTAGTATTGAACTCTAAGGCGGATATACTTCTTCTTCAGGAGACCCTGGGGTACGGAGAGGAAATCGAATCAATGTTAAATGCCCTTATACCTGGGTGGAAATTTTCAGCTCTGGACTCTGATGGCCACTCAGGAGGTTTGGCTGTTGGGTACAGAGAAGGAAGAATCAAGATCAGGAATCAATGGGGAATGAAGTAGGTGATGGGGCTAGAATGTCAGTCTACAGAATTTGACTTCCCTATAACTATTCTAAATATTTATGGGCCGTGCCAAGGAAGGATACCTTTCTGGAATGGATTGATGGAGAACTCGCCAGTGAAGAATAATTACCTGGTGATGGGCGGTGATCTAAATTTCTCATTAGGAAGGGCGGAAGCATGGGGCCCTGCTGCAAGAGAGGATCCGCAAACCGACTTTTTTCTGAACCTATTAGCTGCAAATAATCTCATAGAAGCTAATCTTATCAAGCTTAAACCAACTTGGCGGAACAGAAGAGTAGGAGAAGCTCGGGTGGCGAAGAGACTAGACCGCTTCCTACTCAATGAGGCATTATCAGCTATGATTCCTTTATTCAGACAATGGGTGGAAGAAGGGGGTCCTTCGGATCACTTCCCTATATACCTTGAGCTCTCCAAAGTACCCCCTAAACCTCCTGCCCCTTTTAAATTCAACGCTTCTTGGCTCCAAGATGAATCCTACAACAAACTATTTAAAGAAATATGGTCACATCCCGACAGAGGATCACAGGAGAATAAAGGATTCTTATTCATGGAAAATCTCAAAAGACTGAAAAAGGCAACAAATCTTATGGGCAAAGGACAGAAAATCAAAGCAGACGGAGGATTTATCCAGGATAAACGAGGAACTCCAAAAGCTTGAAAGTATAGAGGTGGATGGCTATGCGACTCTTGATTCTAAAGAGAAAATTGTAGCCCTGGAGAAGCAAAAGAATCAAATTCTGCTGGCTAAGGAGGAGGAATGGAGACTTAAGAGTAGAGCAATTTGGCTCAAAGCAGGGGATGATAACACAAGCTTTTTCCATAACTACGCAAAAGGGAGGAAGAGTGCCAATACCATCTGGCACTTAAAGGATGAAGAAGGAGGGGAGGCTAAGACTTTTGAAGCCCTATCAGCCCTTGGGGTAAATCACTTCCAATCCTTATTCAAAGACAATGGTGAGATCACCATTGCGGAAGTCATCCAAACAGCGCAATGCTTTCATAGATATGTGGAAGAGGAAGAAGCGGACCATCTAATGGATCCAGTTACAAAGGAGGAGGTGGAAAGCATTATTAAATCTATGGCAAAAGAGAAAAGCCCCGGCCCGGATGGTTGGTCAGTAGAGCTTTTTCTTCATTTTTTTGAGCAAATAGGAGAAGAAATCACGGAAGTCGTAGAGGAGTCAAGATCGAAAGGAGAAATATACAGTCCTTTCAATGCAACTCTCATAGCCCTCATCCCAAAAAAGGAAGCCCCGGAATCCTTTGAGGACTTCAGACCTATCTCATTATGTAACAACATTTATAAAATAATTGCAAAAGTGATAGCTCTGAGGATCAAACCAATCCTATCAAGGCATATTTCACCTGAACAATTTGGGTTCCTGAACGGAAGGCAAATTCATGAAGCAATTGGTGTGGCTCAGGAGGTTATACACAGTGTTAAGGTGAAAAACAAGAAGGGTGCAGTAATCAAAATTGACCTATCAAAAGCCTATGATAGGATAAACTGGACATACATTCGCTTGCTTCTAACACATCTTGGTTTCAAAGTGGATTTCATCAGATGGATCATGGGGTGTATCACAGATGTCAGCTATGCAATCCTCATAAATGGAGCTGCTACCCCCTTCTTCAAAGGACAGAGAGGGCTGAGGCAAGGATGCCCTCTGTCCCCATTGTTATTTCTCTTGGTAGCTGAAGGTCTAAGCCAGCTGATACAAAAATGCAAAAGGGAAGGTAAGATAAAAGGTATAGAGGTAGCAGTAAATTTGTTTATATCTCACCTTCTCTTTGTAGACGATATTCTGGTTTTTACAAATGGGTCCTCAAATGAACTCAAGGAGTTAAAAAATATCTTTGAACTTTTTCTGAAAGCTACTGGAATGCAGATCAATCCCAGAAAATCCCAGATCATAGAGGAAGGCCTAAACAGGCAAGAAAAAGAGCAGCTCAGTTCTCTTTTTCCATATGAAATGTGCAATATGGAATCCCCGTTTAAGTATTTAGGTTTCTGGTTGAAGCCAAATGCCTACAGGAAGGAGGACTGGTCCTGGCTAATTGCAAAAATTGAAGCAAGAATCAACCACTGGAGCTTCAAATGGCTCTCCAGAGCAGGGAGATTGACTCTAATAAAATCTGTGCTACTAGCCATCCCAGTTTACTGGGCAGCCCTGACATGGGTCCCAAAAGGAGTTTTGGAGAGAATAAGGAGAATATGCAGCAGATTTCTATGGGCAGGTTCAAAAGAAAATATGGTTCTCCCTTGGGTAGCCTGGGAGAAAGTGGCGAGGCCAAAAGACTGGGGCGGTTGGGGGATAAAAAACCTGCCCGACTTCAGACTTTCACTGGCAGCCAAATCAGGGTGGCGTCTTATCAAGATGGAAAACCTCTGGACAAGAACGGTAAAGAGAAAATATATAGACCCAACTCCATTGGAAGAATGGATAAGGAACCCAGTTAAGATCCAAAAGAACGTTTCTGCAATTTGGAAAGCAACAGTGGAGTCCTTTAAGGTGATTGAGCAAGGACTTGCATGGAAGATTGGGAATGGTGAAAAGGTTAAGATCGGGAAGGATCCCTGGGTAGGCTGTAATGGAAACTATGCCCTCTCTCCTGGCCTTGTTCAGAACTTAGAAGAAAAAGGTCTTCTCTTACTAAGCCAAGTGGAGAAACCGAGCTTCTCATCCATCTGGGGACAAGCATGGAAGAATGGAGAAGATTTGGAGTTAGAGCAAAGATGGTGGCTTGAATGGAGAGCTTTCATCCAGGAACTCTCTAGATCCAATGTTAGGTTGAGCGACAGATAGGATGAGTTAATATGGGCACATGCAGACTCGGGGGACTATGCACCAAAGAGTGGCTACAATTTCCTCATGACTAGGAAAGGATGGGGGGATCCGGAGTGGTGGTCGAAACAGCTATGGAAACTTAAAAGCCCTCCAAAGTCAAAAATCTTTTTCTGGTGCATTTTAAAAAGTAAAATTCCAACTTGGGACATTCTGCAGTCCAGATTCATGCACGGGCCTGGGAGATGTACCTTATGCAAATCAGAAGCAGAATCCATAAACCACCTTTTCCTTAAGTGCCCAGAAACTCTTAAGATATGGGGCGAGGCAGGAAATATCCTGAACAAAAAGCTTGAATGGGAAGGCGACAATATACAAGAAGCATGGCAGAAGTGGTGGCACTCACACCCAAATGGAAACCTGCGCAACCTTCCATTAATCATTAGCTGGGGAGTTTGGATAGCCAGGAACAGGAGCATTTTCCAGGATAAAGAAACTCCTGCATCTATTACAGCAATCCAGAGCACTGCCATCTTTTCCTGTATCCCTGAACCTAAGGTGTCCCACTCACAAAGAAATGCCCCGGAAGTGCAGATTTCAGAGGGAACCCCTTGGGCCTTCTTCGATGGTGCATCTCAAAACAATTCAGCAGGAGCAGGCTTAGTCATTCATGAAAATCCAAACCACTCTCTCAAAGCTTCTGTGGGCTTAGGATCAGGTTCAAATAACTATGCAGAATTGACCGCCCTAAAACTCCTTTTATGCTGGCTCATTCAAAGGCACACCCTCACAATTCAGATCTTTGGAGATTCCCAAAATGTGATCAGATGGGTAAATGGTCAAAGTACATGCAGCAATCAAGTCTTAAAACAAATCCTGGGAGAAATTCAGAGATTAAAATCATATTTTAACAGCTTCTCTCTATGTCACATTTTCAGGGAAAGAAATGACACAGCGGACAAGCTTTCTAAAGACGGTCTACAGCAGGATTTGGGCAGCTGGAAAATTCTAGAAGACAATCAAGGCCAAATCAGCAGGACCGATCAGCCTCCTCACAATCAACTTTTCTGATATTCTGGCAGCAACTCTTTTTGTTTCATTCTCATCTCAAAAACTTTTCAGCTACGGCATCATGGTTTATACAAACTCTTTATATATGTAATGGGCTGTTTTCCTCTCTGTTGAGGAGGCCCGGTTTTGCTGGTTGTTCATTTTTGAACAGCTCATAGTTTTGTTTTCAGTGATCAAAGGAACCTCTGCTCAGGACAAATCAAAGAACAGAAGAAAAATCAGAGACAGTTTTGATTTTTAAAGAAACTGGCCACAGGCAAAAGACAGCATTTTTGTAAATCAGACTTGATAGACATAGGATGATCAGTGATGCATCAGCATGTGCAATGTATACTTTTTATAATCTTAATAAAAAGTTTCGCTTTTTCCTTTGGAAAAAGTAACAACTCCTTTGACAAGTTTGGAAATTAGAGAATAGAAAAAAGTAACTAGTGTAATCTTTAGGTGAAAAACAAGTAATAAATACTTGAATAAATGAATTTGGAGCACACAGGTATGAATTCCAACTCAACAACCTAGTATTCAAATATTGAAGAACATATAAAACTTAGAAAACAGACAGGGAGTCGTAAACACATGAATTTCTGCAAACTGCTCACATAAACTATTGCAAAATAGTTTATCACACATACGTATAGTACACAAGAAGGATTTCTTTCAAAATATTCCAACCCTTGGTCACTTGTCATTATCGGCTTTATAGAATATTACAGAACCATAACCAAATTTTCAACAAAAACTTTAATTACAAGATTAAAAAATAGACAATATATCTCTAATTAAAACTACATATATTACATTGAAAAATCATAAAACCAAAATACAAATATTTTGTATTTGAAGCTCATGTTGTTGTTGGATACATGGCTGAAGTTGAGGATCCACAAGTCGAATTTGATGAGGTGGCTCTCCAACTAAAAGTTGATTAGTTGTTTTTCTAAAAACAGAAAAATTTAATTTTGGTGAATTATTAAAAAATAGGCCTCAAATATCCATTTTAATCTCTCAAACCGTGACACCTATGTAAAAACTGAGAGAGGTTTTTCTTTGGAAACCATGCCCAAAGTTACTACCTTTTACCGAAAAAAGATAGTAAAAAAAGTTTTTTGCCAACATTTGATTTGTCAGTGCCACCATTTCAAATTTTTTGATCCTACACTGAAAAATTAATTGTCAATGCTCACTTATCTTGATACTTTGTCCTCTACTGGTGTGTGATTTGTCAACGCTCTAATTTTGACATAAAAAAATGAATTTTACAGTTGGCATTGATAATCTAGTTGTCAGCCCTTTTATTCAACAAATTAAAAATTGGCGCTGATAATCCATCTGTCTGCGCTTTTATTCAACATTTCCAAATTGGCGCCGACAATCGAAGTGTCAGCACCCCAAAAAATTTCGAATAGTAAAAAATTACAATGTAGAACTTAAAACTATGAAGCAAAATTGAGATAACACATTCATCAACCATTCATTAACTTATCAAAGCATAACAAGAGCCATAGCCAAAGCACATCATAAGCCATACTTATAACCAACATATAACAGTAATATTAACCATGACAGAACAACCATCAAATCATCATAATAAAAGTACAAGTGCTCATGAATCACAATAGGAAAATAACTCTCATTAACATATGTAAAAGCCAAAGAAGTCAATGACTTCCACATACCACTCTACCATAGATTGAGCTAAACCAAATCTTTCTTTCAACCAATCACCCCCGTGCCATATTCCAAGAATGAATGTGGGATCTCATGGGATAAACCAAAACATAATCAACCAAGGGAATCTAGAGGTCAAACCACCTCTACCCTCAAACTACAGTGATCTCGCCAAAACTGATCAAGAGATCACAAACCAAAACAAGCTTGGATGCCTCATAATTTCTTCACCATACCTTGAGGAATGTTCCTATTTCCACCCACGTATCAAGGGCTTCCTAGAGAAAACCATCTCCACCCACCTATCGAGGGATTCCTAGAGAAAACCATTTCCACCCCCAACCCTTGGGAATTTTCCTGAGACCACCTCACCCGGTTCCAAAACCTTTCGGCAATCTAAAGCTCAACCAAGAATAAACCCCATCACACCATGGCTATCCAGGAAATGGCAAGGCAAGGTTGAAACCCCTGTCAAACCCAACAAAACCCATGCCGATGACAACAAATGAACCAAATAAACACATTCATGTACTCTGCATTCACACCTCAACAAGGAAATCACATATGCAACATGTTACCTACACAATCTTCATGTTGAAGTTGTTGATTCAACCTTCTCCTTGGTTTTCGTTTGCTTTTCCTTTTCCTTCCTTTACTTCCGTTTTCTTGTTTTCCCAAGTGCTTGTTCTCTTTCCTTTGCTACACCTGCTCCAAATATTGGCAAAAGTTGTCAATTGATTCTTAGGTGCCTTTTTATCATTGATGTCTCCTTTTTCTTCATTTTCCCTCTAATTTCCTTAGCATGAAAATCTATGTCTCTTCACCTTTCTTTTCTCTTATTTTCATAATTAAATTCTAATTATTGCCTCTTTTCCTTCTCCAATACCTTTGCCAATTTCCTTAGCCATAAACAGATCGAAAGTGACCCCCAATGTGATGTTTTCCCCACCATTCATCTTGGAATACATGTCCCATGACCTTAGCCTTTTTTTATTTACATGGAAACTTAACCCGGGGTTGTTGCACACATTTGGTGAATTTCAAATCCTCTTGACGTGGATTTTGGGCTAAGCTTACTTGGACTGTGAAGGAACTTCAAGGGAGTATACATGTTTGGAGGTCAAGGTGGCAGGCTATTAGAGAAAGAATGAACAGAAATAGCAATCTTTTATCTTTTAGAATAAGAGACTAAACACCTTCACGAGACCATGTTAATATTGTAGCTACAATTCAATCAATCAATGTCTATAATGACTTCTACTGTGGATATCCTCATTGAACAACAAATATAGATCCAATAGGTTGAAGATGAGATAGGTGGCCTCAGAAGATAAATTGAAGAATTGTAACAAGATTCTCCTTAGGGTAACCATCCCTCTCTCTTTATAGTTAATTTGGTTATTACCTATGTTTTAATGTTCTTGATTTGAATGTAATTGCTCCAATTATGGAGCCTGTGGGCTTCTAGGAGGAAGAACACCATAGTAGACAAAATCAGATATGCATGGAAGTCAAATTTTGCTTGATATTAGGACTTTATTAGCAAGTCTATACTACTAAGACGTATAGTATAGTAATTTTGTTGTTAAGAAAATGTTATGACATTAGGCTTTTTGAACAACTAGAAGTTGATAGCCTACATACTATACTCTTTGTACCTTTGATGCAATGTTATGTTTTAAGGTGCTAACTTCTTAATATAGTATTTTCAATTATGATTTTTTTAAATAATTGCCCTTTATTATATTGAACAACATGATGATGAACATGTTTGCAAAGGTTTAAATAGGTGAATTATAGTCGAGGAGAGGGAAACCACAAGGAAAGGGAAACACAAAACAAAAGGGTTGCTCAAAATGGTAGTTATAAGGGATGAAAGAGTTTATTATTTACAACAGGAATCAATGGAGGAGGGAATGATCGTGTTAAACATTGACATGCAAGGTTGAGGCCAAAGGACATTATGATGCCTATAACTTATTAAAGAAAAAGTATATTAGTTGCTATACATTTGTGCCTTTTTTCAAATTCTAGCTAAGGAGCCACCAATTTTGCAATGATACATAAGTTCATTAGTACCAATGACGTCTCCTAGTTGATATTGCATATTGCTTGAACATTCATCTTAGATTAGTCATTGACATATGTTATGAGGCTCAAGCAAGGCTCTTGGATCTCGTAAACTATTATATTTTGACCATAATTGCAAATTGCAATGAAGAAACCAATGCAACAACAAATTCTAAGAGAATAAGAAAGAGTGGAGGATGTTAGCCAATTATTTAACAAAATGCTTTCAAGCACTAGATCGATGATACTTAATGACATGTGAACAAATAACTTTATTTCAATCAAAGAAAAGGTGTACAAAGCTTTGTAAAAATCATCTATAATATCACCATCGTTATTGAGGTAAAGAGCTCAATTTTCGTCAATATTGTTACATTTAAAATACAAGATAAGTTGGGGGCTTTAGTCATTAAACAAAGGTTAACTCTCTTTTATTATCTACTAAAAGATAGGTGCACATTAATTAACTACTTATTCAAAAGGACCCCACCATGTTCCCATTGTTATGTATTTATGAATAGTTTCTTGTAATGTACAACCTCTTCCTTGGTCCCTTTTTCATTCAAAGAAACAAGACAAATTAGTCATCGCCCCTTTCAGATCCTTGTACTCCTTAATCAAGAGCTTTTGTTGTGGAGAGCATAGAGGTTCTTATAGAAATTCTTTAAGACTTTAAGTTGAAGTCATTGGTGAATAATGACTTGTTTAAGAGCTATTTAGACCATGTTGTAATTTGCAAATTTAATAGACTATCGACAACTATTATATATCTTTTCAAATAACTTACTATTTAATGGTATGAATCATTAACAATAAAAATTTTCTCTGTTGTCATTTGTAATAGTTCAACCAAATGCACTAATCCAAGAAATAAGACCATGACTCTAGGGAACATTGGGGTTTTCCTCATACCATGACTTTTGGAGTTTAAATTGTCTCTCACAACAAAAATATGGGTAAAATTGCTCAACCTCCTCATCTACTTATGGAAAATTAAAATTAAAACATAAATAAAAAGTACTCGTAACGCACTTTTCAAAATTGACTCTAGCCAAAGGAATCATCACATTTACTAGAGTATCCTATAAAGGTTGACATAAACAAAAACATGCCTAATCACATTATGATAAAATATGGAGACTATCGATGGTCCCAAGGCTTTGATTACGAGAACACAATATTTTGATGTAGGATTTGCAAAGAAACATACCATCTAAAGGACTTTTGTTTAATCACTTGATTCCTTTGGGATAAATAGTTAAAAATAATGAATCCAAATGATGACAAAAGAAAAAATAACCTTCAAAGCCTTAGCATCAATTGACCATATTAAGCAATTAACACCTACAACACTAACTAAGGTGCCTATTCCTCACTTTGAAAATTACGATGTGGATATGGACTTAGTGGTTCCTCTTTCTTTGAAAATAGTTGCAGTTAAAACCATTTGAGTGAGATGAAGATGTTTTATGAAAAAGGGATTAGACTATCCATCTAATATGTAGATGAAAGATGTCCAGCATTACCTCCAGCAATCATAAAACCTTTTCAATACATCATTACTTCCATTATTTCCAAACCCTTTCACTAAATGGATAGAAATCAACAATAATTCAAAAGCAAAGAGTAAAGTTTATCTTCTTTTCAAATCTAAAAAAAAAAACACAAGTTATGTGTTTAAATTTTTTACAAGTAGTTAAATCAACAATTGATTTTCGATTATTCAAATTTATAATTATAAATATAATCTCAGCTAAAATATTACAAAAGATGAAGTATTACTAAACATAATATCAAACTTTAGTTTACAAATAAGTAAATGTCAAATTATTTAGAATTCTCTTCTTGTGCAATACTTATTAGTCCATGTTCATTTGATTCCATCCTTGGACTTGGTGAGAGAAGGTGCATGCAATTTGTCATCACTTTGAATGCTTTTAAGTTGAAATATTTTTGAACTCCATACTTTTGGCTTTGGAATAAAGGTTTGTTTGGGTGGCTTAATCTCATTTCCTAGGCATGTTTGAATGCTTTTACTTTCATTTTATGATTGTGTGATCTAAAAAAATCATCCCACTAAGTCCTATTTTTTTCTATATTCAACTTAATAACCCACAGAAGGCACTAAGGTCATAAACATATTGAGAAAGAAATGTTATTAGATTTCATCACATAACATATTGGGTTGGGTTTTTTTGTTCTTATGGGATTTTATGAACATATTTGCACAGAATATAGGTGCTTTGATATATGGAAATGAAAAATTGTATATTGCTTACTTTTTTAGACTTAAATTCAGGCATATTTCAAGTCCGAGATTTCATTTGTAGCTTGGTTTACCAGTGGTGCAGGCAAAGTTGGATTGTCTCATCACATACGAATGATTCCTACATGTGGTTAGCATCCACTAGCACAAAGTGTAGAGCCTGTACGAGGTTACAATGTACTTTCTCTAGTTCATCTTGGAATTAGATGGTTTTGAGTGTTAATAGGATTATTACAATATTGAAATCTATAGAACTTTAGTTTCTAAACTAAATGGGGTTGATATCACAATTAGAAAGACGAGATTGAATAGAACTAAAAGGCCCCAACAACAAAAAGAGAAAAAAACCACACTAAAGAATTGCAATTGGGCTTTAGAAGCGCGCTAAATCAAGATGACCAAGCATGAGTGTGCTACACATGAGATACACAAATGCACATGATAGAACAAATATGCTAACGACAAGAGAAATTATACCATAAGGCTTCAAACACTTATATAGAGAGGTGGAGTTGAATGAGAAAAAGAGGATTGCCAAATGGGGTTTGAGTAAAGTAGGGTATCCTCCCATGAGGGGTTATGGGATTACATAAATAAGATGTATTCCCCCAGAAGTTATTGAACTTACATTCAAGTTGACTAGGTCGTTTTAACCTAGTACATGACAAGAAATGATTGTCTTATCCATAATTCATGAAGTAGAGTATGTACACCGTCATAAAATAAGAAATCAAATGTATGGAAAAGTCCTTTGTCTCACAAGCTAGGAAGATTATTCCTTGTCAAACAACCTCAATTACAATAACAAGTTTATCGTTAACCATATATTAATTTTTTTGTAATTTTCAAAAAATTATATATTACCTAAAATCTTATTTAATACTTTATATTTTTTTAATTAAATAATAATAAATAATATATTTTTTTCTTTTATATAAATTGGTAAAAAAATCTAACTTCTTATTGCAAGATCGATAGTGGAGTAAATAATAATAAATAATATAGGTTTCATTTATGTTAATTGGTTAAAAAAATTAAGGTCTTAATGCAAGATAGACAACGAAGTTCGCTTGAGGATTAAATAGAGGATAGTGGAGCATTAAATACCAAATGCAAGACTTCGGTAGAATGAAATAACTAAAACCTTTCAATCGCCACCAATAACTCTTTAGAGTTAAAAAAATTAATTACAATATGGGGAGAAAGTATGTTTCATATTATGTTGCAGCGAATGGAAAAAATATGAGAAGGTCCTATTACCAAACAACGATCATGGCATTGAAGTCTATTTGAACCTTGCACATCTAGAATACTTATTTGAATATAAAATCTTTAAATTTAATACTATTGTAAATGGTGAATTGTAGGTCATCATCCTTTTTCTCAATATTACAATATTTTTAACAATATTGTACATTGTACACGTTAATACACTTAAACTCATTACTCTTATTTATATAAAAATATTAATTTTTTATACTATTTTTATTATTTTATTTTTTTTATCTAGCATAATATTAATTTTTCTTATACTTATTTTGTTTTTGTTTCGTTAAAGGTTGTTTTTTTTGGATGTAAGGAAACAAGTTAATGGCCCTAGACTTTTTTTGGATGTAAGGAAATAAGTTAATGGCCGAAGACCTAGAGGCATATGATAGGAGTGAAAGTCTGTCCCCTTACAAAACACCAATGGATTATTCCAAGTGGCGTGGTTTTCCTTGAATAATGGTATTGAGTCAACCTACATCCGTGAATAGCAGTCATAAATGGTTGTCCTCGTTGTTGGTTTAACAACTGAGTTATTATAGGTTTTCCCAATGTTAAGAAAAATACTTATCTCTCTTATACATATATAATAAATGCTAAATTCTTCACATTTTTTTCTCTTGAACCACATGTATCCTTTATATCTCACAAAAAATTTTAGATTTTTTTTTGATATTTTATAATTATTATTATTATTATTATTAATTATTACTTTTATAAGCAACATTTAAGCTCCAAGGGTTAGATTAGTTGGTCGAGTTCTTGTTGTTAAGTACCTCGCCAATAGGGAGGTCACGGGGTCAAGTCTCCTTGACGCCCCTGGGGTTAGGCATTGCTTGTTTGACCGACAGGTATATCCCTTCGGGTTGATCTGCCTAGATTTTCCCGTGGATGTAACGACCAACTAGTGTCCATAAACCACGAAATATATATATATATATATATATATATATATATATATATATATATATGAATTTAATGTAATATTATAACTAAATTTTTATATGTTTTATTTATTTTTTAATTGATTTAAAAAAATTAAAATTATTAAATTTAGATTTTTTTGAAGTGGTAAAATTTATTATTATTATTTTATAACCATGGCGAATCGGTAACTTGTTGGAATAATTTGGGCGAGACCCAAAATCAAACCTAGCAACTGCCGCTATAACACCAACACTATGTCCAACAACTGGTAAGCCAGATTTACCAAGAATTTATGACTTAGTAAGAGCTAAGACTCCACAAAGGTGGGGGAGCCTACTCCTTGAGCCTTATCATAATGGGCCAAAGATGTCCTGCAATGGGGATTGAAACCAGGTGGAGGGGATAACATCCCATTGTGCTAGCCACTTGGTCATCCCACAATGAGACAAAAGTGGTAAAATTTATAATAATTTAATTGTCAACTAATATTAAGAATAATTATTAGTTGGTTGGGGTGTCGTGTGGTGACTTAAATGGGGATGGGGTTTAATGTGCCCTCCCGACGCCATTCCTTATGAATTTCATTCACTCAATACACATTTAAAAGGCCTTACCTCCTAAGGAGGGAGGTGAACACCCCTTGGCAAACTTATGGTATATGCGTCTGCAACATCTGTCAACTCTCCAACATGTTCTTTGTCACTGGATGGTGGGTTGACCTTTGTATTCTCATTTGTCACTTCCTTTTGCTCTTGTCTTCACCCACCATGTGCTTAGACTCTCCACTAGTTTCTTGGGTGGGTTGTCTTTCATCCTTGAGTTTCCCCCTACTCTATGGGATTTTTCATAGGGAGAGGGTATGGTCCTTAGTTCAATGTTGGTGCATCCCTATTAACAATTTCTTATGGCATTTCTCTTTCATGATCGCCTCATGCAACTCCCCTCTCATCTCATTCCTGGTCCATGCGACATCTTGTTGCCTCTTGCATCCATGACGCGACAAAGTGCTCATTGTTAGTGTGTGTATCACAGTTGTGGTACTCTAGGGGGTTCCAAGGCGTGCCTTCAAGTAGAATCTTTAGCTCATAGCTTCCATGCCAGCATGCCCCTAGATATACAAGAGGAAATTCGTCTAGTGGAGGAAGAAATCTGTCATGAATGACTATTCACTCTTGATTTAGATGTCATGGCTACTATTACACCTTAGGTTCCTAATATAGGTAATTGAGGAGGTCGTGAAAATCATTATCTACATATTGTTGATTTATATTAGTATGTAAAGTTGTTGCTTGTAAAAATTTCGGTGGATAGGAGAAAGTCCTAGGTCAATTTTTTACACATGTTAGATGATCTTAGAGACCTCATGCTTAGCGTGGAAGGCCATGTAGTCAGGTTGGAGATGGGTTCTCCACCTATCTCTCCAATTGCTCCATCATGTAAGGTTGACGAACAATCTATCAAACTAGAAACTTCATTTCCATTCTGATGCCCTAGTTCCTTGCAATTTCAACTAAGTTATTGCTTCTCTAGTTGGCCCTTAGGACTATAATCATGTTTATCTTTAATTCTATGTTTAATTTAATTTTCTTGTCGGCTCAAACTTCGTAGTTCCATGAGGTTTCTCTTTTTGTCTCTTGTTTCAAGTTTATGCCTAGGTGGGGCAACAATTGTTTTGGATCTCTATTAATCTTGGACATTCATTTGATTTTATTAGTCCTCGACTCTTTGCTTTAATGTCTATGGGTTAGTTTCCAAGGTCGCAGGCTAGAGACCATAATTTCGTATTATTTGTTGTAAATATTTTCTATTGCAATGCAATGACAACTTACAAACAAAATTTATTAAAGATAATTATTATTAACTATTATCTATGAGAGTGGGATAACTTATCGTTATTATTTAAAAGAAAAAAAACCACACCACCTAAAGCACATTGGTGGTTTGGAAAGAGAAAGCTTTCACTTATGCCAATGTCTCTAGTTCTCGGACTATTAAATTGTTTCCTCATGTGTAATAAAAATGAGCCAATCAAAAGACACATTTAAATCTCATTCCATGCCTAAAAATTGGTTTCAATCTAAATAGTATTCGCAAAAAAACCAATATCCTTTATAATCATTACTAAACTATTTTTATTAGTGTCATACATTTTCATTAACATTTAACTTTAAAATCCTCAAAATATACTAAACTATAATATTCATTATAATTTTATTTTATTTTTCGTTTGTTAAGTGGTGTGAGTCCCAAGATCTTCATGCTTAACCTTTGGCTTGAGAAACTGTAACCTAGCACATCTAAGTTGTCAAAATTATTAAAATATGTAACTAGGCTCGGTCTTCATAATGACATATGTAATCATGATTTTATGTATTTTATCTAAAGAGAAAAATACATTTATTATTGTTATTCATGAGGCATGGATTTCATGCTCAAGGGAAATTTATTTATAAGTCTAACACCCATTGAGTGCTTCTAGGGCTTGTCATTAAGTCTACAAGTCAATTGAGTCTTTGTCATGTATGGAAGACCCTTTTAGGAATGTTACACATTGTAAAGAAAGAATATTTGAGTCAAATCTAGAGTCAAAGACCCTCCAAGACCTTGTCTTGGTGCAAAGATCAAGTCGACCTTCTCAAGTGGACAAGTCAGCCTAAAAGAAGGAATTCGACCTAGTGGGAGACTAGTATATAAGGGTGACTTTGACCTCACTTGAAGCACTCACTCACTTCACACAAGTTCGATCAAGGAAGAGGAAAATGTGCGAAGAAGAGAAGGACTAGAAGAAGAAAAGAAGAGCTAGAATTTTGGACTATTACTCTCCACATGTGCGAAGAAATGAAGGCACCTATTGCAGTAGAAAAGACCGATTTGCATAAATCGAGTTAGGGCATTAAAAGGTACACTTTTCAAGTCGAGTTCTCTAGAAGTGAGAAGCAACTCAACCGAAGAGGAAGGATGAAGAATCTACCTTAATTCTCTCACGTGCAAGATCTAGGGTTTCTGTAGAAGAAACTATTGGAGGATGAAGTTGCAGAAGAATATGTTGGGGGGTCAAAGCTGCAGAAGAATCTACTGGGGTCTAAATTGCAGAAGTTGCTGAGGTCAAATTTGTTAGAAATAAAGATTGTCAAGAAGGATTTTACTTGGTGTTTGAGGGGTCTTGGTCAAGGGTCATAGTTCTTGGAATTTGTCAATTGAATTTTTATAAGAAGAGAATAATTCTTGTGGGTTTTCCTCTCAAGTGGAGAGGTTTTGGCCTTGATCGATCACCTACATCTTGTGTCCTATTGTCTCATTGTTCTTTATGATTTGGTAGTTGTTTGATGATATGAACACTAAATATAATCAAGAGGAAAAAAGCTAATTAATTTAAGTAAAAATACATCACAAGTAGTTATCAAAGTAAGAGAAATCACATATCTTGTTGCCCCTAGAATTTTCCATATGGTATAAGAGCTAAGGTGACTACATCAAGGAAACACAACTTAAAGAAGGATACTCAAGCGTCGAAACACAAGAAATATCACTTGGGAAACTTCAAGAGCATCAATCATCAAGAAGGACTAGCCCTCTCATCATCTTCAAGAAAGTAATCAAGGAGCATCGAAGAAGACATCAAAACTCTAACTCATCGAAAGAAGGATTCTTCAATTGAAGCATTCTTGGGAAGCCTACACATTGAACAATCTTCATCACAAATAAAATAAGACCTCAAGGACCCGACATCTACTCAATCAAAGAAAAACTCCACATTTGAGGTATATTGGAAGAACCATCACATCCTACACTATCATCCGAGGAAGAAAGAAAAGGTGTTGTCATCATCATCAAGGAATCAAGGTGACATCCCTCTCTTTGTGTCAAGGATCGCTTTTGAAGGAAGAAATATTCATCATGAAAAAATCTTCTATCATCAAACATCATCAAGAAAGGCATCAAGTTGAAGATTTCATCATTTAGGAGTATCTTCACTTGACAAGTAAGTATGTTTATATCTATGTTTGAATCTATTAAAATGACTTCATTTTGCAAGGAAAGCAACAAATTGGTGAATGTGTCATCAAACTTCATTGCATGGAAGAATAGGACAAATTTGATCCTCATAGAAAATGAAGTCTTTGAACATGTTAAGGGTTCAATCACTAAACCTCCAAAGGAAGAAGCATTAACTCTAGCTATGTATATGAAAGGATAAATAAGGGCTTAAAGGATAATTATAGAATCCATCAAGGATCCCCTCATACCTTATGTTGCAAAGTTGGAGACATCGAAAGAAATATACAAGAAGTTAGTATAACTATTCTCCGTAAGCATCACTAGAGAGGTCATATCTTTAAGAACCAAGCTATACAATATGAAGATATCAAAAGAATAAGGAATATCCTCATGCTTTATGAGGGTGTCAGAAATACGAGACCAATTGCAAGAGTTGGGGGGAATAATGTTCGATAAAGAGATGACCACAGTTGTGCTCAATGCACTACCAAAGGAATGGGGTAACTTTGTATCAAGCATCTATGGGAAGAAGGAAGCTACCCCATTCAAAACTAGGTTGAAGGATAAAAGTGATGTGGGATCAAATGAACAATTTCAAGCATTTGCTACAATGCCTAAGAGAAAATGAAAGTTTGGGAAAAAGAAGAAGATCGATATGTCAAAGATCCAATGTTATGGTTGTCAGGAATATGGGCACTACAAGACAAATTGTCCTAATATCAAGAAGGACAACATGTAAATAAAAGAAATAAATGAAGCCCATATCACTGAAGAAGGAGGAAGTGAAACATATATACTATCATTGAGATAATATCCTTCACTTAGTTCTTTTTAGTTTTGTAAATAATAGCTATCATGATAGGAAGCATTGTAAGTATGATACGATGCATCATATTAGGAGATGACATCATATTGAAGCAAGAGCTCATAACATCATTGTAATGATAGTTGAAGTAGAAGTCTACATGGTTGTAGCAATCATCATAGAAATGAAGTAGCTCCTAATAAACTAATTGAAACCACAAGTAGTACTTATGGTAGAAGAAAGTCATCTAGAATGATAAAGAGTATAAAGAGTTCTTCATGCATCATCACTAGGAAGGAGCATTTGAAGGATGAGGATAATCAAGATCCTTCGCTAGAATCTTCGTTAGAAGGTTCACCTCTACTTGAAAGAAGCAAGTGGCTCTCTGATCATTTCACCTTGTGTGAAATCTGTTGTTTATAAGGATAATGGGATGGTGACAAAGAAGTGCAACATGTCAAGATGGTTGAAGTACTTTCAATCAAGGACATGTAGTTGTTGAAGGAAGTGTATAAGACCAAAAGGAGAAAAGAGGTAAGTCTATATTTGATAATCTAAGTCATGTCATCATATAGTTGCAGATAGCATGGGTAAATGCTCTACCTCATGAGCATGATCAAAGAAAAGGGATCTCTTCCTTTAGAAAGATGCATGAAGGCATGGTTCACATATTGACAAGATGAAATCAACATAATATGTCCTCATATGGAATATGAGGTAGTTTACAAAGATGAAGGAACTCTGAATGGAGGTTCCTACGAAACAATATGTGAAGAAAGAAAGAAGAGACCGTGAAATATGAAACTATAGTCATCAACATGCGATGAAGAACTAACTGTGACATTTGCATAGAGAAGGTATGAAGACCCTGATAAGGTCTGTAAAGGAAGGAGACCCTTGACATTAAAAGTATTGGAGATGTGTTTATGCAGGATGTTGATGTTGCAAGACGCATATGTCATGATGAAAGGCCATCACAAAAGGTAACTTTGATTTGATGTTCATTTCATTATTATTATTATTTAACAACATCTAGATGGGTTGATACAAGGCTACCGAATGAGAGTTGTAGATATCACCTACCACTCATGTGGTTGGATAAAACATCCTGAAAGAAAAACACGACTTGGAAGAGGTAGTTGTATGAAGACAAGCTAGACATGGACTAGAGGATCACTTTCTAATAAAGAGAAGGATGACATGAACGATGTGGTTCGTGAAGGAAAGTGATGGATGGTTGATGCCCTATGAAAGATGAAGGCTCCATAATGAAGAAGATGTAGTTCATGACATTGAAAGGAGGAGCCCTATAAGAAATTGATGGAATCATGATCTCCACAATAGAGCTAAGAGTTGTTGTTGGTAACAAGTCCCTAGTTAAGAGGGAGCTTGGACAAGTCCCTAGATAAGAGGGAGTTTGGGTACATTCCTTTTATAGGAATGGGTATATCTTCCCTAGTTGAGAGGGAGAGATAGACACATCATTCTTATCTTCATATTGTGAAGAAAGAATGGAGGATTGGGTAAGCATTTGAGACCGATTCCGATACTCTTTGAGGATGTGGTAGGGTATCCAAGATAAAAATAGTCGAAGAGAAAATTCCTCGAGGATATGTTATTCCAAGATAGGAATTGTCCTAAAAGGACATACCTTGTGAACACCTAGGTAGGGTATGTGCCTTAAGAGACAATGATGATGGTGTGTGTCAGTCATTGGTCTCGCCAACATTGTACTATGATCTTGTGGAGAGATAGAGTTGTCAGTCGAGGCCTTACTATATGACAATGCTGGTTGGTATGATGAGATTCTTTAAGAGCGCTTACCAATCCGACTCTTCTTATGAGAATTCTTCAGATTGAGAATGTCCAAGTACCTTGCACGAATTATGAATACCTCCCTAGTTAAGACGGAGTGTTGAAATATGTAACTAGGTTTGGTCTTTATAATTACTTACTCAATCATGATTTTACGTAAAGAGAAAAATAAATTTGTTATTCTTATTCTTGAGGCATGGATTTCATGCTCCAGGGGAATTTATTTATAGGTCAAGCACCCATTGAGTGCTTCTAGGGCTTGTCATTGAGTCTTTGTCATGTATGGAAGACCCTTTTGGGCATGTTACATATTGTAAAGAAAATTTATTTGAGTCAAATCTAGAGTCAAAAACCCTCCAAGACCTCGTCATGGTGCAAAGAACAAGTTGGCCTTGTTAAGTGGACAAATCGGCCTAAAAGAAGCAATTCGACCTAGTAGGAGACCTATATATAAGGGAGACTTTGACCTCACTTGAAGCACTCACTCACTTCACACAAGTTCTATCAAGGAAGAGGACAAAGTGTGAAGAAGAGAAGGACTAGAAGAAGTAAATAAGAGCGAGAATTTTGGATTGTTTTTGGGCTATTACTTTCCACACGTGTGAAGCAATCAAGGCACTTATTGCAGCGAAAAAAGACCAAGTTGCATAAATCGAGTTAGGGCATTAAAGGGTACACTTTACAAGTTGAGTTCTCTAGAAGAGAGAATCAACTCAAGTGAAGAGGAAAGGGGGAAGAATCTACCTTAATTCTTTCATTTGCAATACCTAGGGTTTCAGCAGAAGAAACTGCTAAAGGACGAAGTTGTGGAAGAATTTGTTGTGGGGTTGAAGCTGCAGAAAAATCTATTGGGGTCGAAATTGCAGAAGTTGTTGAGGTCAAAGTTGTTATAGGGAAACATTGTTAGGAAGGATTTAAGTTGTTCTTTGAGGGGTCTTGGTCAAGGATCATAGGTCTTGGAATTTGTCAATTGAAGTTCTATAAGAAGAGAATAATTCTTGTGGGTTTTCCTCTCAAGTGGAGAGGTTTTGGCCTTGGTTGATCACCTACATCTTGTGTCCTATTGTCTCATTGTTCTTTATTATTTGGTAGTTGTTTGATGAGATGAACACTAAATATAATCAAGAGAAAGAAGAAGCTAATTAATTTAAGTAAAAAGACATCACAAGCAGTTATCAAAGTAAGAGAAATCACCTATCTTGTTACCCCTAGATTTCTCAACAAAAATAACTCGGGGATCACACCCGGCCTGGGCCACACTAGTCCTTAACATGGCTAGATTTTTGCCTATGAAATTTCAAACCAATAATCTTCATATCATGTATTTCCTTAACAGAACACCCTATCACTATTTGTTCTACGCCCCGTGAACCATTGAAATTTTAATTAAATATGATTTTAAAAAATTATTTAAAAATAAGATATTTGAATGTTTATCATTTAAAGGTATTTAATAATTTTTTTTAAGAAAAAAAACATCTAATAGATTTAATTGCAAATGAAATTCAATATATATATAATTTAATTATTTTAAATTAATTAGAAATGAAATTTAAAAAATATATAATTTAATTATTTTAAATTTTGATTTATTCAAATTATGTAATTTATACCATTTAAATTTCTTGATTTTTTTGTTGACTAGAATTTTTTGGGCAAGTCAATTTGACTTTTGTACTTTCTCTCTTTGCTGAACATTTGATATAATAATAAGAAGATTCGATCAAAGGGTTTTCCCTAGATTAGGGTTTTTCCCTCGCACCCGCCAAATCTAGTGTCCTCTTGTCTTGACTTGTTTTCTGCATTTTGTTTCATGTTCTATCTTCTTTTATTGTCAATGTGATTATTATGATTGCCATTAGAAATTGGAAATTGTTATTAAACTACTAAAAAACATTGAAGTAAATTGTCTAAGCATAAAACATACCATTGTTAACTAAAATTAACAAAAAAAATGCATGAATATCCCTCCATATAACTCCTAAATTTAAATAGAAAAAATTACTATCTTATTAAAAAAAAGGCAAAACATAAAATAATCCTCACATACATATATACAAACAATTCCAACATGATAGTGAAGTCTTCACCTCCCTTACTTTACTTTAAACATTGATGTGAGGTGTTTTTAATACAACTTATCACCTTTCCCTGTGATTATTTTAATATCAGTGTGAGGGGATCACTTATGCCAAATGGTCATAGCCATGCTTCACTTTGACTACTTGTATTCTTATGTTAGGTTTGTGTCTCCTAGCAATTTCCAACTTTGTTGATGTAATGATGCCCAAAACACATATGAGAGTGCTCATTCGAAGACAAATCAAATCTATGTCGTTTGTTCTTTTGTGACTTATTTGACTTGTACAACACACCATTATTATGTGATCTCGACAAGTAAATGTGATATGACTCGACCTGAGTAATAGATCAAAATTATATTTTAATTTCTTATTAATACTTTTATGTGATAATATTTTTTTAAGGTAGGGACAACATTTTAAGTATATTAATCAGTAGACAATCTGCATTTATCTTATAATATAAGATATATAAATATATATATATTAAATTATATTACGATAAATTAATTTATAAGATAAATGATATATAATACTATAACTTTACATTAAATATTATTCTTATCCTTAGTCCCCCAACTTATGCAAAAACTAGATGAGAAAGGAGAGGGGAAGGTGTGTTTAATTTCTATTAACCAAATAATGGAGAATGAAGTCATTCTCCAATTTGAAATTCAGGTTTTAATTACTGCGAATAAATCTACAAAAGGTTATGACTTTTTCATTTTTTTAATTTTATTTTTGGTTCTAATTGCTTTAACTACAACAAATTTTTTCTCATTTATTAACATGTTTATTTATAGAGACATTGAATTATGTTTAAGTTTTTTTCATTGTTTGTTTATATATATTTTCATGGTTTTAAAAGTTTTTTACATTAATAGGTAAGATATTTTATTATTATGGTTATTAGTTTATATTTATTTTAATTTTGGATCTATCAAGTGCCAAGAGGGATAAAATCTCTTTTTAATCTTTAGGTTTTCATCTTGAGAGATTTGATTCTTCTTGACACTTGGTAGATTCAAAGTTAAGATGAATTTAGCCTAGCATAATTATTAGATATAATTACAATTATAATTACTTTTATGTATATTATTTTATTTTAATTTTAATTTTTATGTAATTTGACCAAGTCAAAATGTTTTATTGATAATTATAATTATAATTATTTTATTTTATTTTTATTTTTATGTAATTTGACCGAGTTAAAATGTTAAACATGACATTACATTACAACATCTCTACCATACTAGTTTGAAGAGTACCTCTCTGTACAATTAATTTTGTGGATATTGTAATGAAGGTTCGGTGACAATAAGATGGTAAGCAAGCATGTAAGGTTGCAACCAAAAGAGTTATGGTCTAATTTATGCAATGACATATGTGAATTTTCTCAAATATTCATGCATTCTTTTTAAATAACATTTGTTATTTCATTGCCCAATGGGGGTGCAAATAAAGGAACTTGACGACTTGGGTAGTCGAGCTGACCACCATACAACATGAGGAGCATTAAAGGACAAGGGTGGCATGGAAACCCTCGTGCATGCAAAAGCATGTAGAGTTTCATTAATTCGCCTTCTCGGATGTTCGGTAGCAATAACTAGAGGAGGGAATGGTAACATCGACTACATCGCTTCCCTGTCGAGTGTTGGAAACTCGCCATCGTTAGAAGGTTCTGGTGGGCGTTTTGGGAAATTGGTGGCCAGAAAACAGGTGCGTGTTCCAGTTGGAACCAAAATTTTAGCAGCTTGCTAAATTTAAAAGGTTGTTGATTGAACCAGAGCTATCAAGACCTCCCTTTTCACAGTGGCAACATAATACATCATCCAATAAAAGGGAGAGGTTCTATGACATGGGAGGAAGTTTCCAATCTTGAAAGAGAATTAGTAGCGGAGTACGGGTTCAATCCGTCGCCAACAATCTTGGTCCTTAGACAACCACATTTCGTTTCTTCGAGTGGTATGTGGAGCTTTGCATTGCTAGAGTAACTCTGAAACGTCACAATTTTGTTGTCTCATAGCTGCATTAACTTTCAGTGTTGGGTTTGGTAGTTGGATCATCGTTTTAGGTCATGGTTTCACAATTTGATTTGTGGTTTGGTTTAATCTATATACCTAGGCCGACTATGGTTATCTAAAGTCTAGATACATGCCTTGGGGTGATTAATTACTTGTAGTGGTTTAGTTCTATATGAATTTGAGCCTATCTGTCCTAGTCTACTGTTCTTTCCTTGACATAAGTCATGTTGGTGCTATGTAGGGTTCTATCCTTCGAGCTAAGTTTGTGTTATAACATGTGCGTTCGTTTTATTGAATGATGTCCCTAGGCCATATCGATGTGAACAATTGTTCGTTTGCCATCATGCAGCGCCAACACATGAGGAGCAGAAGAGGAGGGGGGATAGTAGAAGCTCCCAGGGCCATAATAGATCCCAACAACAAGCCCAAGAGGCTACCGAGACGTTCCAATTGGTTGTCCCCATTGATATTCAAAGTGAAATTCAAACCCTTGAAAACATAACAACCAAAGACAAACACACTCTTTCTAACTCATAGCTTTTGGAGGAATTTGGAAAACTGATTTATGACCTTGGTCATACCAGGGGCCGCAAAAAAATTAGTAACTTCAAGCCTTATTTCTTTATTGGAAGAATAAAGCTTGGATCAACAAGATTTTGATGGAAAAATAGGTAGATGAGTACAACATCTTTGCTAGTCTTGCAGATGTGAAAAGAGAGCATAGTAGTACGAGATTTTATATGGAAAGGATGGATAACTGTATGGATCAAATTGAGCACTACATTCTGAGCATAGCTACTTCTTTTGCACCCTCGGGTTATAGTGTGAGAGACCCGACTCCTATCACTTCTTTTGACTCCTAGTTGTTTCATGTTTGTTGATAGTCTTTTGTGGTCTGATGACTTTATAGGCACTTTCGTTTATGTTGCAAATGTTATGATTCCTTCAATTTTGGGCTAACTACTCTACAGGTAGATGGTAAATTTTTTTAATACTTTAATACTTAGAATTTCCTTTTAATTAAAAGAATCCCCATCCCTTTAAAAACATATATGCCATCAAATTTACATTTCGGGCTTCCATAAAGATATACAACAAAAATTAAAATAATAATGGGTCATGGGGGCCCAACTTTGGTCATGGACACGTCAAAAATCATGAGTGGTTTTGTGGAAATTGAAAACAGCTATGCGACGATCCTTGCGGTAGATTTAGAAATATGAGAGGGGGTCATCTACTGTAAAGAAGGATGATAGTGAATGACTAAACTATGCACTGAGATTTGTATTTTTATGAGATAATAAAACATTAGATTAAAAAAACATCGTGGCAAACATTTTAGATATTATATTTTTTATTTGTAAAATATAAATTTTTATTTTTATTTTTATTATTTATTTATTTATTTATTTTTTTCGAAGAGAAAAATCGTAATCTTTCATTTATGTGAGAAAAATTACATGTAGTAGATGCCTGTAGGCATATGCGATATCAAACTGATTCAGTTGAGAGCTATATACATATTTTGCATAGTGCAAAAAACCCTTGACCTGTTGGCCAATTTGCAAAAAATAAATGTTGTCTGTGTTGAGCTAAAACAAAAAGCAAAAATAAATATACAGTTATGGTCTATAGATAGTCTGTATATAAACAAAAAAATTGACCATATTTCTATGGTCGATCCACCCTGTGATATTCCCGGTCTATGTACGGTCTATGGTGGTATTGGTAGATTTCTGTGTCCACCTGTTCACTGATTATCCACAAGCCTCTGGGAAGTAACGAGCCCTCCTTGGAAAGCCTGTCAGCATCTTCATTGTATTCCCTGTGTATGTGTTGACAAGAGATCAGATTAAATCTTGTTTTGAGATTATGCACATCAAAAAGTATATTTTGAAGGGAAATGGCATGACATTGATTTGTATCATTGAACCAATTTATGATAATTTGTGAATCGCCGAAGATCTGAACAGAGATGCAATTATGCACGAGGATGAAGTGCAACAAATGTTTAAGGGTTAGGAGCTCAGCATAGTTGTTGGTTCCATCTCCTAGGCCAAGTTTGACTTTGTAGCAGTGCTGTTTAGTGAGGTATAAGCAGAATCCCCCTCCACATCCATGAGGCTGTGCGACCCCGTCGAAGAAAGCCCATGGCTATGTTTTATCTATGTTCCCTGTAGAAATTTTGAATAATATAACACTTATTCACAGAGATTATCCTGATTATACACTATTGCGGAATGCATGCATAATACATAACCTCCTCTACGTTGATCATCAATTTTGTAGAATTAAAAACAATGAAACATCAATTGCATGCGCACATTAACACAGTATGTACTGGGGAAAGCTTACAGCTGAAAACCCCGCACTATCTGTATATTATAATGATAGAGAACATGTAACAATACATAGTACAATACTCCTCACAAGTACTCAGTACTATCTCCACCTGCTACACACAAACTAGCTCAGATCTGAATCAAGTCACAGGTTCAAATCTCCTCCGTTGTCTGCCTGCCTCTACTGCGCAATCCAATGTGAGAATAGATCTGATCCAAGCTCATTTTCCCTTGGCTTGTACTGCGCAATCCTCATTGGCAATCTCCATCATTGATTGTGCAAATCTCATGCACAGCTATAGTCACAATTGATAGTAGTATCACTCTTTCACCCACCTCTAACACTTGTCTCCACTGAACTGTCCATGCACTGAGTTAATTGATGTATTCTTTAGTTGCTTTATGATTTAATAATTAGTGAATTAATTAACAATTAATTCACATCACTCATCACTAGTGTATTCTGCAGTTAGACTAAATACAACTAGTTCAACTAAGTCAAACTGAACACAACTCCATCAACTCCTCAATCAACTCCACCAAACTCAATCACTTGAGTTCTAACTGAAGTCCATCATGCAATAGCTCAACTAACCCATAAGAAAAGCGTATTTCCTTCTGATAGTTGCATGTGCCACATCCGTAGCTCGAACTGAAGTGCTCCAAGAGGATAAGATAATGTTTATAGTCCAAATATTATTAAGAGCTAATAATATTCGACTGTTCTATTTTTAGCCTGGTAGTCTAAAAATAGACTCCGCCCATATGTCTAAAAATAGAAGTCCATCTATTTTTACCAACATGACCAATCATCCACAAATAGCATCTTGCAACTCATAGACCATGATCCATATGTCTAAAAATAGACATAGTCTAAAAATAGACTTTGCGCCAAAAATAGCCTGCGGGCCCACTTAGTGAAGGCGACTCCTTTCCACTAAGCTCCATCATCTTGTTGCATTTTCAACACTCCCTCTCAACAAGATATGGATTATCTGCAACCCCTATCCTGCAACTCTGGAATGTTCTACATCCAACACATTTGCCTGGTCCACTTGCTCCAACAACACTTGGAACAAAAACACTCCCAACTGACCACTCTGTTGGGCTAGGAACATACCCTGATGCTGAAGCTCTACCTGCTTCTGACAAGTTCTCCCTCTCTGAAATCTGCGCTGCTGCAACATCTCCATGCATCTCGCACCATTGCACACTTCTCTGTGCCACCTAGCATTGTGCAAAACACTTGTGCCTCTCGCATTGCTGCAGCCTGCTAGCTATGCACTGTCCTGGGATTCCCTACACTGTCGCTCTCTCTGCCACTCCATCTGCATCTGTCTCTACCCAATCAGTCAGTTCCTGCTACTCCACATCGGGGCTCCCGTAGCAAGGTCTCATCCAAGAGGTTGGGTACCTCAAGGATCCTGCCCCTCCTCCTTGGGACGATCACTCTATATCGCCCCACCTCCTACCTGGAGGTATGGCTGCATGTGATCCCTCAGCCCACCTGGCTCGAAGTTCCCCCCTATTGGAGGTCTCTGCATGAGTAGATGTCTCTACTCGATCTCCTCTCATATTCCCTTGTTGTGGTTGCTCCACAACATCCTGAAGCTGTTGCACCAATCGTGGCTCCTCCACAGTCGTCTGAGACTTCTTTTGGCTCTGCATGTTGAGAGGTAATATACGCTCCCTCTTAACCACCAAGTCTCCATCAGTTGCCTTGCTGCTCAAGGCTTTGCATGCATCTTGAACCTCAAGAGCATATAGGTTCTTGACCCATGAACCAATCTGCTTCACTTGTCTAGTGATGATGTGTCTAAGGAAAACCTTTCCCTTACTGAAGACTACATCACAGCCTCTGTCTTCCAGCATCGCAATCGACACCAAGTTTCTCTCCAGTCCTGGTACATACTTGACATTGGTCAAGGTAAGGCGAGCTCCCTGTTCCCTCTGAAAAATAATCGTGCCTACACCTGAGACACTATACTTCTCATCATTACCCGTTGCTATGAGTATCTAGAGATCTTTCTCCTCCAAAGTACTGAACAAACTCTTGTCACCGGTCATGTGGAAAGAAGCTCCACTGTCAAGAAACCAACCACTTCCCACCATGGATGAAACCATGCATGCGAAGAGTGTGAAATCCAACTCAAACTGTGAAGCAAGTGCCTCACCTTCAGATCCTTCCCCGGATCCCTTCTTGGATTTCCTTCGTAGACAATTTGCAGCATAATGGCCCACCTCATGACAACGAAAGCATCACACTTTTGATTTTTCAACCTTCTTCCCATCATTGGAAGAACTGGATTCGGAAAGAGAACCCTTCTCCTTCCCCTTCTTTGCTTTGGCAGCCAAAGCGCAATTTTCTTCATCAGATGCCTTTGATGAAGATCTGTCCCTGGTATTCTGCCTGATCTCCTCTTGCACAAGATCCGACCAAAGTCTCTCCCATCCTAGCAATTTTTCCCGACCATTGACAGAGTCCTGATAGGAATGCCAACTCTTCGGAAGACCAAGGAGAGCCAAGCTCACCAAGTCCTCATCATCGACAGTCACCCCCACACTTCCCAGCTCATCCCTGCATTGGGTGAACTTCGTGAGATACTTGGGCATACTGTCTCCATTCTCACACTTAATGTTTCTGAGTTTATCCTTGAGCGCCAACTTCCTCTGGTTGCTCTTGCTTTGGAATAAATATATCAACGCTTTCCACATCAAGTATGGAGAAGCCTTTCCATGCAGGCTGGATACAATGTGATTCTTCACGCCCTCCAACAGAATCCTTCGACACTTTGCTGTCTTCTTTTGCCAAACCTCAAAGTGAGCAGCATCAATAGGCTTTGGGACCTCAGCCTCTATGAACTCCTTCAGCCCATTGTCATCTAACACCGCCTCCATCCTGTCTTTCCATGCAATATAATTCGAGCTGCCTTCAAGGGCATACTCCAATCGCAATCCGTTGAAAGACATTTCTACTTCGACACCAAGAAAACACTACTGCAAATTCGAATTCCACCAGCTCAAAACTCAACCGCTTCTGATCTAAAATTTGTGAGAACAAAGTATTTCTCGTACATAGATTTACTGTATGGGCTTTTACCGGATATCTCACCTTCTAAAAGAAGGATGAATCCAGAGGCTACCTGGCCCGATTACAGACTCTGCCTGAAGAAATAAAATGTAATCACTCTCTGAATAATAGATCTGATGATCAACTCTGCTCTGATACCATGTAGAAATTTTGTATAATATAACACTTATTCACAGAGATTATCCTGATTATACACTATTGCGGAATGCATGCATAATACATAACCTCCTCTACGTTGATCATCAATTTTGTAGAATTAAAAACAATGAAACATCAATCACATGCACACATTAACACAATATGTACTGGGGAAAGCATATAGCTGAAAACCCCGCACTATCTGTATATTATAATGATAGAGAACATGTAACAATACATAGTACAATACTCCTCACAAGTACTCAGTACTATCTCCACCTGCTACACACAAACTAGTTCAGATCTTAATCAAGTCACAGGTTCAAATCTCCTCCGCTGTCTGCCTGCCTCTACTGCACAATCCAATGTGAGAATAGATCTGATCCAAGCTCGTTTTCCCTTGGCTTGTACTTTGCAATCCTTAATGGCAATCTCCATCACTGATTGTGCAAATCTCATGCACAGCTATAGTCACAACTGATAGCAGTCTCACTCTTTCACCCACCTCTAACACTTGTCTCCACTGAACTGTCCATGCACTGAGTTAACTGATGTATTCTTTAGTTGCTTTATAAGTTAATAATTAGTGAATTAATTAACAATTAATTCACATCACTCATCACTAGCGTATTCTGCAGTTAGACTAAATACAACTAGTTCATCTAAGTCAAACTGAACACAACTCCATCAACTCCTCAATCAACTCCACCAAACTCAATCACTTGAGTTTTAACTAAAGTCCATCATGCAATAGCTCAACTAACCCATCAGAAAAGCTTATTTCCTTCTGACAGTTGCATGTGCCACATCCGTAGCTCGAACTGAAGTGCTCCAAGAGGATAAGATAATGTTTATAGTCCAAATATTATTAAGAGCTAATAATATTCGACTATTCTATTTTTAGCCTGGCAGTCTAAAAATAGACTCCGCCCATATGTCTAAAAATACAAGTCCATCTATTTTTACCAACATGACCAATCATCCACAAATAGCATCCTGCAACTCATAGACCATGATCCATATGTCTAAAAATATACATAGTCTAAAAATAGACATAGTCTAAAAATAGACTTTGCGCCAACAATAGCCTGCGGCCCACTTAGTGAAGGCGACTCCTTTCCACTAAGCTCCATCATCTTGTTGCATTTTCAACATTCCCAGGGCCTGTGATAATGCGGGATCAAGTAGGCAAATCCTCGGGGACATCATTGTATGCAGACAGAGCCTGTACTGTGAGCAGCTGCCAATTTACAGGCTGGTTTTTGAAAATGCATCGGTTCCTTCCAAGCCAAATAGTCTAGCAGATTATGAGAGGGAGGCACTGTTCTTTATGTTTTGGGTGGGCAGTTGTCCAGCTATGCCAGGCTTGTATAAGTGATGGCCCCTGCCAGGAATTTCTGATTTTAAGCTGCTGAGTGATATCTTGCCAAAAGTGTGTGACTTGTGTACAGAGCAGGAACAAGTGTTGATTGGATTCGGATGCTTGTTGACATAATACACATCTGCTCGGCCCATATATAGCTCGGCGCATGAGGGCCTCTCCCGTAGGGGTCTTGTTATTAAGAACAGACCACATGAATAGCCTAGATCGAGGGGCAACTTTTAATTTCCATAATCTCTGCCACCAGCTCTGTAGATGTAAGGGTTTCCAGGCTTCCATTAGATGAAGGTATCCAAGCTTGGGACTATATATCCCATGTACAGCTAGAGTCCAGACGAGGGTGTCAGGTTCCTGATTTAGAATGATGTGTGCCTCCTGAAGAGCCCTTATATACATAGACCATGTGTGCTGCCACTGCTCAGGGATGTCGAGATCATGTGCTGATCTCCATTGTTGTCTGAGATAAATACGAGGGTCTTGATCGGCAATGTGGGCTAAGGTCTTGACCTCTCTGCGGTGTAAGAAGTGGATGAGATCTGGAGGTAGATAATACAAGTTGCCACCCCCAATCCATGGGTCGATACCGATTCTTACAGAGTGACCATTGTTGATGCGCCATGCTAGATCAACCCTTATAAAAGGCATTGTTTGTAAAATGGATTTCCAAACAATTGAGATGCCTCCTCTAGTCCAGGTTTGTTGGCGCGCCCAATCCAAGATCTGTAGTGGCCAGATGTGCTTGTGGAATGAAACAGTTGTCCAGAGATTGCTAGCAGTGAGGAGGGTCCAACTCATTTTAGCTGCAAGAGCTTTTGCAAACTATGGGAGCTCTTTTATCCCCCATCCCCCCATTTCTTGGGTAGGGCAATGGATTTCCAAGACACCCAAGCAAAGATTTTACCTTCCTTGTGCCCCTTCCAAAGATATCGATCGCAGAGTTGTTGCAAACGACTGAGAATTCCCCAAGGAATCCATGCAAGTGACATCTAGTAGATCGGGGTGGCCTCCAGAACTGATTTGATCAGGACTAGCCTCCTTGCTCTGGAGAGTAGCCTATGATTCCAACTTTTTAGTCTTTTTTCCAGCTTGACTACTAACCAAATCCAGTCAGCAATACAATAACAGTTTGGCTTTGATCCGGAAACCCAGATATTTAAGGCCCTCTGACAGGTGGTGGGGAGTGTAGGGAAATAAAAGGGCTGCAAATCTAGATTCTATTGGATTAAGACCTGACAGAGTGATGGTGGACTTGGAATGGTTAACTGACATACCAGTGGCTATTTCAAATAGGTTGAGGATCTCGCTAAAGGTGTCCAGGTCCCTGGTACTTCCATTTAAGAAAATCAGTATATCATCCACAAAAAGCAGATGGGTGAGATAGAGAAGGTCAGTCAATTTGATGCCTTGTAATCTTCCCTCCCTTTTTGCCGAGGCAATGAGTCTATTGAGGCCCTCCATCACTAATAGAAATAGCAGAGGAGACAGAGGAAATCCCTGTCTCAGGCCACGGTCTGCATGAAAGAAAGATGTAGCTGATCCATTGACTAGGATGTTATAGGTGACAAAGTTGATGCAGCAAATGGTCCAATTAATGTAGTCAATGGGAAAACCTAGATGTATGAGAATCATTTTAATGAAGAGCCATGATACATGGTCAAAAGATTTTGTAAGGTCTATTTTGAGGATGGTACACTTTAGGCCTTTTTGATTGATGGAGTGGATGGCTTCTTGAGCCGTACCAATGGCTTCATGGATCTGCCTCTTATGGAGAAAAGCAAACTGTTTAGGGGAGATGTGATGAGATAGGATGGGGCGAAGCCGATTGGCAATGATTTTGGCTATAATTTTGTATAGAGTGTTGCAGAGGGATATAGGCCAAAAATCATTGAAGGAGTTCAGGGAATCAGATTTCGGGATGAGGGCTATGAAGGTGGTGTTGATGGCTTCATAGATTCTGCCTGTTAGTCTGCATTCCTCTACGACACTGAGGAGGTCGTTCCCAAGGATATCAAAAAAAGCTAAATAGAATTCAATAGGCCACCCATCTGGCCCAAGGCTCTTGTCCTTTTGGAACCACTTTAGAGTTTGTTCCAATTCTTCAATAGTGACAAGGGCAATGAGCTCATCTGTAGCTTCGTGATCTACAAATTGAGGGAAATGCCCAGCTACACGAATGATCTCTACCAAGTTACTGCCCGGGGGAGCTTTGAAGAGTTGTTTAAAATGTGCAATGCCCAATTGTGAGAGCTGGTGGAATGTGTGAGCAGTGCCACCTTCCGGAGTGGGCAATTGCTAGATAGTGTTGGCAGATTTCATTCCTTTTGCAAAATTTTGGAAGTACTTGGAGTTATCATCTTCTGCTTTGAGCCAGATGGCCTGACTCTTCATCCTCCAAGTTTCCTCCCGTTCCTTTAATATGCTTGCATGTTTGTTCTCTAATTCAATCAGATGGGATTTATCTTCAGGACTGGTAAATCCTCTGTTATTTTCATCATTGAGACCAACAAGGTTAGCTTCCACCGCACTAAGGGTCTGATTGTCCTTCAGATTTTTGTCTTTGGCCCATTTAATGGTGAGTTTCTTTAGGAGGAGTAGTTTGTTGTAGAAAACCGCCGCCTTGGAAAGATGCTGTGAGGGAGGATTGTGTGCCCAGTGAGCCTTTACCATCGCAATGAAACTCGAATCTTGTAACCAAACTGAATTGAACTTGAATGGTGCCCGAGGTTTGATGGGCGGTCTGATGATTTCCAAGTAGATGGGAGAGTGGTCAGAGATTCCACCAGAACCAACCCATTGCCTATAATGAGAAAGGGTCAGAAGAAGCTGATTCTTAATGACCATCCTGTCCAGCCTCCTAGCTAGAGTTGCCTCCCCTACTCTTCTATTCCTCCAGGTAGGTAAGGGCTTTATCATAGGCACATCAATGAGCTGTGCCTGATCAAGAAGGGATTCCATGACTTTCGAGAGAGGATCGACTTGGGTCGCTGATCCCCACGACTCACTGTAGCTAATGGAGAAGTTGAGGTCCCCTCCTAAATGAGATTGTCTACTATGGTCAGAGATAAGTTTAGGAGGTGTTGCCAGAAGGCCTCTCTTCCCTGACAAGGCCCATACACATTCATAATCCTAAGCTCCATACCCAATTCAGCAGAGTAGGGGTCCAATCCCATATATCCCCTGCCTCCCCAAGTAGCAAGGGCTTTGATAGTGCGAGGGTTATAACCAATAGCTAAACCCCCCGATCGACCCGAGGCATCAAGAGAAGTGAAAGTCCATCCAGGGCAAATGGATTGAAGAGTGTTAGAGACGAGCAGGCCTCCCCTAGGGTTTCTTGCAGAAGGATAATATCAATTGGGTCAACAGAGAAAATTCTGCGAAGGGCTAGCTTTTTGGGGGAGCTAGCCAATCCCCTACAGTTGAAAGAGAGGCATTTCATGGGGAAACTATAGCAGGGGTTGTTTTTTCTCTAAGAACCCAATCAATAGATGACTGTCTCCCAGAGAGGACCTCGGCCCCTACTCGAAGGATAGCATGAGATAGAAATGACTTGCGACCTCGTGATGGTCTGGTCGAGGAAATGGGGGGAGTGAGTCCTAGGCCCGGGAGGGGTAAGGAAAAATCGGATGGTGTTCTTGACATGAGATTATAGGGGCATGGGGGGTCCAGAGGAGATGAGGAGGGAGGACTATGACTCACAGGGAGAATGGAGGGGGGGGGGGTGGTGGAGTCAACCAGGTGATGAGGGGGGGAAATGCAGAAAACAGATGCAGAATGAGGGATGCTAAAAGAATGAGATGCAGACAGGTGCATAACATTAGATATATTAATAAAATATTGAGCAGGAGACGAGGGAAGAGGAGTACCCACTAATCGAGCCGCTTCTGCCATTGCTCGTGCACGAGTCAGTGGTGGAGATGGGGGACCAGAGGATGTACTTGCAGCAGGGCTCACAGGCTTGGATGGAGTCACCTTGTGAAGTGGATTAGGACTTGGTTCGGTGTTCTTCCCGTGATGAGCTGGAGTACCATGAGCATTTGTTGAACCGTGCATTGTTGCAGTCTCCTGTGCTTTGGTGACCAGAGGGCACTCCTTGAAGATATGACCAACCTTATGGCATCTGTGGCATCGAAATGGCATGTCCTCATAGTCCAGGATTTGTACCTTGGTGAAATTCCTCCACTGGAGCGTAATTTTTTCTTCCAAGCCCTCCCTAGTGTCCAAATGTACCAATATGTGCGCTAAGGAGTGATTTTTGGACTGCACAATGGTTTTGTCATAGTCCAGGTAGGTGCCAAGGGTGTTACCAATTTTGATGAAGACTTCTTCTGATTAGTACTGTAAAGGAAGCCCCAGTAGCCTCACCCATAGTGGTCTTGCTCCGATCTGCTCTCGCTCTGGGTCAAAGAGGGGACTCCAACGCTTGAGAAGCACCGGGGCCATTTCGATATGCCAGAAACGAGCCAGGGCTAGATTGGTGTAATCCTCGTTCGCGAACCGGAGAACAAACCATCCTCGTGCTAGGGTTTGTACCACGGGTAGTTGTTGGAAGGTCTGCTCCTAGATCTCCTTAAACTAGAGCACTAATCGCTTTGCTGTGTATGTCCGTCCATGAACCTTGCCTACCGGAACCTTGTTGGCATTGTCTACAATATCCCCCATAGCAAGACCGTCTCCGAACTTGATGGTGTAGTCTTTCCCATAGGCTTTGATGCTCTTTGATTTTTTTCTTCCCGATGCATGGCGTAGTAGGATGCGGTTGCAGATGATCAGCCGGGCTGTTTGTTGCTGCGAAAGTGTCCTCAGCTTGAATCGTAATGACAAGCGTGACAAAACATCCCGAGGGCTTTCCAGATACCGATGGCACGTGACCAAAGTTGGTGTTGTTTTCAGCTGGTTGGGTGGGATTATCAGCAGGCGGCCCTTGTTGAGGGTTAGGGTTAGGTGGATAGCAGAAGTCGGCAGGAGGAGTTGGGTCGAAAAGTGGGATGGAGGAGGAGGTGAGAAGATTGAGGGTCAAGGGTGAGAGGGGTGGGCAGTCCAGCCTAGGAGAGTCAACAAAGAGGAATCCGAGGTGGGAGGAGTTGTCGAGTGGCCCAGGCAAGGAGACAACCGCCACAGGATGTGAATAGGACGGGACGGATGAGGCGGAAACTGACTTCTGAGCAGGATTATGGAAAATTCCATAGTTGGCTAACGGATCTGGTGAGTAATCAACAACATCGAGGTCCATTCCGTCCATGCTAACAACAGATTATTAATTTTATTTATTTATTATAAAGATTCAAATTTAATATACCCGAGGCAAATATTTATTTTGCTGATTATTTTTGGTTTACAAATAAATTTTAACATTATTTGTTTTTAATGGTTTTTAAATAATTTTTATATTAGTTTCTTCCTTAAGTTTTTAGTCTAATATTATACTACTCTCTAAGAAAATATATTTTATTATAGGGGCGGTAGGAGCGGGAGGGGTGATTCATAACCCTGATGAACAAAAGGAATATAGTTATGCATGGGGGCTAAGACACACAACAAATAACCAAGCATAATTATGGGCTTTGTGGAAAGGTGTAGAAATAGCTAGGAGCAAAAACATCAAGAAACTAATAGTCCTGGGAGATTCCACGTTGGTGATTAGGCAAATTTCGTTGGCACTAGCTAGAGAATGCTCAAGGTTCCCTCAAATTATGTCCCATATAGCTCTCCTATCCTCACAATTTGATGAAGTTTCCTATCTCCATATTCTTTACCATTTGAATGTTGACGCAAACAAACTAGTTAATGTGGGATCCTAGCTAGAGCAAGGTATAATTGAATATGCAGATGGGCGAAGGTCCTGGGCCCCAATTATGTGACTGAAAGACAATGAATGATAGGATTTACAAGCTCAATCAGATCAGATCGTTGGGTTTGAATTTCAAGAGAAATTAATGAGTAAAGCCAAGTGGATCCTCTTTAAGGAGGAATGAGGGATGACAAATGATGCTTGGGTTTTGGGCGTACAACAATTGTTCTACTATGCATACAAGTGATCATGTACTTTTGGAGGCACCATCTCAGAAGGCGACGAGTTTTAAATTTTAAGTAGACCCTTAACATAGGGCCAAGGGATTCGTAAAATAATGTTTTGTCTATGAACATTCAATTCCTCATGCGAACCCACTATGCGAGGACTATTAGGATGACATGAGAATATATTTCAAGGCATCTCTTAAGCCTTAAGTTAATGCTCATTATCTGAGAGTGATTTCACAGGTGGGCTATGTTTTTGATATATAAGCTTGGAAGGAGCAATGTCGGGATTTCCATAGCATCAACGAGCTTGAGTGAACATAGAAGAGTATGGAATTCTGCATGTATGGAGGGTCAAGACTTGGTAAATAATCGGGCTCAATGGAAGAAGTTAGCAGAGAATCTATGAAAAATACTAATGGAAGTTGGCATTCTTTCTTGAGGGGAGAGTCTTCAAAGGATTTCCATGAGGAGGAGATCCGTGAAGCTGACGGGATGCATCCCTGATTGGCTAACGTATTTGCAATTTTCTTTCTAGTTCTTCTAATATGAGCAGGGATGTTCAGCGAAATGGAAGGAAGGAGCGATGCTACATGTATGAGTAGGATTTCAAGTCTCCAACTGCAAGATATTTTCTTGATCCAGGTGTCATGTAGGATCTTGTGAATTATGTTTACATGGAGTTGAGAATATCCCTCCACCATAAATTTGGTGTAGCCTTGAGCATGGGTAATTAATAGTCCCTCTTCTAGGGATTTCAATTGTGTTGTTACTATTATATCACATAGAGCGTGAATAAGGGATCCAAAATGATCCCTAAAGATACCTCCATAGCTCAACTTTCCTAGTTACCTTTTGAATTGTCACGAGAATTGAGCTATAGAAAATTAGGGGTAGGAAGGCTATAGGAGGAGGGAATAGTCATTATAGTAGGACAAAGAGAGGGGGAAATTATGATTCCTAGATTAGGGAACTAGCTCTGAAGCAGCAAGGCCTCCTTTCTTGAGGCTTGCCAATGTTGATCTTATCAAGGTTGCACGACAATTGATTCCTTTACATTCTTTTGAGCTGTGATAGAAAGAGATTTGTGAGGGAGGGAAGAAGAAATTATTGAATATGTGATTATTCCTCTCTTTCCAAATAGCCCACAAGAGCATGCCTAGAAGGAGAGTCTAGATGTGGTTCAAGATAGGATTATTAAAATCTTGAGCCTTCCAAATTTTAATGGTGTGAGCACTACAAGGAAAAGACCTTGTAGTGGATGTTTTTTCAGAAGCCCCTATAAAAATAGCCCAAAAATCCATTTGTAGCAGAGGTAGGCGGGCATATGTTTTAGCGGATGTTTTTTTGTACAGTGAGTCTACAATACACAAACACACAAGTGCTTTACTATACATATAAGCACTAGTGTCGAAGAGAACATGGTGCATCGTGACAAATTTCTTAAAAATAAAAAGGGCGCATTGAATAACAATGAGCAACGGTGCGTATACTACTCGATAGAGCCGAAAAATGGTTAAATTTACAAAAATGTCATTCGTAAAATTCATTTTTGCCCAGTCCTGTGCTATATTGTGACAATGACTTAGTGCTAAACTAGTACTATAATGCTTTGGTGCATGCATAATATAGCACGCAACAGTGCTTAAATAATCGATAATACCATATAAAGGTTAAAGTTTAAAAATTGTTGGTGCTATACACACCCGTAGCATTGGTGCCCTTCTTATAGTAAAACGCCCTGGTGCATACTTAGAAGGAGTACCTCTATAGTTTTTTATTTTCAAAAAAATGTAGTGCTATATTCCAATGAAGCACTAGTGTTGTTCATGTATTAAAACGCCCCGGTCTGTCTCAATAAGAGCACCGCTAAGGGTTTTTTTTAGTGTGGTGATATATTCCCTCGAATCGTCGATGTTGTCAATTATTTAAAATGCCCCGGTGCATCTTAACAAGAACACCACTATAGGGTTTAAAACAAAAGAAAGAAAAAAAATGGTGCTATCTTTTTACGAAGCACCACTGTTGTTCATGTATTAAAACACCCCAGTGTGTATTTGAAAGAGCACCGCTAGGTGGTTTTTAATTTAAAAAAAATGCAGTGCTATAGTCTAACAAAAAAGTGATATAGAGTTTTTAAGTAAAAAAAAAAGTGGTGCTCTTGGATATTGGACGCACCAATGCGATTATAATAATGCACTGAAAGAGGGTTAAATAAAAAAAAAAACTATCGACTCTAAATTTCATTTTTACCATCTGTAGTGTTATAAAGCTCTGAAGCACTGCTGCTAATATTGCCTCATGCAACTGCCTTGATGTCAGTGCTTCTCTTGCTCACCATCCTTCCATACTGTGCTCAGTGCGTGGCTTTCCAATTTTCTCAAACATTGATGAAAATTGTTTTTCCTCAATTTCGCGTCAACAATGCCTCCCAGATAACCAAATATCCAGGTAATGTCTATTTCTCTCTAATTTATCTTTTTAGCAGATTAAAATTGCAAAATAGGTCAAAAAATCCATTGGTTTTGAATTTATTTATTTTACTTGCGTGGTGCGTTTGACAGATTTAGCTCCCACTGATAGCGGTGCACCCTATAAATTTACAGGGTGCACCGTAGTTTAGTGCGTAAATCTAATGCACTACTCTTTTTGCGGTGTGCTCCGTAAATGAAAACACACCAGGAAAAGCTATAAATTGTACGCCAATGCATACATTTTTAGGTTATGTCTGGTGTGTTTCTATTTACAACACATACCACACAAATAATATTAAAAAATATAGCTCGGTGCATTCAATAAACTGAACTTTTCGTATGTCGGTGCTTCTCTTGCTCACCATCCTTCCATACTGTGCTCAATGCGTCGCTTTCCAATTTTCTCAAACATTGGTGAAATTTGTTTTTTCTCAATTACGTATCAACAATGCCTCCTCGACAACCAAATGGCTAGGTAATGTCTATGTTTCTCTCTAATTTATTTTTTTAATAGATTAGAATTGCGAAATAGGTCAAAAAATCCATTGGTTTTGAATTTATTTATTTTACTTGCATGGTGCATTCGACAGATTTAGCTGGCATTGATAGCGATGTACCTTATAAATTTGCAGGCTGCACTGCAGTTCAGTGCGTAAATCTAATGCACTACTCTTTTTGCGGTGTGTTCCGTAAATGAAAATGCACCAGTAAAAGCTATAAATTGTATGCCAGTGTGTACATTTTGAGGTTACGTCTGGTGTGTTTATATTTACCAAATATACCACACAAATAATATTAAAAAATATAGCTCGGCATGTTCAATAAACTGAACTCTATTTTTCCTAAATTCAACTCATATTTTCCATATGTAAATGAAGTTATGCATAAATGAATGAAAGAATGTATGTTGTTGCAGGAGTTTCTGATCTGTAGGGATAACTCATTTCACCAGCCTCATCCAAGTCTTCTTCACCCATACTACCCAAGTCTACCAACCCCTAATCCGAATTTCTGTTTTGTAGCAAAGTGGACATCTCCCTTGAGAAAATCCAACCATCTTGAAGAGTTGGGCTGAGCCTTGGGTAGTGTACACCTCCTCTATGCCTTATCCCACCATCAGACACCTTTCCCACACTTTATTCCACCTCTCCTACCCTCCTATAGATTTCAACCTGTTTCCTGTAGTAAACCAAGACATCTTGTAGTAAAACCAGGACATCCTGTAGTACTACAGGAAACCCTTTAGCAGCGTGTTTTAAGCCCGAATTAGGCATAAATGATCTTCTGAGCTTAGGTTAGGCCTCCACTTGGCTTCCATAACCTTAACATCATTCTAGACCTGTTTCCCCATGCCTTTCTCCCCTACAAAAGATCAGATTGGTTCACTTAGCATTTACATTTATAAAATTGAAAATAAAAAAAGACTCTTTTCTACAATTTCTAGTTAGTACATGCATACAACAGTCATAGTAGTTTTAGGATAATTTCCATGCTTACTTAGTCTAAATAACTAGATGTTAGAATGCAAGGTTAAACTAGGTCTCTTTTGCAAGTAATGTGTAAATGCTTAGCTAAATAATTTCATGTCACTTCATAGCACTTTACCATTCATCATTTTCATTTCCTAAGATAGGCAACATTTCCTTTCTGCATTACAGATAGTTTTCCATTTGCTATTAGTAGTCAAACTCTTTCTAGTCAATAGAAGACTAGTTTGAAAAACCCTAGTGGTCTATCGCCCAGTTGAAAAGTGACAAGAGTATACCATTGAATTTACTATGTATACAACACTGTCACCTCCAAGTTTGTACGAACCCCGAGTTGATGAAGTAAAGTTGGTAGCCCTAGGAGTTGCAACATTTTTGTTGCAATACTGGAGCTCATCAAAGGGTACCCATATGGGTGAGGAGAATATATCCCTGTATTTTTCCACGGCCTTATCCACTTGCTTCTACTGCATGGGGGAGCCCTTCTCGAGGGCAATGGATGTGGCCACAATCTTTCCCTTAGTTTTAGAGCGAATCAGAAAGAAAACAAATTTCCCAGTTTGGGAGATGATCTTACTGCATTACTTAGCATAGATCAAAGAGATGATGGTAGGCGGGGCTACCTTTGGTATCCTACATAACTTATTTCCCAAAGTAATAATAAAAGTGCGAGGTCTAGACTCATGCACAACATAATGCTTCCACAAGTATGGTTGGCCTAATAATACATCACAAACTTCAAGAGGAGAAACGTCAGATAATACCTCATTCATGAAGGGTTTGATGCTCTATGGAAAGCAACATTGTTGGCTGACGCGGAGATCTTGTCCTTGGTGGATCCACCCAATGGTGTATGGCTATAGGTGTGGTGTGGTTGGCAGTCCCAACTGCTTAAAGGATTCTACTGAGATGAGGTCCTTTTTGCTCCGCTATAAAAAATGAACTGCAATGCTGATCCCTTCACCCAAATCTGTGAGTGGAAGTGACGCTCCCCTTCCCTTGGGCATTCAGGCTAAATATTTTGGACATTGGTGGTGGAAATGGTGGCACTGGGCTTTGCATGAATAGTCTGCTTCCCCTTTTCATTCCCCTTGTCGGGGTTTGACTCAGATTCATAACACACATATGAATCTGAAGCCTTCAGGTTGGCCACTTGTGATTGTTTGGCATGAAACTCACTTGTGTTGTGAGTGGGGCTCTTGTGGAACTCACAACACTTCATTATGTCCTTCTTCGTCTTCGTGGTGCTATTCTTCGCTTGAAGTTTTGATGGGTTGTCCTGGGTCACCCTACCTTGGCTTTGTCCTTTGTTATGCGGTTTGGGGGTGCCTTTTCCTTGCTTCGAGTTCGTAGATCCAAAGTCTCTCTTCTTTTGTTTGAATTTCTGCTCGATCTTGATAGTGTATTAGTATGTGGCATCGAGCGAGGATATATTCAGGAACTCCATCTCGTCCTGGATGTACTTTTTTAGATAGCCACGATACTTGAGTACTAAATGCCGCTTAGAATCCTTGATACCCAAATTCATGCGAAGGGTATGAAAAATAATTGTGAAGTTCGACATGTCTTGGTGCCTTCCCGCCGCAGTTTGGTTCATTTAATGTACTTATCTTCATAGCTCCTGACATGGTAATACTTTTCCTTGATGGTGTCTTAGAAGGAATTCCAAGTGGATGCAAATGAAAATAGTGAGGGTTCCCTCTCATCCTTCTACTCATAGTAGGTTTCCCATTAGTCCTTGATGTGGGGGGACGCTTTGAGGAGAGCAAAAGTAATTTTTCCCTATCGGAAAAATCATGAACCGAAAAATATCCTTCTAGCAAATTTAACCATTTGTCTATGATATTTGCATCTATTTGACCTTCAAATATAGGGATGTCAAAGTTAACTTGTACCTTGATGGGGGTAGCGCCTCCGAAGTGACTGCTGGATGAAAATTGCTACAATAATAATTTTAATAACCGCATGTTGATTTCATGTTATTCCAATAGTTGTTCCTCCATTTTCTTTGCCGTCATTTTTTTGTACAAATTTTATCTAAATTACTGAAAAGGATAAATTCCTTCCATTAATGCTTACGTGCTTCAACTTGTAAATAATTTTGTGGTTTTGGCTTCAACTTATAAATGATTTTGTTTGATAGGTAAGGAACTATATATATATATATATATTAAAAAAAAATTACTTATGACATTTTTATGTTATAATAAGATTTGAAGACAAATTTTAATGTTAAATTTTAAATATATTTAAAGTAATAGATTTTTTAATTAATAGTAAAATATTATAATTTTATTAATAAACAAGTGTTGTACAATAGTTTAATCCTTGCCACTCAAGTGCATAAAACATTATAATTTTACATTAGTTAATGCTAAATTAACAAGGGTGAATAGGCAAATCAAATCCTATACTCTTGCTTTGACAAGAACTAATAAATTGAGATATAGAGTCGATAAATTAATTGCTTGCTCGAGCACAAGAACTTGAATAAATTTTGTGGGTAATAACCATAAATTTTGGCGAGTAGGAAGACATAAATAATAGTGGGAAGTAACTCTTCATAAACATATTTATTTACATCTTATTCTTATACACTTTTTATGTAAAGACTTGCTTAAATTATGGTGGGAAGTAACTAATGAGCTATTTTCAATGATTTTATTTTTGGATGGTTTTTCTTCAAAGAATAAGAATAAAAAATCAATACACAAATATCTAAAATCATGCATGAATGTTGCAACCATATCCATCAATTATGACATAAAATATGTGAGACAATTATTCACATGGCGTTATATTCTGCAAAGGTCACAATAAGACCTTTATGGCCCAATCAAATGTTTGAAAAATAGTTTTTTTTAATAATATTGAAAAATGAACATTTATTTTCAAAGTTAAACATTATAAGTTGCATTAGTCAATGATAAAGTAGTAGTGACCAATTGACAAATAGATTGCTAGAATAAAAATATCACATAGTCATATATTAATTATAAATTTGAAACTAAAACATATTAAAAATATTATTAATCTACATTATGTATATACTTAAAGATTTAAAAGGAGTGGCTGATGTAGGGTTGTTCATGCATAGTGAAGGACAAAAGAATTGACATTTTATTGGAGCCTTGGTAGAAATTCCAACAATCAAGTTGTAACATATCCAACATACCAAAGAGTAAAGGAAAGTTCGTCCACCAATATATCTAACCTTATAATTGTGGGAGATTCGAGCCTAATAATCAAACATTTCCATTGTAAGAGCACTGCCACTGAAATTAAACCCAGTTTGATTCTCAAATGAATTAGAATAGAATTGCAGCAAATTCAAGATTGAAAAGCATACCAAGTCCTAAGAATCAACAACCATAATGATAATGGACATGCAAGCCTAGCTATAGAATTGGAGCAAAGTATACTTAGAATAAATGGGAAGGGAAAACTACATCCAGTTCTATGATTAATGTAGGTTTTAACCCCGCACAGAAATTACCTGCATACGAATTCTAAAAAACAGAAAATAAACAATGGTGAGAACATAAAACTTAAAACAAATACATACAAAGATTTTCCCCTGGATCCCAAAACTGGGACTACCAGATTAATTTTTCATTATATTTCTTTCAATGTTACAATACATATATATACATGTCGAAGCATTCATAAACCCCAATCCATTAACCCTGAATTAGAACATAACCATAATTCCTTTGACCAAATCTACAAAATACCATGGGAAAAAAACCATCATGCCCAAAACCATGTGCAAAACCCATACACAAAACCATAGGTAAGTCCACCCACCTAATATAGGGTCCATTTTTTTTCTCGGGCAGTTGCATCAAACCCCGTATAGGGTGGCTACCGCCCCCTTGAACCCCCCCGACAGGGGGTACTGCACCCCCCCTCATGACCCCCCTATTGCGCCCAATGCAATGAACAAGGGGTCCTATCAACCCCGCAGTGACCCCCCGCGCATGCGACTAGTCGTGGAAAGAATATAACATGCACCCAAAATTATCCCACTTGTTGTTTTCTTTTCCACACAAGGGGTCACGGGAGAGCTTAGTCATTTCTTCAACCTTGCAATGCACATTGTTTCTCTACACCAAGAAAACTTCTCAGTGATCACAAACTTTGTCAATGCATCTGCAACATTCTTCAAAGTGTCGACCTTTACCAACAACACCATTTTGTCCTCAACCATATCCCTCACAAAGTGATACTGAACATCAATATCAATGTGCTTTGTATTTGAATGATAAGTAGGGTTCTTTGCCAAGAAAATTTCACTTTGACTGTCACACCCCATACTTGAACATAATCTCTACAACCAAAATGCTTCTTTGCTTGCTAGAGTGGCTGCCATGTATTCTGCCTCTGTAGTTGAAAGTGCCACTATAGACTATCTCTTACTCATCCAAATGACTGCACCTCCAAATAGGTTAAACACATCCCCACTTGTAGATCTTCTCTGATTGAGATCTCCATCTAGTTTGCATCAATAAAGCCACAAATGTCCAAAAATATATTTAATCCCGATCTTCGTTAGTAGCACGTACCATAATCACTAGTGCCACCCAAATACCTAAAAACCCGCTTCACTGCTGTCCAATTCTCCTTCCCTGTTTTTGACATGAACTTGCTCAACACTCCCACTGCATGTGCAATGTCTGGTCTATTACAAACCATTGCATACATCAGGCTACCACTTGCACTTGTGTATGGAACAAGGGACATGTCTTCTTCCTCTTCTTGTGTCGTGGGACACTATTCATCAGATAAATTTACACCTAGAGGAATAGGAACCTTCACCGGTTTACTATCCTGTAAATTAAACCTCTACAATATTGTCTTGACATAATTCCTTTGGTTTAACCAGAGCTTCCTATTTTCCCTATCTCGTTTAATTTCCACGTTGAAAATGTAGTTTGCAGGACCAAGATCCTTCATGTTGATTTTGGAGGACAATTGGGTCTTCAAATCCTGGATAGTTTCTTTGTTATTTCCTATCAACAACATATCATCCACATACAAGACCAAATAAATAACACGGTCACCAATTAATTTAAAATACACACAATGATCTACTTTGCTTCTAGTGAATCCAAGTCCCTGTATAAATGTATCAAATTTCTGATACCACATCCTTGGTGACTTTTTTAACCCACACAAAGACTTTTTTGACCTGTATACCAGTTCTTTCTTTCCCTTCACCACAAAGCCTTCAGGTTTCTTCATCTAGATCTCTTCTTCTAGATCCCCATGAAGAAATGTTGTTTTCACATCCATCTATTCTACCTCAAAATTAAAAGCAGCAACACTAGATAAAAGTAATCCAATAGAAGCTAACTTGGCAACAAGAGAAAAAATATTACCAAAATCAATTCCCAGCACCTGGGAATAACCTTTTTCTACCAACTGGGACTTTTATTTCTCCACCTTGCCTTATGCATTCATCTTCTTCTTAAACACCCATTTGCTTCCAATGGGTTTCCTTCTAGCCGACAACTCCACTAGATCCCAAACCTCATTTTTGTCTAAAGATGCCATTTCATCAACCATGGCCTCTTTCCAGACTTTTCCATCCTTTGGATCTACTACCTCCCTGACATTTCCGGGATCATCATTAGTAATAGATAAAGAAAAATTTGAATAGAAAGCAGATGAGCTATACTTTTCTGGCTGCCTTCTTTCTCGAACTAATCTTCTCACAACTGGAGTTTGTGGCTCTCCATTTTCTGATTCCTATTCTGCTGTAAAGTCTGATTCTTCCTCCTTTAGCACAAATTCTATCCTATCAGGTTCCTTTGGTTGGAATTCATGTTTAATAACATATTTCACCTCCCTAAACACCACATCTTGACTGTACACAACCTTCCTTGTTTCTGGGTTCCAAATATTATAACCTTTTAAACCATCCTTATACCCAATAAAGATGCACCTTTTAGATTTACTATCCAACTTGGTTCTTTTCTCCTTTGGAACATGTACATATGCATCACAACCAAATACCCTCAGATGTGAAAGGGAGAGTTTCTTACCCGTCCATACCTCATGTGGAGACTTATCCTCCAACGCTGATGAAGGTGGTCTGTTGACCAAGTAACATGAAGTCTCCACCACGTCTGCCCAAAATTCTTGTCCTAACCCAACACCACTAAGCATGCTTTTTTCCTTTTCCATCAATGTCCTGTTCATTGTTTCTGAAACTCCATTTTTCTGAGGTGTGTATGGAGTAGTCTTCTGCCATGCTATACCACAATTCTTACATAACTCTTCAAATTCCTTCTTCTAGAAATATCCACCAATATCTGTCCTCAACACCTTTATCTTCTTCTCTGTCTGATTTTACACCAGAATCTTAAATTCTTTAAACCTGTCAAAGACTTTAGGTTTCTTCCTGAGGAAATATCTCCATGTATTCCTTGAGAATTCATCTATAAATGATAAATAGTACATAAAATTACCTAGTGATGGAACCGACACAGGTCCAAACACATCACTATTCACAGGCTCTAATATCCCTTTTGCCCTCTTAGCACTAGAGGGGAAACTCACTTGATTCTGCTTCCCATATACACAGTGTTCACAAAAGTCGAAATCCAGAGAGAAATTAGACATACATTCTACCATATCATTACCATGTAGTATTCGAAGGCCCTTCTCTCCCATATTTCCAAGCCTTTGATACCATAACATAGTCTTTTCTCCAGAGATCACTAGATTTTATGCTCCACTTTTAGGAACCACATAACTATTGCACCCATTAATAACAGTGATACCCATAATCTTGTACAAAGTTCTAATCCAAACTCCATGCATTAATAATGGTGCTCCCCGAACCATCTTGCAGATGTCTTTCTCGAACACTGTGTTTACACTTGCATCATCCATCTTTCTTACAAAAATCAGATTTCTGGCCGATGTAGGAATATGCAGAACACCTTGAAGTGTTCGAATCCTTCCACCTTCCACCTTGCAACTTCAGCTTTACTTTTCCATGTCCGACGATTTTAGCCTTCCTGTCATCCCCTAAGAAGATATCACCATAATCATATTTTTCATACTCGTGGAACCACTCCCTATGGGGAGTGAAGTGAAAGGATGAACTTGAGTCAATCAACCATGCCTCATGGTCTACATGTGTACTTGAAGAAGAAGCTAAGTACACATCCCCACCTTCATTTGATGTGGGTTTCACCTCTGCAGAAGGAGCATCATCAGATCCCTTTCCTTTCTCAGGAGCTTTAGATCTACAGTCATTTTTGAAGTGCCCTTCCTTTTCACATTTCCAACATACCTTTACAGGTTTTCCTGGATATTTAGATCTTCCTCTATATTTAGATCTCCCACTCGAGGACTTATTTTTGTTTTTGTTCTAGGATCGTCCTCGTATAGATAAGGCATCTCCATTCTGGCTCTCCATACTTTTTCGTCTCATGTCCTCCAATAGTAACGATGAGACTATTTCATAAAACTTCAAGGTAGTTGTATTTCTACCTATAACAACAACTAGAATATCCCACAAATCTAGTAGAGAACACAACAAACTGATGCACTTATCTTCATCTGAAATTTTTATATCAATATATAATAACTGGCTTACCAAAGTATTAAAGGCATTCACATGCTCTGTCATCGAGTCTCCATCCTTCATCATCAGGTTATACAAATTTTTCTGTAAGAACAATTTGTTCACCAGAGACTTAGATTGGTACAAAGTCCCTAACTTGACCCACAAATTCTTCGCTGTAGCTTCCCCTGATACATTCAACAATACTGAATCTGAGATACACAACCGTATTGTTCTCTTTACCTTCTGATCTAGCTTCACCCAATCTTCTGCTGACATTGTCGTTGGTTTAGTACCCGAATCTACCGTGATCCACTGATATTTATCCACCAGCAGATCCTCCATCTTGAGTTTCCAGAACTCAAAACTCTGACCATTAAATTTCTTGATCTCTATATTTCCACTGCTCACCATATTATTTCACCGCAAGAATCGATCCCAGAGATTTCCCACTGAACAGGGTCCACCACAAGCTTGAGCAAAACCCTTGAGCAGCAAAGGCATACCCTTGAAGCCGAACCTAGCTCTGATACCAAATGTAGATTTTAAACCCGTACAAAAATTACCTTCATACGAATTCTAAAAAACATAAAATAAACAGTGGCGAGAACATAAAACATAAAACAAATATACACAGAGATTTTCACCTAGATCCTAAAACCGACTACCATATTGATTTTTCATCATATTCCTTTAAAATTTACAATACACACACACACACATATATACACATGCCGAAGCATTCATAAACCCTAATCCATTAACCCTAGATTACAACATAACCATAGTTCCCTTGAATAGATCTACAAAATACCATGGGCAGAAAACCATCATGCCGAAAACCATGAGCAAAACCCATGCACAAAACCATAGGGAGGTCCACCCACCTAATATAGGGTCCATTTTTTTTTTCCAGGGGCACTACCCCGGACCTTGTACAGGGGGGTTTCCGCCCCCCTGTGACCCCTCTGATGCACCCGACGCATTGAAAAGGGGGGGATATCACCCCCCCCCCCCCCCCCTCCCCCTGACGCATTGAAAAGGGGGGGATATCATCCCCCCTCGCCCCAACACATTGAAAAGGGGGGGATATCACCCACCCCCCGCCCCCCACCCCCAATTTGCGACTAGTCATGGAAAGAATATAACACACACCCAACAATTAATGAATCTCTTTCAACACTCAACAACATGGAATACAACGACACTCTAAAACATGTGAATTCAAGGAATAGGTTTAAATGATGAATTAAACTATATTACAAGTTCTTTCAATTCATTCTTCAAAGCTCTTTGACTAGAAAAATACATGATATTTGCTTTGGAAATGATGAACATGAAGTTCCCTTGTCTTAAGATGATGGAATTCCCCTCGAGTGTCGATTCATGGTACAAATATGTGGCAGCTAAGCATGGTGTTTCATTCAATATAAGATATGTTCTCTTCATGTTTTCATTGTTTTAATATGAATTCCCACCCTTCCCTTCTCTTTGAATGTAAATATCTCCTTATCCCTTTTATCTTGCAATCATGTGCCCCTATGTTGCCTCTAGCTTGTCCTCCTTTTTATTTATTGTTTCCTTAGTTAATTATGACCTTTTTCAACATAAAATTACAGTCCCATGTTTCACATATCCCGCATTCACTACCTCAGCCATCACTGGCTCTTAGTTCCCACAACCTTTCCTTGACCCCTGTGTAAGGACCAACTTCTATACTATATATATATATATATTTTTTAATAATTCACAATAAAATACAACTAGAAGAGAAAAACGTTGGGAATTCAAATTTATTCAGCACTGTCTAACACATTCTTGAAATTCGTTTTACTGAACATATCATAAAATTTACATACATTTAACTAATACCATAAAGCAATCATATAAAATAATATTGCAACACATATGTACCGTTCACTAGAAGACGAGACTCCACTTGATTTGTTGTTACTTGTATTCCCTTGTTGCCGGTCACCTCCGAGAGTGAATGACGACGTACTTGATCCGAATGCGATGACTCACCGGTTAACCTCTCAGCCTACTCCTTGGGTACTCTTCTTCCCCGCGGACCCCCGAGCTGCAATGAAGTTGTACAATGGAGGAATAAACTAGCTGGTAGAGGAGAGAACCCCTTGGCTCAAGAGTCCCCTCTCTAAAATCCTCTACCTCATCAAACTCACTATAGTTTCGTAATCACTGCTCTTACATCGTCTCATCCATCCAACCATAGGGTTCCCAAAAGTGCCTTCTCCCATGGCTTGCCCCTTCTTTTATAGGAGTCCTCATGGGTGACACTTGGCATGTCATGCATAATTAATTATTTTTTTAGAATTCAATAGCTTGATTATTCACCCGCCCATGTGTCACTCTCTCATCAAGGGTCTCCCAAAATTATTTACTTAAATTTTAATTTAAAACTAATATTTTTTTCATCTCAACAAGATTCCTATTTCTTCTCCTAGTTTCCTCTTTATCCCCCTTTTTATTCCTTAATTTGTGTTCATTACTAAAAGTCAATTAATGAGTCAAGATTTGATCCCCTATCTACTCCCTAATTTAATTCAAGTTATCTCTTAGATGGATATTCTTATGTTGGTTGTTGCCACATGGAGGTTCTATACATTTCTCTAAATTTAATTTATTATTCTTATTTTAATTCACCTTCCTCTTCTCTTAATTAGTTTAGGATTAATCTTTATCCTTACAATTATGTCCCTCTTTCCCCTTTTTCCCTAATTAAACTACATAATCTACCTAATATTTTCCAACATGGGAAGGGTAGAGTTTTTAAGGTAATCTATTTTATTTCTACCTATGATCCTCTTAACCCAAGTTCTATTTTTGATTTAATTACCTCGGTTTCTAACATCATTTACCCTTGATGTAAATTTACCTAGTTTTCATTTCTTGATTATATTTATCAATTAATTTATTTTTAATGATTCCAAGGGTGCCAAGTTTGGTCGTGCCCTTCAAGAACTTCCCTTGAAGCTCCAAGGGTGCCACGCCTAACAATTTATTTGTGATGCCAAGGGTGCAAAGTTGGTCGTGCCCTTCAAGAAATTCCCTTGAAGTTACAACGGTGCCATGCCTAACATTTTATTTGTGATGCCAAGGGTGCCAAGTTGGTCATGCCCTTCAAGAAATTCCCTTAAAGTTCCAAGGGTGCCATGCCACTTCCCCTTCAAGCATTCAGTGACTACGAGGGGAAAGTATAGGTGCAACGTCATAGACCGCTATCATCTCTTATGTTGCTTGCTATAGTGAGACTAATGGTGTTAGGGATCAAGGAATCTACCTTGATGCGTTCCCCCCGGTAAAATCCTGCCCTCATGGCATCGTGATCTTCAAGGCGAAGGTGTTTCAACTCTTCCAGCCCAAGTCACGGCGGGAGTGCTAGTGGGTGAGATCAAGGACACTGTCCCACCCCTCCTATGTAGTTCCATCCACTTGTACAACCCCATCACCCATATGTGAGGCATTTGGCCAAGCAACTAATCTGTGCCTGCAACCATTAACATATCATCAGAATATAGATAAACATATATAGCAGGTTTCAAAACCGACTTAGAATTTCAAAGATAAAATAATAATCAGTAACTCTGATGGTTTCCTGCCACACTCAATAATAATCAGTGACCAGGTTTGTCAGTGTTAATCATTGTCATAATAGCATTATTACCATCACCTGGTCATTCACATCATTGTTCATTATGAACCAGAACTAATGTAAGTAGCTAACATAGGGGATACCTCCATCATGGCTAGCATCATCATAACCTTAATGGAACCATACATATAGATCAAAGCTATCATCATTATAACATCAATAGAGAGTACACATAACCATTAATTATATAGTAATCATAATATAAATAGAGAACATACATAACCATCACATTCACTAATAATAGAGTCACGTTTCTGGATCCTCAACCTGAGTTCCTCATAGACTAAAGTATCTAAGATAATGTCATATTAGGGTCAGAAAACTAGAGTGGGCACTACATACACCCCCTCTTAACAATGGACTTCGTCCTGAAGTCCTTAGAACATAAAGGAAAAATGACGACACATATCCTAGGAACCCTTCCTGAAACTCTTGCTAACCTTCTAGTGGGCAGGTTATAATTTTCCCAAGGTATCTATACCTTGAATTCCGTTATAACTAAAGGACTATATCTGGGGAAGATTGCAGCCCAAATTTCTTTTGTTTTGTTTTTGTTTTTGTTTTTGCTTTTTTGTTTTTGTTTGTTTGTTTGTTTGTTTTTTTTGTTTTTTTGTTTTGTATTTTTTTTGTTTTGTTTTTTGTTTTTTGTTTTGTTTTTTGTTTTTTTGTTTTTTTTTGTTTTGTTTTGTTTTGTTTTTGTTTTGTTTTTGTTTTTCGGACTAAGCAACAACAAGACAAGGGCAGGATAATCAAAATCAAAATTCATCACATGATACAATTAATATATAATGCTTTCAGCCAAGTAAAGTCGTCCAAACAGTTTACTCCTGTAGCTTCCAATTATAGTCGTTCATTTCAAACTGCGTCTGCATGACCCTATAAGTGACAATGTCAAGTACACAAAGTGATTTGTATGATCATCATTGCATATGGTAGAGTTCACCGTCATAGATGTTACAATAATATTGTCATAGAAGAAAAGATCGTATAAATTATCCATACGTTTGATATTTTTCAAAAAGTCTTAAATTCTAAGTTATCCCTTCTGATAATTCTGCAATATTTTCCCCAATATCTCAATAAGTGTCATTTTGGACCCTTGTCAGTATGTTCCCTAAAATGATAATTGTAGCATTGCATTTAGGCCATAGGTGGAAAAATGTCGAAAGAGGTGGACAAGTAAGAATAAGAAATTCAAATGGCGAACTTAAGTTCACGAGCTAGCAAAAGATGAAGGACTTTGATGTCAAAAGTGCTAAAAATTAAAACATTCTTATTAGCAGTTGTAAATAAATAAATAATTAGATAAATTACAAAGCAAGTGATTGTGCGTCAAGATGTAGTGTTCCATGAATAGTTCCTAGGAGTTCATCCAACCAAGAAACTTTTTGAAACATCACCACATTACTTAATTATAGATAATATCCTAGTAAGTAATGATGTTAGTGTCTCAACTAGTTAGAGATGATGTGGCACATGACCTAACAATGGAAGAATCTAAACATGCTGTCGATAATATATCGAGCATTGAATTGGGCATAAAGAAGAATACTCTAAATAAGGAAGTTATGCCAATCAAACAAAAACATACTTCCCAATCCAAGGAAGTTGTCTTCTATTTGCAAATGTGGGAAAATTTTGTTTTAGCTACATAAAAACTATCGAGAAGAGTCAAATTGGTTATAACACCTACCACACCTCACCTATCAAGAAAGAGATAGTGACATCCCTGCTATCACTCAAGTTTATCTCCAAAGAAAGATCCCAACCTTTTTCAAAGAAAACCCAAGGATACTATTAAGTGATCACAACTTGTGACCAGTGACCACTCCACTTCACTTACTCATGCATAAATTATCAAATTATCATAGCAACCTATTGAAAATATGATATCCCAATTATAATATATATTTATATCAATAACTATATTTATGAAAACTATAATTTTAATTCAAATTATTATTAACAATTTCAAAACAAATTAATTTAATAATATTTTAAAACACACTCCAAATTTTTCATGTACCCATAAAAAAAACATCCTTTTTGCAATCAATATTTAATTATTGACTTCTCTTTAATACATACCAATATATAAAAAAAATCTATACAATTGATGTAAATATTAAATTTAACCAAGATATTACTATATAAAACATAATTTCCATATGTCAATTTATAATGTGGCACTTTTAACCATTAATGCTATCTTCATCATAATATCAATGGAGAACATACATAAACATCACAACCACTAATATCACAACCACTAATAATAAAGTCATATGTCCGGATCCTCAACCTGAGGTCCTCAAAGAATAAAGTGTGGGCCTTAGGGCTAAATAAATGTTAATGACATATCATTGCCAGTCAACTAGAGCGGGGCACTACATACACCCCCTCTTAATAATGGACTTCGTCTCGAGGTCCTTGGAATAGGTAAGGAAAATGGTGACACATCTCTTTGGTGTCCTCCAAAGTAGTTATCAAAGTTCCATCAAGATGGCACCATTTGAGTTCTTATATGGAAGACTCTGCAGAACACCTCTCAGTTGGGACCGACTAGAGGACCGAGTATTAATGGGACCAGAAGTGGTGCAAGAGATGGAAGAACAATTGACTATGATTAGGAGAAGGCTAAAAGAAGCACAAGATCGACAAAAGAGCTATGCTTATGCTCATCGGGTAGACCGAAGCTATGAAGTGGGGGATAGGGTGTTCCTGAGAGTAAGGCCCCCAAAAAAAAATCTATAAAATTTGGAAAGGGAGAAAAATTGTCTCCACGGTTTGTGGGACCTTTTGAAATCTTAGAAAGGAAAGGGTCGGTGGCATATAGGCTTGCCTTACCTCCATCTTTAGCACGTATGCATGATGTGTTTCATGTTTCTGTTTTACGTCATTATATTTCAGATCCTTCGCATGTTATTGACTTTGGTCATTTGCAGCACCAAGCTTGTTTGAATTTGAATTTACAATGATTGGTAATCACATAATAGTAATAAGCACATAAAAAACATGTTATATCTTAAAAATAGTTTTAGGATTCATGTTGGTGAATCATGCTAGCCATAGCTGATCAATTATGAATCACTAACAATTAGTTTGAAATGATTCTTCCTTCATTATCCATACTAGTGATTCTCTTAATAAAAAAAAAATAAAAAAATTCCCCCACCCCTCATATTTGGCTATCAATGCAGCGCCTTTGTGTAAACCAAAGATATTCATAGTAAGGAATTACATTTTCACTTGTAACTTACTAGTCTTCCACCAAGTCAATATTAGTGTTTCTTAGACAAGAAATACTCAAATGTGACCTCTTACCAAGAATTTTCTCTTGCTAATGAATTTGATCATATTTTTATTATTCTCATGCTCTTCAATACTTGTTGTTTATAATTCTTTATAACTAAATTCTATTTTTATTTTTTTATTTATTTTTTTAAGTTGGTCTAATATATATCATTTTCCTTTTACTTTTGTCTATTTAATGTTTCTAACATGGTTGCTCTTAGAATTTTAGTTTCATTTTAAATCTAAATGAAACAAACATGTTTTATTATTTTAGTTTAACATTTTATTGACTTTTAAAAATTAAACATATTAATCAACAATATTTATATTAATTTGCATACTAAAATATTTCATAAAATTACTTTTACATATAAAACTCCAAACCATCATTCAATAAAATTAAACATATTACTTAACAATATTCCTATTACATTACATATTAAACAAAACAAAAAAAACATATTACTTAACAATATTCCTATTACATTACACAAAAAAATCATAACCATGTATCACTTTATTTATCATCATTCAATAAAATTAAACATACTACTCATTACATACTAACAAAAATATTTCATAAACATAACTTTTGCTCATAAACTTCCAACTCTCGTTCAACAATGTTCATGTAAACTTTCATTAAATAAGCATTTAAACTAACAAATATATTTCTTAAATTTCTATAACTTCTGCAAATAAACTTCCAAGCCATCATTTTCAACAACCTTCATATAAACTTTAAATAAAAACTTTTGTAATATAGTGTAGAACACTATGGCCTACCTAGAAAAAAGGAAAAACAATACTTTTTTTGGAGCTTGAAGACATCATGCTAATACAAACACTAAGTAGACAACTTCAATGGAGCTTCTAATAAGTTAGAGGCAACATAAGCAAAGCATGGAGGACAAGATAGGTGCATTAAAGAGCCAAATTGAAGAAATGAAATTTGCAAGTCAACAAAGAGTTTCATCCTCTTCTTTATATGTCAATCTAGAAAATTATCCTCCTCATCTTGTACCATATTTAAATATAGAGATACAAGGTAAAACTTTAAATAAGAGAGACATCAATCATACTCATACTATAGAATGATCAAATGCAAGCCAAAGTAGAATTTTTTTAAGATGTTTTTTACTTATGATACATAAAAAAAGTAGGATTCATGATTTTTTTTTTTTAATGTTATATAAAATAGAAATATAGCTAAGGGCCTAATCACTAGTACATAGTCTTCAAGAAAATTTTGTTATAACTCTGGAATTCTCCTTTGCTCTAGATGTAGCTCTATACTAATCAAATTCAAGGTTATGATTAAAACAATAATTATAGATTTAAAATTAAATATGAAAGTAAAATATCTCAATAACATAGAAGAGAGCTATATAACAACAGAGGGATAGAGATAATATTCAAGTCCAAACCCTTAATCACTACCAAATATTACCAAAATATAAATATGTGATTTTATATTAAAATTATGACTAATGAATGTCTTTGAGGATGCAAAAAGTAATAATGTCTAACAAACCTATCAAGTTCCCTAATTCATAATTAAGGATATGTGTAACTCAAAATTCTTTTCTAAGATTGCCATCACCTACTACTTGTTGAGAGCTCTCGGGCCATATAAATTTTATTAAAACAAAATCCAGATAATCGAGATATGATCATTAGAATATTTTCATCCTAGGTGCCAAATCAACATTACTATGCAACTACCACATGGCACATGATATGGTACCACATATGCATGTGTCATCATAGGGGTGATGTCATGTCAACATCACAACCACATGGCCTTGCCATGTCATTTGCTGATCCAAGGATTAATTACCTTACATTTAATAAGGTAATCTTTGATAAATGACTTAATGGATTTACCTTCATATGAGTATATTAAGTTAATAATAACAATAAATACATTTAATTATCATGTTGTTAATATAAGAAATTCTCCCACATGCACAATTCAAAAGTGTCCAAGGTTTCATCATCCATTCATTAAATTCGAATATCCCAATGTAAAACACAAAACATTTGGTGGATTCGATGGATTCAAACTTTTAACATTTCGTTGACCTTAGGTTGTAGGTTTTAACCTTGTACAAAAATTACCTGCATACGAATTTTAAAACACAGAAAATAAACAATGTGAGAGCATAACACATAAAACACATATACACAAAGATTTTTCCCTAGATCCCAAAACCGGGACTACCAGCTTGATTTTTCATTATGTTCCTTTCAATGTTACAATACATATATATACATGCCGAAGCATCCAATACCTTGGACTGAAAACCATGCACAAAACCATAGGTAGGTTCGCCCCACCTAATATAGGGTCCAAAAAAAATTTCCCAGGGGCGCTGCCCTGGACCCTGTAGAGGGGGGCTACCCGCCCCCTCAAACCCCTTGGACAGGGGGGGCTTCTGCCCCCCTATGAACCCCCCGTTGCGCAATTAGCACAACGAAGGGGGGCTCCTCCCCCCCTCTAACCCCCCAGTTAACTAGGGGAGACAGTCGTGGAAAGAATATAGCACAACCCAACATTCTCCCACTTGTTTTCTTTCCACAGGGGGCCACAGGGGAGCTTAGTCATTTATCCAGCCCTGCAACCCCCATTGTTTCTCTACACCAAGAGAACTTCTTAGAGCTCACAAATTTTGTCAATGCATCTGCAATATTCTTCAAAGTGTCCACCTTTACCAGCAACACCTTTTTTTCTTCTATCATATCCCTCACAAAGTGATATTGAACACCAATGTGCTTTGTCTTTGAATGATAAGCAGCGTTCTTTGCCAATAAAATTGCACTTTGGCTATCACAGTCCATCCTTATAGCTCCCTGTACTAACCCCATGCTTGAACACAATCTCTGCAACCAAACTGCTTCCTTGCTTGCATGAGTGGCTGCCATGTATTCTGCCTCTGTAGTTGATAATTCCACTACAAATTGTTTCTTACTCATCCAATTGACTGCACCTCCAAATATGTTAAACACATACCCACTTGTAGATCTTCTTTGATCCAGATCTCCAGCCCAATTTGCATCAACAAAGCCACGAATATCCAAAACTCTCTCCAATCCTTGTCTTCCTTGGTAGCACAAACCATAATCACTAGTACCACCAAAATACCTGAAAACTCGCTTCACTTTTGTCCAATGCTCCTTCCCTGGTTTTGACATAAACCTACTCAATACTCCCACTGCATGTGCAATGTCTGGTCTAGTACAGACCATCGCATACATTAGGCTACTGACTACACTTGCATATGGAACACGGGACATGTCCTCTTCCTCTTTTTGTGTCTTGGGACACTGTTCAATAGATAACTTTACACCAACAGGAATATGAACCTTCACCGGTTTAATATCATGCATATTAAACCTCTACAGTATTGTCTCGACATACTTCCTCTGGTTTAACCAAAGCTTCCTCTTTGCCTGATCTCTTTTAATTTCCATGCCCAAAATATAGTTTGTAGCACCAAGATCTTTCATGTCGAATTTGGAGGACAATTGGATCTTCAAATTATGGATAATTTCTTTGTCATTTCCAAATAGCAACATATCATCCACATACAAGACTAGATAAATAACACGGTCACCAATTAATTTAAAATACACGCAATGATCTACTTTTCTTCTGGTGAAGCCAAGTCCCCGTATAAATGTATCAAATTTCTGATACCACATCCTTGGTGTCTGTTTTAACCCATAGAGAGACTTATTTAACTTGCATACTAGTTCTTTCTTACCCTTCACCGCAAAGCCTTCTGGTTGCTTCATGTAGATCTCCTCTTTTAGATCCCGTGAAGAAATGCTGTCTTCACATCCATATGTTCTACCTCAAAATCAAAAGCAACAACAATAGATAAAAGTAATCTAATAGAAGCTACCTTGGCAACAGGAGAAAAAATATCACCAAAACCAATTCCTAGCACTTGGGAATAACCTTTTGCTACCAATCGAGCTTTGTATTTCTCCACCTTTCCTTATACATTTGTCTTCTTCTTGAACAACCATTTGTTGCCAATGGGTTTCCTTCCAGCCGGAAACTCCACCAGATCCCAAGCCTCATTTTTGTGCAAAGATGCCATTTCATCAACCATGGCCTCTTTTCAGAGTTTGCCATCCTCTGAATCTATTACTCCCTTCACAGTTCTAGGATCATCATCAGTAATAGATAAAGCAAAATTTGAACAGAAAGTAGATGGACTATACCTTTTTTGCTGCCTTCTTTCTCGAATTGATCTTCTCACAACTAGAGTTTGTGGCTCTTGATCTTTTGATTCCTCTTCTGCTGTAGAGTTTGATTCTTCCTCCTTTAGCTCAAACTCTATCTTCTCAGGTACCTTTGTTGGGACTTCATGTTTAATAACATTTTTCACCTCTCTGAGCACCACATCTCGGCTGTACACACCCTTCCTTGTTATTGGGTTCCAAAGCTTATAACCCTTTAAACCATCCTTATACCCAATAAAGATGCACTTTTTAGATTTACTATCCAACTTTTTTCTTTTCTCCTTTGGAACATGTACATATGCATCACATCCAAATACCCTTAGATGTGAAAGAGAGGGTTTCTTACCAGTCCATACCTCTTGTGGAGTCTTATCCTCCAATGCTAATGAAGGTTATCTGTTGACCAGGTAACATGCTGTTTCCACCACCTCTACCCAGAATTCATGTCCTAACCCAACACCACTGAGCATTCTTCTTGCCCTTTCCATCAACATCTTGTTCATTATTTCTACAACTCCATTTTGCTCAGGTGTGTATGGAGTAGTCTTCTGTTGTGCTATACCACACTTCTTACATAATTCTTCAAATTATTTGCTGCAAAACTCTCCACCGTTATCTGTCCTCAGCACCTTTATCTTCTTCTCTGTCTGGTTTTCCACCAGAGCCTTAAATTCTTTAAACCTGTCAAAGACATCAGATTTATTCTTGAGGAAAGATGTCCATGTATTCCTTGAGAAGTCATCTATAAATGATACATAGTACACAAACTTACTTAGTGATGGAACCTTCATAGGTCCAAGCACATCACTGTGCACAAGCTCTAATATCTGTTTCGCCCTCTTACCACCAGAGGGGAAACTCACTCGATTTTGCTTCCCATATACACAATTTTCACAGAAATCAAAATCCAGAGAGCTATTAGTCATACCTTCTACCATACCTTTACCATGAAGTATTCGAAGGCCCTTCTCTCCAATATGTCTAAGTATTTGATGCCATAACATGGTATTTTCTCGAGAGATCACTAGATTTTCTGCTCCACTTTCAGGAACCACAGAATTGTTACACCCATCAATAACAACGCTACCTTGTAGCTTATACAGAGTTCCAATCCGAACTCTCTGCATCAATACCAGTGCTCCCCGAACCATCTTGAAAGTATCTTTCTTGAACACTGTTTTTACACCTGCATCATCCATCTTGCTTACAAAAATCAGATTTCTGGCTAATGCAGGAATATGCACATCACCTGGAAGTGTTATAATCCTTCCACCTTGCAACTTCAACTTTACTTTTCCGCGACCTACGATTCTAGCCTTCTTGTCATCCCCTAAGAAGACATCACCACCATCATATTTCTCATACTCGCAGAACCACTCTCTATGGGGAGTGAAGTGAAGGGATGCACCTGAGTCAATCAACCATGCCTCATGATCTACATGTGTACTTGAAGAAGCCAAGTACACATCCCCACCTTCATTTGAGGTGGTTTTCACCTCTGTAGAAGGAGCATCATCAGATCCCTTTCCTTTGTCAAGAGCTTTAGATTTACAGTCCCTTTTGTAGTGCCCTTCCTTTCCAGATTTCGAGCACACTACCTTTTACAGGTTTTCCTAGAGATTTAGATCTCCCTCTAGATTTGGATCTCCCACTCGATGACTTATTTTTGTTTCTGATCTAGGACCGTCCTCATACAAACAAGGCATTACCATTTTGGCTCTCCATATTTTTTTGTCTCATATCCTCTGTCAGCAAGTATGAGACTATTTCATCAAACTACGAGGCAGTTGCATTGCTACCTATTGCAATAACTAGACTATCCCACGAATTTGGTAGAGAACACAACAAACCGATGCACTTATCTTCTTCTGAAATTTTAATATCAACAGATAATAACTGACTTACCACAATATTAAATGCGTTTAGATGCTCTGTCATCGAGTCTCCATCTTTCATTCTCATGTTATACAACTTTCTCTGTAGGAACAGTTTATTCACTAGAGACTTAGATTGGTACAAAGTCCCTAACTTGTCCCACAAAGCCTTAGCCGTAGCTTCCCCTGATACGTTCAACAATACTGAATCTGAGACACACAATCGTATTGTGCTCTTTGCCTTCCGATCCAACTTCTTCCATTCTTCATAGGACACTCCCATTGGTTTAGTACCTGGATGTACCGCGATCCACTGATCTTTATCTACCAACATATCCTCCATCTTGAGTTTCCATAACTCAAAACTCTGACCATTAAATTTCTCGATCTCTAACTTTCCATTGCTCACCATCTTCTTTCACCACCAGAACCAATCCCACAAATCTCCCACTGAACAGGGTTTACCATAGGCCCGAGCGAAACCCCTGAGCAAAAAAGGCATCCCCTTGAAGCTAAAACAACTCTAATACGAAATGTAGGTTTTAACCCCGTATAGAAATTACCTGCATACGAATTCTAAAACACAAAAAATAAATAATGCGAGAGCATAACACATAAAACACATATACATAGAGATTTTCCCCTAGATCCCAAAACTGGGACTACCAGCTTGATTTTTCATTATGTTCCTTTCAATGTTACAATACATATATATACATGCCGAAGCATCCAATACCATGGACCGAAAACCATCGCGCCCAAAACCATGTGCGAAAACCATGCATAAAACCATAGGTAGGTTCGCCCCACCTAATATAGGGTCCAAATTCTTTTTCCCCGGGGTGTTGCCCCGGACTTTGTAGAGGGGGCTACTTGGGGGGGGGGTGTTGCCGCTCCCCCTGTGACCCCCCCATTGCACAATTGGTGCAATGAAGGGGGGGCTCTGCCCCCCCTCTAACCCCCCAGTTAACTAGGGGAGCTAGTCATGGAAAGAATATAACACAACCCAACATAGGTAAGCTCATCATTCATTAGTGAAATCCAAAATTTTAACAATAACCGAAAACATTTCATCTATTTCAAATGGAGTCAAACTCCTAAATTTTTGTTGACCTTGATGAGCTCATCAACCATCAATGAAATGTAAAATTGTACCAATGTAAAACCCAATTTTTTTTGTAGATCAATGATGGAGTCAAACGCATAAATTTTTATTGACCCCCAATGAGTTCATCTACCATTGACATAATTCAAGATATAAATTTTATAAACTTTATCATGTCCATCGAACCCATGATGGTATTATCGACCATTGGAAAATTATAACATTTTTACCTAGTAGAAGCCCCATAAATTATTTGCATTAGACATTAAAGAGGATTGATTTTAAATTTATGATCAACATTCTCTATATTGAGCTCAAATGGTTGTATACTTGGTAAAATTCTTGCCTAAAAACCCCATCTCCTTTATATATGAGAAATTCAACACATGGAAAGAAATTTCTCTCTTGGAACAGGTTATTACTAAAATTGATCACATTCACTTGAGTAAACATAATTTCTTCCTAACATTTACTAACTCTAAAATTGATGCATACATTGCTTGGGTTATTACTATAATTTATCACATTCACTTGAGTAAATACAATTTCTTCCTAGCATTTACTAACTCTAAAATTGATGCATACATTGCTTCATATATACATAAGAACTTATATAGTTGAGTATTCAAACCCAATTCCTAGGAAGAAGGAAACTTTGGATATTCTCCATACTCATGTAGATAAACATAATTACAAGGAGTTGCTTCCCACCATAATTTATGAATTAGTTGTTAATGAGCATACTTACCATACTCATATAGAGAAACATAATTCCAAAGATTTACTGCCCACCATAATTTAAGAATTAGGTGTTAATGAGCATACTTACTAGGAGTTATTTCCCACTAAAATTTATGCATTTTGTAACACAACTTTCACTACCTCTAGTAATAACCAAGTTTTCTACCAATTTTATCATGCTTCCATTAATTATACTATCCCTTAGTATATAGTAGATATTTCAGTCATGCATTTGCATCTGTTTACTCTATCTATGCTCTTACAATTTTATAGTTTTTTGGATATTTAAGCAAGTGAAGCTTACTCCTCATACAAGCTCAATGACTAAAAAAATACCAGACCCAAATATTACCCTTATAACTATGGAAACAAGGGATGCATCAGGTGACAAACTTGTACACCTTCATACTAGATTTGTATGATAGTTTAACATGTGTCCCACATTCTAAATTTCAATACAAGAAAAGAACATACACTTTCCATCTCTACTTTTAGCAAAAAAATTAAGAGAATAGAAGAACAAAAATAATAAGTTTCAAAGGCAACACTTATTTGTAATTTCAAGGTGGAAATTGACTTGGGAAGGATCCTTTTCCACCCAATTGTAGGCCTAGCTACACCACTATCTAAAATTGTCCATCCCATAGCCAAGCTATGATACCACATGGGGAAATTATCAACACTTAGAGATTTGGCAGAGGTGAAATAAAATATCCTTCACAAAAACAAAACATCAAAGAACTCTTTTGCTTGTTGAGATTGGGGTCTCCACAAATTTCACATGTCTCTCAGCTGGCCAACATAGCAATACAAAGGTGCCTTCATTGCGCTATAATCTCTTGATGATTTCCTCACCCATTTATTATTGTACTAGCCCAATATGTATCAATTTGCAACCCCCATTACTTAGCTAAGTTCTAGAGCTATTTGATGTGTAATGGACATGCAAAATTCATTTTTAGAGAGCCTAAAACACCCCGACAATGTTCCATTCCGAAATTATAACTTATATAGGTGTATTTGAGCACCCAAAAGTTAGTATAAACACTTAAAATAGTGCAACACACTTTCCACTCGAAAATGGCAACTTTTTGCACACGAAATCATTGCTCCTATTACCTTTGTGTCTCTAATGTTTCTTCATATGTGTTGATCTCTTTTCCTGTAAGGGACAAGATTGAACCTCCTAAGGACTTATAAAAATTTCCTCTCACATTTTTATAGTGGTGGTACTCCTGTTTCAATTCACTCAAATATTCAAAACGACTCGGAGAATATAAATTTAATCATTAAACACATTCACCTGTGAGTGGACCAGGTGGCTTTTCAAAAGAAATAAGGAAAAGTAAAGAAACTAACATAAATAAATATCATACCCGTAATTCATTCCATTGTATACATCAATTCATACATTATGAAGAAAACATACATGAAATGAATTCATAGATAGAAAGTAAGAAAATGGCGTAGATTTTCAGAGAAATCTAAAATGATTTCATTTAGTCAAAAGTCATAAAGATTGATAGGAAAACATTCATGGAATTTCATTGCTCATTTAAAAGTCTATAAACCACAAATGATATGCCCTCTTGGAAACAGTTATATGTGAGATTTAAAAATTAATATTACAAACTTTAAGTTTTGAATAGAGTAAGTGCTTAGAGCACTTAACAAAATCCTGGTACTTAAACATAAAAGTAAAGGAAATCGCCCCTTGTGGACTGGGATTGGGCCATTATGGACCAATTAGTAAGTGGTAACTTGGAAGAAGAATAGATACAACAGTCAGGGATTGAATTTATAAATATATAAGACAATTCAAAAAGTAGGATGATCAAAGACTAAGAAGAAGGGAAGGGAAGTTCTTTAAATAGAATAGAGAACACTCACAAAATTGCAGAAATATTGACTAGTGGAATGAATCCTCTCTCTATGATTCTCTTACAACATCATTTTTTAGAGTATAAGTTGGCCTAGTGTGCTTATTAATCAAAACATTGAAGTAATTATTCTCGATTAATAATTCCTTTTAAAGATTCCCTTAGACATTCTTCTATGCACTCCTTCATTAGGGAGACGATTATATCTTGCTCGTCTCTTAGTGAAAATATTTCTTTTTCTATTTCTTTGGAATTTGATTGTAGTTATTCAAAAAACGATTGTTGGTGTTCGTTTTCAATAATGAATGTAACCAAACATTTCTTGATCTCATCCTCTGGAAAATCAGTCATTCTAATTTGTTGCCTCATGATGTTATGATAACATTCAACTCTTCTTGCAACACATGTATTGGAATCATCATAAAATCTCTAATAATAGTGGGTCCTTGTAATTCATCATCAACGTTTATAGCCTCGAAGAAATTATAACTCCTATGGTTTTCAATATTTACATGTCTAAAAATAATATATTGTAGCACTTTATCCTCGCATGCCATACAATATTGATTTCTTGATCCACTTCCTTAAGAGTCAAGGAAGGCATTACATTTAGGAAATTTGAGTTGCTTATTTGATTTTGGTAACTCAAGCATTTTTCTAAAAACCTTAGGGGTTAACAGAATTGAGTGCTTTCCTTGTGAAGATACTTTGATGGTCCTAGTGTTGGAGTGAAACAGGTGGGCACACCATTGAACAATTTATTTAGAACAAACACCTCTGGAACATTGCCAACATTAGCAATCCCTTTACTCCAAATTATATTATTCAATTTCTCCTCAAGACTCAAGTTGGAATACAATTAATAATTTATAGACCAATGGGAGTTCTTGTTTTGTTACAAAACTGAATTAGTTGTATCTCCATAATGGAAAAAAACATAACTGTAAAGTAGCTGCAAAAGTTGAAAAGAAGACTATAAAGGAGATGCCAAGCACATTAAAAGAAACTCTTATTTTGGCTCCTAGGCTCTTAATGTTGAAGTTTTTCTCTACTGGGTTTTTGCTAAAGGCATTTTTTCCATTCAAAGAATTTTGTGAATTAGCCTGCTTGACTTTCCCTTTCATCTTTTCTTCTCATATTTATTTCCAATAGGTTTTTCCATGTATGCTTAGCAAGTGGATTAATCCAGGTCTGATTATGTTTGATCTATTCTTCTAAAAACTTTCATGACATTTTAGGACTAGGGAACAAATCCCTTGTCTGTAAAAAGTTAATGCAATTTAATTATGGTTTATCCAAGTCTTCGACTTTGTTTAACTTGTCATATTAGGATTTGACTACTAAATTTTCCCACAAAGAACTATTCAAGTGTCATCTTACATTTGTGAATTTATGTGGTGATCTATCAATGGATTTTCATGTACATGATGCTTTACAACCTCATTTGATATTCCAAATTGCGTCTCGCCAGTAAAAAAGTTCTTATAAGTCGATTCGTCCACTCTTTCCACTCTAAAGGCTTCAAGATGGAAGACAAAAAACATAATGATCCTTAGATAGGCTGAATTTGTTGACTGACTGTATACCTCAAACATTCCTCTCAGTCATAGATTGCACTGCTCTAGTTCTCTCAATAGCCGATCACTCCAAACCTTCGTTTTACTTTGAGAATTGGGATTAAGATTAAAACTTGAGCCATGAATAACAATTTCTAACATACTTTGGGCATTGACATAACATGCACCTACAACCCTCTTTGCACCCATAACACGAGAAGACATGAATATAAATTCTAGGAAAAAGTGTTAACAATAATAACTTTGAGATGCCAGTGGTAGAGGGCTATCCACATTGCTGGAAAATACTTCATTGAATAGAAAATACCTAAGATATGTTCCATATATATATAACACAACAAATTTTTCAAGTTCTTTGACGACCTATCCATTTTATTTCTCTTTCATCTTGTAAAGTCATAGTTAATTATTGATTCACATTGTTTTAAAAGGAAGGAAAAATATTTACTGAAAGCAGAGCCAATAGATAAAAATTCTCCGCACTCATATTTATTTATATCTATTCTTCATGTGCTTAATAATAATAATTTTTTTTTTTTTTTTTTTTTTTTTTTTTTTTTTTTTAATTTTTTTTATTATTTTATTTTATTTTATATGAGAGATTTGTTGGGGTTTGCTGTTTAATGCTCACCCATTGCATCCATTTAATACCATTATAAAAATCTTCCACATATCAAAAGAGGAGTAACATCACTACTTTATAAAAATGAGGAGAGTATTTCTTATTCCCACAATATTTTATCTCAATGTTGGTCATTTTCCCTTGACAAGAAAAGAGATCAATGTTTTTGGCTACCATACTAGGGAGAGTTTCATTTCAAGAAGTTTTACACTTTCTTTTAAGGATTAGATACTATTGAGAAATTGAAAGTTGTTTGGTTCAAGTTATACTAGATGAAGATGAAAGGGTCTTCTATTAGTAGTCTTTACGATTTTGTATTTGGAGTTTCAAGCACAAGTAAACTATTGTAATTTAAGGCTCTCAATCATGGTTAGAGCAAGAAGAAGAGTTGGTTATATACATGGCTCCATTGGAAGTTTACTTATACTTGAGGGCTACCCTTCTCTCCAAGTAAGTCAGGGTAGGAAGATTTTATTTTCTCACATATATAATTTTTTTATTTCAATATAGTTTGTCTAATAAGCAATTGTTGGATCGAGATAATGGTTTGGGGTGACTCCATAACCGAATGGAGAATACAATTGTCAAATTATAGTGTTTTCAATAACCCACAAGGGGTCACTATATTGTCGTTGGGGCCAATTGCTCATGTGTTTTGTGTCACACATCAAATAAATAAATATGAAACAATTTTTTTTTAATTAGTTTTAATGTTGCAAAAATTATTCACATGAGGCCAACAAGGATGGTTTCTCTTTTGAAAAGATAGCAGAAAAGAAACAAGACCATACTAAAGGAAATTTCTCATGTTCATATTCTCATTGGATTTCCCTATATCTTAGTTTCATCCAACATTTTACGAAATCAATAACAAAGGTCACATGCCAAAGATACTATTATTTTCCCCACATATTTTCTTTACCTTTTTTTTAATCATTATTTCTATTATTTATGTCATTTATCTATTTTCCATTTTCAAAACTAAGTATTATTTTAATGAGGAATTCCCTTACCTCCTCCTCTCCTTTTACTTAACCATTTAAGTGAATGTTTCCATAGTCATTTTCCAAGTGTGTGGAACATTATGCCACTTATATTCCTCCACACATGGCATCCTTTCGCACATCCTATTCCTCCACACATTACTTCTTCTATGCAAACTTCACACCCCATGTTTGATTACTTATTCAATTTTGACCTTATTCACTTTTACTTCTTAATACTTAGCTTATTTTCCAAATACTTTTACTTCTTCACAGTAGCTTGTTTTCCAAATTTCCACATCTCACCTTCGCATTATTAATATTTCACATATCATTTTTATCCTAAGTTTTTTTGGCATATCTCCTTTGACACATGGCACCCAATTAGACATATCTTGAGGTGAGACTTGGAAGGTATTAGTTGGACACATAAGACTAGGCAATGACTTAACACGATGACTAGTAGTGAGGCGGCCATAACAAAAAACTACATTATGTGTAAGTTATGCAAGTTTCCATGTCTCTTTCTAATTCATATAAAAATAATATAAGGAGTCCATTTATTTATAAATAATTACATATGCCCTCCTATAATGCATGTAGGATGAGTAAGGTGGATTTATAAATCAAAAGATCAAGATTCATGTGGAGTAGATCAACAATTGTTGAGTCATTTTGTGTAGATCAATGATGGAAGAGTCACAAACTTTCAGAGGCCATAACTTGAATTCTCGATGTTTAATTTGGGAGAATGAGAGCTCATTGGGAAGATAGAAGAATGAATAACATATTGAGAGTGGTTTCCATGGCTAAAATTAAAGGATCATTCCCAAAAAAATTAAAACACAATTGCAACTATCCCAAGCTTGGGAATGGTTTATTTTTTGAAAAATGATTCATTAAAAGGAATATCCAAACCTCTAAAGTGCAACTATTTGGATGTTGATTATGTAATTTTATATTTACCAAAGGAATTTTACTTTTTACACAAATGGGTAGAAAATATATATCCCTACAAAATTTGTGAAAGATGAAAAGAAGGCTATGAAGGAGATGCCAAGCACATTCAAAACAACTCCTATTTTAGCTCTCGAGCTTTTAATGTTGGATTTTTTCTTTGTTGGGGTTTTTTTGAATGCATATTTTGCTTTTGAAATAATTTTATGAATTAGCCTATTTGAAGTTCCCTTTCATCTTTTCTTCTCATATTTATTTCCAATAGATTTATCCATTTATGCTCAGAAACTAGATTAATCCATGTCTCATTATGTTTTCTCTATTATTTTGAAAACTTTCATGATATTTAAGGTCTAGGGGGACAAAATCCATAACTTGTAAAAAGCAAATGCAGTTTAATTACAATTTATCCAAGTCTCAAACATTCTTAAACTTATCATATCAGGATTTGAATGCTAAATTATCCGACAATGAACTATTCAAAAGTCATCTTGCATTTGTGGATTTATGTGCTGATGTATTAATGGATTATTGTGCACATGATGCTTTATAACCTCATTTGATATTAACACAACAATAATTTAAAGTTCTTTGATGACTCGTCCATTTTATTTCTCTTTCATCTTGCCATGTCATAACTAATTCTACATTCACATTATTTTAAAAGGAAGGCAAAATATTTGTTGAAAGCAAACCCAATGGATACAAGTTATATACGTTCATATTTATTTATTGAAGCAAACAAAGTTCCTTCTTCAGATTAATTACTCGAGAAGACCTGGAATATAAAAATATCCATGAGGATACAAATATTATATATTAAAAACGTATGAATAAGAATTGATTTTACAATGAGAACGAGAGGCTTGCTTATATACCAAGCATGTGTCTCTTCATGGAGAGTCATGTCTCATTTAGGCATGACTCTTCAACCTAATTACTAATTAACTAATAATTATTTATGGTTATTATCATTTACATTATTTCTTATATATTTATTCATAACATTGCCTTCCTCCTCAGAAAGTTTTGTCATCAAAGCTTGTTAATGAAAAAGGCTTGATCTCTTTTTCAGCCTCGAATGTCTTTTTGTCTTGGAATTGTCATCTTTGTCGATACATGTTGATATGATCTTCTAAGTGACAAACAAAATTGTCGCACTGAGAAGGGATCAGACCATCCTAGATTAATCTTCTGTGTAATATTCTGATCACTGGAATTTTGTAGTGATTTGTCATCATAGGACTGGATTGAGGTCACATCAGGGAAAATTTTAAGAACCCCCCCTAAATTTATAAATATAATAAATGGGCGAATCTCCATGGTATATAGGAAAAATGGAAGGCGATTTTATCAATAATATAATATGTATATATAATTTTTTGGCGAATCTCTCACTAGGCATGGCGAATATTTTACTCAATTATAAAATCTTGTAAGATCTTGGCGAGTCTTTCACTAAATAATAAAACTTTGTAAAGTCCTAGTGAATCTTAGCATAGGCTACATGCTGGTTTAATTCCCCCATTTAAATAGGCTACATTCCAGGTGAATACCATGGGGCAATACCATGTGCCATTTTGGTGAATACCATGGGTCAATACCATGTGCCATTTTGGTGAATACCATGGGTCAATACCATGTGCCATTTTTATTTTTATTAATTCTAATATTAGGGTTAATAATGGTTTTTTGCATGGTATTAATAACAATCTAGTCCATGGTATTTGTCCCATAGTATTTTGGCCATAGGTTTCACCTAAATATAACCCATTTTTTGAGTGTTCGTAAATATAAGGTGACTTATGGAGTAAATATAAAAAAATGTTTTATTTGTTTACCATACCTCTCGTTTATTTATATTTTTATTAATTTACCATACCTCTTTTACAAATATGGTATTTGGCCCATAGGATTTACTTAAATAAAACCTCTTTCTTGAGCCTTCTAAATAGAACGAGGTTTATGGACTAAATATAAAAAGAGGTTTTATTTATTTTTATTAATTTACCATACCTCTTTTACAAATATGGTATTTGGCCCATAGGATTTACTTAAATAAAACCTCTTTCTTGAGCCTTCTAAATAGAACGAGGTTTATGGACTAAATATAAAAAGAGGTTTTATTTATTTACGATACGTCTAGTTTATTTATATTTTTATTTATTTACCATACCTTTTGAGTAAGTATAAAAAGACGTTTTATTTATTTACCATACCTCCACTTTACTTATATTTTTATTTGTTTACACCCTTACATGTATATAAGGTGACTTATGGAGTAAATATAAAAAATGTTTTATTTATTTACCATACCTCTCATTTATTTATATTTTTATTAATTTACCATACTTCTTTTATAAATATGGTATTTAGCCCATAGGATTCACTTAAATAAAACCTATTCTTGAAAATGGGCGAATGGATTCACTTAAATAAAACCTATTCTTGAAAATGGGTGAATGGAAGGTTGTAAGTCCTAATTTCAAGGGCTAAATTTACCTTTTTTATCCTCTCCCTTAAAATAAGGTGGGCTATTTGAGGTGATTTGTAAAAATGTACTATGATACAAAATATTTGCCCACTAAAAATTTAAAACCCCTTAATTTCGCCAAAGGGCAAACATTCGCCCCTAAAATTATCCTTGGGTCACATCACTATTCACTGGAACATCATTTTGTTGTTTTGGTTATGAATGGTACATATACATAGCTTGATTGATTTGTCTAATCTCGTGATTCAGATGTCGATATGCAACTTTTTTGGTTTGAATTTCCCTTATTGGGCATGTGGAAATTTTTATATTTTCTTCAAGTGAAGATGTTGTTGAGTTGGTTATGGAACATTCACTTGGGATGTTCATTGTCAGAATTGCAACATCTAAGTGTGTCGTTTCTTCAACTGACTTGTCTTCTTGAGTTGTCATATTCACTGGATCGATATTCGTGTCCTTATTTTCAACTCGAACTATTGCGACTGGAGATTTTGGCACTTCTTCTTGAGTGAATTGTTCTAACTTGTCTTTTAATGCTTTCTTATCATCCTTAAGTTTCTTAATTTGAATGAGTAGACTTTGATTATGGTTTCTCAGACATAAAAGTTCTTTGATTTCTGATTTATCAACCTTATTTTCAGTGTTTTGAATTTTAAACTTTTCATCTTTTAGATCTCTGATTTGTTCTAATAAATTTTTATTAAGGTTCTTTAAACACAAGGTTTCCTTTTCTTATTCTGATAAGTGCTTCTTGAGTTCTTTCTTTGTGACCTTAGTCTTCTTCACTTGTGCCAGTAATTTTTCGACGTGGTCCTTAAGACAAGAAATTTATTCGTCTTTTTCCATTATTCCTTTGTAATGCATATCCACAAGATTTTTATGTTCGTGTTCTAATGCTTTCTTGTTTTGTTGAAGTTTGGCTATTTTTCCATTCTCTTGATCTTTTAGTTGCACTTTCTCGGTACACTGGATTACATCGTTTTGTAGGAGTGATGATGGACGTTCAACTTGAAATATGGATTCCACTTTCTTTCTCTTTTCATTATAATCAACATGTTGTTGCTCAAGTATTGTCATTAATTATTCTATATTTCTTGCGAATGATTGTTTTTGTTCATTACTTAGTGATTCCATATATTTTTTTTCACATTTTTTTTTAATTAATAATTTTTTTTGTTTAATATTATTACTAATATTATTTTTTAACTCTACAACTTTGACTTTAAAATAATAAAGTATATTTTATCTAATTTTTTAAATACATTGAATTTGAGAGGTACCTTTCGTATTATTTTATTATAATGCTTCCTCTCTTTTTTATTTTTATTTTTTCTTTCTAAATTTTTACTTTTAAATATTTATTTTGTTGGTCAGTTATAAAAACATACCTCTTCTATTTTTTAATTTAATTTTTCTCTTGCTGCACTTTTGTCCTTTCTACTTTTATGGGTAACTATCCACCTGGTTAATAGAAAATCTCAATCATATAATTTATATAATAAACCTTTTCGCAATAGTCGCAACCTCTTGGTGTACTTAATTGGAATTGATACTTGTATTGCTTCGTATGGACATTCTGTGTAAAACAATTTTTTGATGTAAGGTTTTGACAGTGTTTATATGGTTGAGGACTGGATGGCTCACATGTCTTTGTCTCCTTCGATTACAAGTCAACTTTTACACAGATGTGTCTCCTATTAATATTTATGCTTTGCTTTTCTTGTTGGAATGTGGTAGCGACAATAATGGTTGTGGGTAATGTTTAGTGAGTCAATGGAGTACTTAACGACAGTTTTCCATGACGGTGGCTGATTCTGACGATGGTTTGTGCAGTGGTCTTTCTGACGTGGACCAACGTGGACTACGAGTTTGGCATCGGTGGTTGGATAACCGACTGTGGATGGGCTTGTCGGATGATGAACGTTGATTGGTTGCGAAATGCTGCCTGGAGATAGCTTTTGCAATGGTTGGACTGGGGCAGATTGTGGGTAGAAGGCAGCTTGCATCAGTGGGTGTATTTGGCAGTTGTGACTATGGAAAAACAGTGACCAGTATGTTATGACAAGGTCAAGTGAGGTTGGACTTTTTTTAATCACCTACTCCATCATATTAAAACCTGGCTTAGCCACAAGAAAACGATGGGAGAGCACTGCGTGCGCGAGAGGAGCCGACACAGTGAGAGACTGCGCGCAACACCATCGCCATGGTCCCGGGAGGGGGCTACAAGCTGGATCCTCCCCTCCCACCTGAGCTAGCGGCGTTTCGGGAACTCGTAGCGGCATGCAATAAACGGCTAGCAAACGAAGTTTGTCAAAATAATGGAAACCATTCCCACAGTTGCTTTGCTGACTGAAGAACCTTGCAAAGTAGCTTTGAACCTAGCAGAACGAGGGCTTATTGGGCAGTTCACTGGGCTATGGCCCTCGCCTAAAGCTGTAGATGCCTGGGTGCAAAGGAATTGGCGATCTCTTGTTAAGGAAGGAATCAAAATCCACTTCGTCGGTAAAGGCTTCTTTGTATTCGTATTTGAATCGATAGAAGACAAGAACCTAATATTCTGAAATGGGCCATATTTCATGGGGCCTCAGGGTTTGTACCTAAAACAATGGACTCCAGACTTCGACCCGACTCAGGATGTGCCCTCAGCTGTCCCCGTTTGGGTGCGCTTGCCTCATTTACCTCTACACTACTAGAACCCCAAATCCTTAGAAACCATAGGCAATAAACTTGGCAAATACATCGATCGAGCAGACATGAGGGACCAATACTCCTACGTGAGAATATGTGTAGAAGTTGACTTGGAGGAAGGCCTCCCTAAAGCTATAAAACTTACGGTGGCTGATTGGTCTCACATCCAAGTGATAGATTATGAGAAACTACCATTTAAATGCCAGCATTGCCATGACGATGGGCACTTTTTCAGGCATTGTAAAAAGAAATCAGAGGAGGGGGTCGAGAACGCGAAAGGATATCAATGGATTTAGGTCTCGAAATTAGCAACAACTAAGCAGAACAACATAAACAAACGAAAATGAGTGTTCACGGGGAGTGGTGCTCCTCCCATTGTGCAAGCGGAGGGGAGTTAGTCCCTCCAAGAGCAGAAATACCCACCAATCCCTTTGAAATACATAGTACACTAGAAAAACTCCCAGATCCAACAGATAAAGAGGCTGAACAACAGGCCACCACCATGGAAGGAGGAAAAAGGTAGGAGGAAACATGCCCTTTCCAAACCGGAACTCCAAGAGAAGTCTCTTGTTCCCCAACCTATGCAGACATGACAAGGAAAAAGAGTCCAGAGATTTCTAGATCCCCGGAAGATGAGACAATCGAGAGGCGTTAGAAAAGAGTGGGGAGGAAATCTCATAGAGAGGCCAGAAAAGAAGAGGCAGAGAGACAAAAAATGCAAGGTAGCCAACCCATGATTGAGATGTCCATCAGAAAAAATACTAGAACCAGGCCTCCCAAGGGAGGTACTGCCCCCCCCCCCTTGCTAGTAAATAATGCGATTAGTCTCTTGGAATTGTAGAGGACTGAGGAATCCCTCAAAAGCTGAAGCAGTCAAGAACCTATTGAAATAAGAATTTCCCAAGATCCTCATGCTCCAAGAGACTAAAATAGAAGGGGAAGCCCTTTTGAACCTTAACAAAGTAAAATGGAAAACCAAAGCCGAAAAAGCAGTAAGTGCAAGGGGTACATGTGGTGGGCTTGCCACTCTCTGGGAGGAAGACAAGTTTCATATTGAGAGCTCCTTTCAAATGCATCATTATATTTGTCAGGCCAGGTTAGCTCAGAAATTAATGAGCGCAAAACAACTGAGTGATATTATTCATTAGACTATTAATATTTATACATATACAAAAACGGATCAGTTCATCTTCTAGATGACTGTCCGGCTTCACCTCATCCGTTTCGGATTAGGTGTCAACATTCCCCCCCTTAATCTGAAGGGATGTTGGTGAGTCCAAGCATCGTTCTGAATCTTTCAAGCTTTTCTCTTCCAAGCGCTTTGGTGAAGATGTCCGCAATTTGCTCGTTTGTGGAACAATGACGGAGATGGATTGTTTTGGCCTCAACATGATGTCGGATCAGATGATATTTAGTATTGATGTGCTTAGTACGATCATGGAACTTTGGATTCTTGGCCAACTTTATTGCAGATGTGTTATCAATCATGAGTGGAGTAGATTGTATTTGTTTTACTTGCAAATCTTCAAGAATTTTCCTGAGCCACACAATTTCTTTCGTTGCTTCAGCTGCTGCCACATATTCTGCTTCTGTTGTGGAATCTGCTGGTACTGATTGTTTGCGTGATCTCCAGGAGACAGCTCCTGATCCAAGACTCATAGCATATCCTGAAGTAGATACCCCAGTTTCTTTGTCTCCATCGAAGTCTGAATCAGAGTATCCAATCAAGTTGAAGTCGTCCACCTGTGTATACTTGATTCCAAGGTCTTGAGTTCCCTTCAAGTACCTTAGAACTCTTTTTGCAGCAGACCAATGTCCTTCACAAGGCTTTTGCATAAACCTTGAGAGGATTCCAACAGCAAATGAAATGTCTGGTCTCGTAGTAGTGAGGTAGATGAGACTTCCTACAAGCTGTCTATACTTTGTTGCATCCTCAAATTCTTTTCCTTCAATAGATGTGAGCTTCAAGTTTTGTTCCATTGGAGTAGAAAGGGGATTGCACTCTGTCATGCCAAATCTGTTTAACAAATCTCCAATGTATTTCTTTTGAGAAAGAAATATGGACTTTGGATGTTGGGTTACTTCAATGCCAAGATAGTAATGAACATAGCCCAAATCAGTCATTTCAAAAATTTTTCCTAATTCTTTCTTTATGGATGCAATATAACTTTCATTGTTCCCTGTCATTAAAAGATCATCTACATATACCACAAGATATACAACTGTTTTGCCAACTTTCTTGACAAATAAAGTTGCATCATCAAGATCAAAATGTTTGAAGTTGAGTTTCAGAAGATGCTCAGTTAGTTTTTCATACCAGGCTCGTGGTTCTTGTTTGAGGCCATACAAGGACTTCACAAGTTTGCATACTTTGTGTTCATGTCCTTTCACAGCAAATCCTTCAGGCTGGGACATAAAAACATTCTCTTTTAGATCTCCATTCAAGAATGCAGTTTTTACATCCATTTGATGGACTTTCCAACCGTTCTGAGCAGCTAGTGCAAAGAGTGTCCGGATGGTGGCCCATTTTGCTGTGGGAGCAAAAGTTTCCTCATAATCGACCCCTTCCTTCTGTGCAAAACCTTTTGCCACAAGCCTAGCTTTGTGCTTGTCAAGTGAGCCATCAGCTTTGTACTTGTTCTTGTAGACCCACTTGCAGCCAATTCGTTTGGTTCCAAATGGAGGATCAACCAGCTTCCAAGTGCCATTCTTTATGAGGGCATCATACTCCTTCTGCATCGCTTCTTTCCATTCATCATGAGAAGCAGCTTCTTTGAAGGAAGTTGGTTCAAAATCTGTAGACAAGTTCAATTCACAACCATAAGTAACATCCATATCAACAGGTGAATTAGAGTTATCTACATCACCTCCATCTTGTCGGTTTGAATTTCTGGTTCCTGTTTTTCCAATTTCATCAGGATGAACACTTTCAAGTGTCTTTGTCAGCCACTTTGGAGGACCTTTCTGAGATGGTCCAGGCTGTTCTGTTGATGGAGTTGGGTCTGAATCAAGATTGAGTCTCCCAATTCTATCAATTACATCACTTAAAGCATCATCCGTTGTTGGAGTGTCATGCAGGGGAGATTGTTCTTCAGAAGAAGATTCCACATGTTGATCTAGTATAGGAATCCCCCCTTCAAGATGTGGAATCTGATTATCAAACTCTTGAAATGATTTTGGTTTTGTGAATCTATCCAAGCGATCAAGTTGCCGCTCAACAACACTGTCAGATTTGGATGATTCAAGAAAAATGACATCTCTAGATAAAACAAACTTTTTATTTACTTCATCATAAAGGCGGTATGCTTTAGATGTGTTTGAATACCCCAGGAAGATACACTTACGACTTCTAGCACCAAGTTTGTTTCTATGTACCTTTGGTATTAAAGCATAACAGGTGGAACCAAATATCCTGAGATGTTTTACCGAAGGAACATGTCCATACCACAATTCATAAGGAGTCTTGTTTCTTATAGCACTAGATGGACATCTATTCTTTATATATGCAGCACATAGAACAACATCAGCCCAAAACATTGTCTTTACATTTTTGAAGAAAAGCATGGATCGTACCATATTCAAAATTGTTCTGTTCATTGTTTCAGCTACACCATTCTGTTGAGGATTATAAGGCACAATTGTTTGATGTTTAATCCCATGTTGGCGAAGATAGTGTTCAAATTCATTTGATGTATATTCTTTTCCATTATCAGTGCGAATAGACCCAATATGAGATTGTGCATCATTTTCAATCCACTTATGAAAATTCTTGAATGTTTGAAAAGCATCAGATTTGTTCTTCAATAAATAAACCCAACACATTCTGGTGTAATCATCAATGAATGTCATGATATACTTATTTCCATTTGCAGAAGGAACAGGCATTGGACCACATAAATCTGAATGAATAAGTTCAAGCTTCCTATGTGCTCTTGAATGTGAATCATGAAAAGACTGTTTGCTATGCTTTCCTAGAATGCAAGCATCACATTGTTTATGTTTTCTAGGAATTGTAGGCAAACCAACAACACCATTTTTCTTCAACAAGCGGAGACTATCATAGTTTAGATGTCCAAATCTAGCATGCCATAATAAACTTGATGGAAGTGTACCTTCATCATGATGAGAAATATATGAAAAATGTTGTGCATGAGCAGAGGTTCCTTGCAGTTTAAGAAGTCTTTCTTCTTCTATACCCCTCATGACAAGTGAATGGTCAGATGCCTTTCTTACCTCAAGCTTTCCATCAAACATATGAATGGAGTGACCTTGCTGGCGGATGTGGACCAGGGACAGCAAGTTTCTCTTGAGCTGTGGGAGATATAGAACATGATCCAGAAGAAAGTCTGGAAGACCAGGCAGTTTAAGCCTGACTGTGCCAAGCCCTGATGGCTTGATTTTTGACTGATCTGCAAAGTATACTGCTCCATCAACATTATCAGTGAAATCTTCAAAAAAGTCTTTCCTATGAGTCATATGACAGGTTGCTCCTGAATCAAGCAACCAGTCATTTTTCGAAGAAGTAAGTGAAGCATTAAACAGATCTTCATTTACTCCAATGTTACATTGTGCCTCAATATAGTGAGCGGATTCAGGTGCTTTACCTTTGTCTGAGTCATCAGTTTTACCTTTCTGCTGATTTCTTCTCTGCTCAATCTTTTCCCATGGTAGCTTGCATGTAGAAGCATCATGAGATCCTTTTTGTTTGCAGCGAATGCAATGTAAGTCTGCCTTTTCTTCTTGAGGGTGTCTGCCCCCCCTGCCTCTGAAGTATCTTCTTCTTTCTCTTGAATGCATACTGTAACAAAATATCTCTGCCAAAAACTTCTGTAAACAAAATCCTTCTGAAAAAAAATATCTCTGCCAAAAACTTCTGTAAAAATATCCTTATATGATTCCCTTATGCATTATATATATCACTGTTCACATATATATATCATTGTTCAAAAATCAAAGAGCGCTCAATACACTGTTCACTGCTCAAATAGACCACTGTTTAAAAAACAAAGGGCGCTCAAATAGTGTTCACTGCTCAAATACTGCTCACATATATCACTATATTACTGTTTAAAAAAAAATGAGGGCGCTCACTGCTTTTCCATATATCACTGTTTAACAAAAAATGAGGGCGCTCAATATATCACAGTTCATGCAGTCACCAATATATATTCACCATATACCATTGCATATATTCAAGGTTAATGTCAAATTCTGCAGCCATTTTGGTTTATATTGCAAATTACAACGCATTGTGGCACAAATGTATTTGTGGTTCTCAATCAACAATTGAAGTGTCACAATTCCATAACGCTCACTTCATTGAACGCTCGCCTCACTTCATACAATCAATAGCACCGTTAGAATACCAAAAAACGTTGTAAGAATGCGTTGTAAGTTGATACAAAAAATGTTAAATGTTTTCCAGAATAACGACAGGTGTTTTTGGAGCCACACAGATGCCCTCGACACTAGCTTCTTCCGTTCCAGCAAAGGCACCTTTAATTGTTACGCACGGGCTGCGGTAACACAATGCGGTAACCAATGTATTCACAACACAGTGAGCTTTCAATATATATATCACATGAAAAAAAAACGCTGTCACCATACTTGCAGTCACATTTCCTTAAGACCGTGCTCAAAAAAAGACGCAGTCTCAGCTTGCATCATTAAAAACGCAGTCTTCTATTCAGTTCTTATGTCATCAACGCAACGCAATCTATCAACGCAGTCGCAGTCGCAGTCTTCAAAACAATACCACGCATGCTTGCATCCATTCTTCAATATACCGCAGACTTTAACACAATGCAACCCAGCATTTCCATATAATACAATACAACATAGTTTCAATACAACGCTAATGTACAATACCACACTTCCGCTGCGGAACTTTGTTCTTATCACAGTTTACAAATAACGCAGCATCAAATACATTAACGCAGCACCAATTCATTAACGCAGCATCAATACATTAACGCAGTTTTCATACCAGTATTTCCAGCAGTCATGGCATTACAAACGCAGTTTTCATTCCAGTATTTCCAGCAGTCATGGCATTACAAACGCAGTTTTCATTACAGCAATTACCATTTACAAACTCCAATATCATTTTTCAAAAAAAAACGCAGTTGCATTTTCACCAGAAACGCAGTCATGGTTATGACAACTGAAACGCATCAACGCATACTTACATTCAACAGCGCATTCCACTCATCAACGCATAGAGCTGGACAGTCATGTCAGTCCAGGGGCGCTCAGATCACTGCCAGAAGCACGCAGTCTCAGGACAGAGGTAGGTTTCATGAGGCAGTAGAAACCTGGCAGAGGCAGGAGCTATTTCTGGGACCTGTGCTCTGATACCATGTCAGGCCAGGTTAGCTCAGAAATTAATGAGTGCAAAACAACTGAGTGATATTATTCATTAGACTATTAATATTTATACATATACAAAAACAGATCAGTTCATCTTCTAGATGACTGTCCGGCTTCACCTCATCCGTTTCGGATTAGGTGTCAACAATATTTACACTGAACTCTGACACCTTGCTAGTAAGATTACCTTTGCTCTCTTTAATCTTTACGTATCTGTCCTCTATGCAGAAATGAAAGACTCCTGGCAAACCCTATCCGATTTCCTTGAAGCTTACTCCCTCAAGAATATAATTCTAGCAGGAGACTTCAATCTAATCCTTGACCCAAAGGAAAAAGTGGAGAAATCAGCAGCAGGGACCACTTCCTTCCCTTCGTGGAAGACCTGATTCAACAATGGGACTTACTGGACTTTAAGCCAAAAATAGGGCTTTACACGTGGACAAACAACAGAGTTGGGGAAGAGCACATTTCAACCCAGTTGGATAGATTTTTACTTCAGAGAACCTTCCTCTCCGAAAAGAAGATCATTTCCACAAAAATTCTGCCAAATATGACTTCAGATCATAAACCCATTCTTCTTCTGCTGGAAGAAGAGGAAAATTTGGGGCTAATCCCCTTCCGGTTCAACCCTCTCTGGGTAGACAGGGAAGGGTTCATGGATATAGTCAAGAAGGCTTGGTCCACCCATGTTCTTGGATCGCCTAGCTATATGTGGGAACAAAAGCTAAAGGCCACCAAAACAACCTTGAAAGAATGGACAAAAAAGCACACAGACTCCCCCAGTAGTCATAGAAAACAGAATATAAAGCAGCTGCTCAATTTGCAAAGGGGCATGGAGCTACAAGACATTACCTGCTCATAATTCAGATCGAGCAAGAACTTCAACTTAGCACTCTCTGATCATTCAGAGAGGAGGAAGATTCCTTGAGACTCAAATCACGTAATCTCTGACTTGTGTCTGGAGACAAAAATTTAGCCTTCTTTCACAAGCAAATTCGAACCCAACTTTCTAGAAACCACATTGCTGAAATCAGCTCACCGGATGGGGCTGTTATCCAAGGCACAACTCTGATAAAAGAGGTTGCAACCTCTCATTTCCAGCAACTGTACAAAGAAGAAGGTGTGGATGATGATGAGGAATCACAAGACTTCCTCAATCACGTCCCAAGACTGGTTAATGAGGAGGATAACTCAAGACTCCTGAAGCCTTTTACTGAAGACGAAATCAACAATGTCATATGGAAGATGGAACCAGACAAAGCTCCAGGACCCGATGGGTTCTCCATTCACTTTTATAGAATCTGCTGGGACATCATTAAGGCAGAATTGTATTGAATGATCAAAGGCTTCCTCCAAAAAGCCAAAGTGGGAGGAAGCACAAACTCCACTTCCTAGCGCTCATCCCAAAAGAAGCGAACCCGGTGGCGTTCGATCACTTTAGGACAATCTCGCTATGTAATGCGTCCTACAAAATTCTCACCAAGTTACTTGCAAATAGAATAAACCCGCTGTTGGAAAAACTCATCTCTCCCAACCAAGGTGGGTTTGTCAAAGGCAGGCATATCCTGGACAACGTGATTCTGGTGTAGGAAATCATCAACCACCAACGCCAAGAGAAAGGTATTCTCATTAAGCTAGACATGACGAATGCCTTTGATCGAGTAAGGCACTCTTTCCTCCTCCAAGTTCTTACTGCATCTGGTTTCAGTTATGATTTTATAAAATTGATTAAAGCATGTATAGAAGAACCTTGGATAGACCCTTTAGTAAATGGTAGGCTGGAAAACTACTTCAAAGCTTTGAGGGGCATTAGGCAAGGCCACCCACTGTCCCCCTTCCAGTACATTTTGATGGCAGACTCCCTAAGCCGAAAGCTTACAACAGAGAAGCACAATGGGACACTTCCAGGCATTAGGACGATAAATGGAAAAACACCAGTCAATCATGCCTTGTTTGTCAATGACTCTATCCTTATGGGAGGAGCCTCCATGAAAATTGCAAGGGCCTTCAATAAAGTAATCCAAAGCTTCTGCAGAGTTTCCGGAGCTATGGTCAACAAGAGGAAAAGCGTTGTGTATGGTTGTGCGGTAGACCAACAAACTATTCTCAGGATTTCCCAAGCCTTGGGCTTCACAGGCTACGTCTCTTGGGAAAAATTCAAGTACCTAGGCTTGCCTTTAACACTGGGATCCAACAAGGCCCCTCATTGGATGGAAATTATCAGCAAAATCAAGGCAAAAATGAATGCATGGGGCAAGAAGTTGGTTACCACAGTTGGGAAGCTCATTCTTGTTAAATCTGCTCTCCTCCCTTCCAATCTATCAAGCTTCGTTTCTTTTAGCTCCAAAAATGATCACCAAACAACTATCTAAGCTGATTTGAAATTTCCAATGGCAAGGAAAAAAGAGGAACCAAAATAAAATTCACCTTGTAAGCTGGGACATAGTGAAAAGGCCAATATCTAAAGGCGGACTTCAGGTAAGAGACCCCGGGTTAGCCAATCTGGCTTTGGGAGGTAAGATCCTATGGAAAATCTTCTCAAACAAAAGATATCTTGTAAGTCAAGTTCTAATTAAAAAGTATCTGCGTAGGCTCTCAATAAATAATATGGATGTAGGAGCTTCCTACAAAAGAATCACGCTACGGAAGCTTTGCAGCCAAGGCTGGGAGTTCTTTAAAGACCATCTCTATAGAATCCCTGGAAATGGAAAAAGAATTTGGCTGTGGGAAGACAAGATCATGGGCCTCTAACCCCTAAAATTTGCCCCTAAAATTGCAGATTTGCGTGACTAGCTCATTCAGAAAGGAATTCACAAGCTGGTTGATATATGCTCTTGGGATCCCGTAGGGAATTGGAGCAATTGGGCTCTCCATCGCCCCCCTGACTGACTGCTTCCTCAACTTCACCTCATTCTAGCAAAGCTCTTAGGTCTAGCTCGTGTGCATCTCCATTTGAGGGACAAGTGGGTTTGGGGGAAGACTGGAGCTTACTCAGCATTGCAAGGATTTGCAGCTCTTCAAGATCATCAACCTCAGATCCACTCTACATCGCTTTGGCAGCATGTTTGGGACCCCTTTGGTCTTGCAAAAATCAATTGCTTATGTTGGATTCTCATGTACAGAAGGGTCGTCACTGGAGATAATTTAATGAAATGTGGAATTATCTGTCCTCATAGATGCCCTCTCTACTGCACGGCTCAGGAAAAGATTGAACATCTGTTCATCGACTGCCCCTTCACTCAAGAAGTATGGTTGGAAGCAATGCTCGGGCTCAACGCCCAAATTCTAGCGCAACTTTCAGTAGTAAGTCTCTTCGTCTCCTGGAAAGAGTGCTACCCTCACACTTTGAAGAGAAAATGAACATGGGCCAAAATATGGAATGCAATTCCAAAATACATATGCTGGGAAGTTTGGTTAGCTAGGAATGAAGCCATCTTCAACAATAGATTACAATCTACCAATGTAGTGATTGCCAAATCCAAAGCTCTGTTGCTGGAAACTTACGAAAATAGACCTCATAAGCCAAACAATGCTCTCCTCCAGGAAGAGATCAGCTGGTTAAGTGAGTCCCTGAGGCGGGCCAACAATAAAAAGACCCCCTCTCGGTCTTGCCTCAATCCAGAGTGGCAGCTTCGAATCTTTGAGTTGGACTTTCAAAAGTGGTGGAAAAAACAGGGCAAAGTTTTGATATTCTTCGACGGAGCCTCCAAAGGAAACCCGGGGATATCAAGGGCATGGGAAGTAATCTACTCCTCAGATAAGCATAAAAAGGACAGCTTCAGTTGGGGCCTAGTACAGAGTGCTAATAACCAGGCAGAGATTCTAGGACTGCTCAAAGCATGTCAACTTGCTCAGGGGAATAGAGGGGATAACCTTCAAGTCTTTGGGGATTTAGAAATCCTGATAAAAATCCTAAATAGAGGAGATAAACTAAATAGCTCAACACTCAATAAGACCCTTGAAAGACTAAGAAAACCACTGTAGAACTTCACTACCTATTCATTCTACCATATCCTCCAAACTCTGAACAAGGAAGTTGAAATAATGGCAAATAAGGGATGTCTATTAGCCCAAGGTTTTCTATCAAAGAAGGATGAAGCAACAGAAAGACATCCAGTTCCTTAACAACGAAGACCAGTAGTGCAAGGTTAGGGCAACCAATGTTTTTCTCTCCTTGTGCAATGGCTCTCTCTCCATGAATGTCCATTACTCGGTGTAGGCAGCATAAAACCGAACCACACCTGAACGCTGAAGAACTCTGTTGATCCATAGCCTTTTTACATGTTGATAAACGCTGCTTAACGACATTGAACGAAAATGATGCACGACCTTGACAGCTCCAACATCTCAAAAAGAACCTCACAACGGGCTAAACAAAACTAACGCGACCAACACTTAAGCATTCAACACTCAAGCAGTGAGATAATGAATAGGCTCAACAATGTTTTCATAAACAAAGGATTCAGTCTGACGAGTAACAGGAATCGATTTTGGGCAATGTCAGGTTTGCCTTATCCTATCAAAGAAAATCGGAATATAATCCTTATATGTCTCCTTGTTTTTAGGTTCCTATGCCTTATAAAAATCAATTGTATAAGTTGGCCCTCAGAGAATGCCCAATGGGTAAAGTCAGATTTTGAGGATTCTGAAACGCCAGAAATCAAATAGTTGAAGCTCAATGTAACAGTGGTTGTTTGGCTCAGGCCCAACCTTTCTTTATTAAATAAAAATCAACCGTTCTTGTTAAAAAAAAAGTCGAGTGAGGTGGGTCAATGGCAGGAAAGTGATCTGCTTGATGGTCGCGACAAAGGCTATATGCTGCGGTTGCATGTCATAGACGATGCTGTTGCTACAGGTACGCAAAATTTTCTTTATTTTTTATAATTTATTTTATTTTATATACGCTCTTTTTATACATCCCTTTTTTTAATATTTTTGAGCTTTTCATTTCTTTATATTGACCCTCTCTCTCTCTCTCTCTATATATATATATATATATATATATATATATATATTTTTTTTTCTTCTAATATTTTATATATAAGTTGTATTTTTTCGTAATTTTTTTTTTTCAAAGGCCAAAGGCCTAATGACGACGGAGAAACTCCAAATTGTAGCAAAACGCTTGAATCCTGACGACAACAATGTTTGCGAAACCTTGATGGCCAATGGCCTGGACCAGAGAGCGTGGCTTTGTGCAGCGGTGAAGCAACGGGAGGATCTCTGATACCAAATGAAGCGAACAAAGTTCCTTCTTCAGATTAATTACTCCATAAGACTTGGAATATAAAAATATCCATGAGGATACAAATATTATATATTAAAAATGTATGAATAAGAATTGATTTTAAAATGAGAATGAGAGGCTTTCTTATATACCAAGCAGGTGTCTCTTCATGGAGAGTCATGTCTCATTTAGACACAACTCTTCAACCTAATTACTTAACTAATAATTATTTATGGTTATTATCATTTACATTATTTTACATTATTTCTTATATATTTATTCATAACATTTATATATATTCTTCATGTGTTTAATAAGAAAATATGATATGTGACAACTTGTTTGGATGCTTTGTTGGGGTTTTCTATTTATCACTCATCCATTACATTCATTTAAGACCATTATAAAAATATTCCACATATCGTAAGAGGAGTACCACCTTTATAAAAACAAGGAGAGTCTTTCTTGTACCCCACCATATTTTCTCTCAATGTTTGATCCAGATTAGATCATTATATTGTTTTTAATCCATATTCATTCTTTACAAGTGGAAAAATAGAGGAATCAACTCATCAGACCACTTTTACTAGTGGGTCCCAATTAGGCGAATTAAGATTTTAAACATTCCGAAAGTAATTTGAGGCATCAAATGACATTTTTTGGGGGTAAAATTTTATGCTTAATTGCTACACCACCTAACACTATCTTACACTCATACACACAAATACCTTTCTAAGGGTGCAAGAATTGCCTCAATCAGCGTCCATATGCAAAAATTATGCCACTTGAAATTTGACCTTGCTATTTTGACCACCATGATATGAGAGGATGCCACGTTAGCCCCTATTATTCATGGAAAAGGGGGTAGCCACATGATCATGATGAAGAATACTCTATAAGAGTTGATACTGTAACTCTATTTAAGAGTTAAAGGAGTCAAAATTAACCACTACTAGGCTATTGAGCTATGTTATAACTGAGCCACTAGGAGGAAAAGTGATTGAATTTTGTTCAGTAGACAAGTAAAGTAGCATAGAGTGGATAGAGATAGAGAAAACATAGAGGGTTTGTGCACTGTAGTAGCCCATTGGATACATGTCTCACTTCTTTTTACTCTCATCCATTTCCATTCAGAGAAAGAGAAAGCATAACAACCTCACCTTCCAACAAGGTTTTCTCTCGAAAGGGTTTCCCATGTCGTATCTTATGTTTTAATATGGTTGTGAGTGATTTCATTTTCATGTATTCTCTTTTTTGAATTTTATATCTTACACACATAAAAGTAGTAACTTAATAAATCTCGAAGTCTAAGGGAAATAATCCTCATAGTATAGATTTAAGATTTTTAATATAAATTTATAAGATTTGTTGCGACAAACTGTCTAGTGTAATATCTGTTAGCACTTGAAATTTCACCTCAGGCTGAGAAAGGTAAACCTCAAGGCTACATCAAACCATTTAGCCTCGTAGCTAGCCCTACGGGGCAGGAGAAGGCTCTCTCCGGTCAATCTCGGCAGATCTTCAATGGGATGAGATGACCAACAAGGTAACACTGATATTAGGCTAGTAAACTGATCAAAAGGGTTGATTTGGGGTTTTGGTGGCAAATTGAGGAATTGCAATTTTGGGTGCGGGGATTTGACACAGTTTCTGCAGGGGGTTCTTTGGGGCGAGGTAGGAGACCGCGTTGATTCCTTTAACTGAAATGAATGGTCAGGAATGAAAGATGAGGAGCTAAAGAGAGCAAACAATCACTTTGAATTCTCTTTAGACAGAAGAAAACATTGAAATTAAACAAATTTAAAAGCAGAGCATGGCTAGCATGAATTCATACTTTAACACTTCATTTGTTTAATGTGCAGCAGTAAAGAAAGGAAATGAATCACATAACAAAGCTTACAAGAACATTGAGAAACACACCATCAACACATGAGTCCACAAGAATCCCAAAGATGACTGCAAAACCCTGGTCTTCCTTAGCCAAAAATTGCGAGATATAAGTGATAATACAATGATAGCTTCTCCCTCAAGAGCCCAACCTTCCAACCCAACTGGAATTTTTGAATTTGGAGTTCATTTGACCTGTCAAAAATCAAATCTCCCAAGACTGGTCAAAAAGTGCCAAATGAGGCTGCCTCAAGGAAGAGTGCTGTTGCAGTCAACTTTTGAATGCCTTCCTCAACCCCAAATTGAGCTCATGATAGGTCATTGGAAAGCTTCTTGTGTCTAGTTATCATTTTATCCATCAAGAAAATCATTTGGCCAGCCAAGCTAGGAGAAAACTTGATTTTCCCAAGGTCACTTCAGAGGTGTCTTTGATTCTCCTGAGGCAACGGTATTATTGACATTTCTCTCAAACAATGACACCCGTGCAAAAAGTGAAGGATTTTTTTCTTATTTGGAATGTTCTGGACAAAAACCTCTCTCAGTTTTCCAAAATTCATCTTTGATTTCTCTGAAACATCATTTGAGTGAAACTTGTCCCGATGTGTGAAACAAGGAATTTCGTCGAAATGAAGCGAAATGAAGGGGATAGGGGGCTTCTAAATTCTTGAGGAAATTTTTGGGAGTGGGGAGGGATGTTAGGAAACAGGGGAAAGTGGAATCTCAGAGATTGAGCGAGGGGAAGGGGTCCAAAAGGGAAAAACACAGGCCCAACCTAAAAAATTGCTAGGTTGTAGCTAGAAACTAGGGTTTGTGCAAAAATGAGGAATTTGGCGGATCTAAGGGATGGGAAGTGTTTGATAAGGTACTTTAAGGATAGGGGAAGGTGTATGAACATCTGGATAAAAGTTTTGCCGATGATTTGACCGTCCAAGAGAAATTGGCTTCAAAACCCTAGGAGAGGGAAATGACCTTGCCAAGGCACAACTGAAGCATGAACAAGATGTAAAATGACTCATTAGACATTGACATGACAATGAAAACCCTATGAATGATGATAGACTCAGCTGAATGGTGACATGGACCAACATTTTGACAACTTTAGAAGGAGTTAAGGCAAACCCTAGACCTAATGCCTAGTGACCAAATTTTGCTTGAAAACTCTTTGAAATGACAAAATTTGACTTGGAAACTCTGAGACCACTTTGTAAGAGCATATTTGATCACTGGAGGAAGGCTGGGAAGACTGACACTAACAATATCCATGGAAGTTTAGGGATCATATTGATGTCACAGTAGGTTTCTTTGGGTATATTGCAGGGAGTTGTAGGGGATCTTGTTGAATTTTATTAGGGTTGTATTATTCTTTTCTTTAAATAATTGCACATTATTTACACATTTTATTCAGCCCGCAATATTTTAACATTATTACTTCACATGGAATTATGTAGAAATAACAATATCAAAAACAATGCGACATAAATAAAAGGAATATGAGAAGAAAAGAATTCACACAAAGAGACACCAGGATTGGTTGGAGACCAAGGGAAAACCCCACAAGGGGGAATTTTTTAGAATTCAATTCTTCTTCTTCTATTAGATATTCATCAATTGTTTATATGAGATACAAAGTACATCCATGGAGAAATACATCTTTATAACAGACCTCCTAGGGCCTACCCAGGTCAGTTCAAAACTTCGTTTGTGAACTGATGTTCTATAAACCAAGAACGTTACAATCATAAAAGTATTGTCATCATCATGTCAGGGCAGTATCATCATCACAAACATACAAATACTGCCATCATGAAGATAGATCATTATAAAAGCATTATGTCATTGCCAGGTTGTATTGTCATTAGGGTTTCACTTGAGTTTTCTACATATGTCTTGGAAATGCTGTAAGACTACAATATATACATCAAGCCATATGATGCCATAACACTGATCATCCATACTATGCATTGAGGTCATATTGTTACATTTATACAACGTCATATGATCTATAAACTATGCCATACAAAAAATTATACATGATGCCAATAATGCCATGCATATTTGTTAGACCCCTATACTACTAGTGTAACCTCTTATTGTTATTAGTACAACCCCCTTATTATATTGTTGTACCCATGTAGTCCCCATATTGTTACTATTGTGCCCCATAGAAGCCCATTATTGTTATTATTGTGCCCTTACATTATTATTGTTATGTCGGCTCTGATTATATTATGACCCCTTAGACTCCTATATATAGAAAGGAGGTCTTGTCATTTGTATCATCTAAGAATTTTTCATTTGTGTAATGTAAAGGAGGTTTCCCCCTCGAAGAGGCTTATTTCTAAGGTGTTCATCTATCTTTTCTATCTTTTTGTGAGCTGGTTTCATAACATTTGGTATCAGAGCTTTGGATTCTAGGGTTTCGTTGCTCCAAACAGGTCATCGTGGCATTTGCGCTATAAATTTTTTCTGTGATGTTTTAGACACTAAAAAAAAAACTATTTGGGTTGAAATCGTTCTAAACCTCGGGTCCAAATTTCAGAGCTTTTCGAGCTATATTTGTGGAGATATGATCTGAGGAAGTTGTCCTTTTTGCAGACTCCCGAATTACATTACAAATAGGTTACCTGGGGAAAATAGTCATAAATTTTGTTTTGAGCATCATATTGAAATTTCGGAAGAAGTTACAAAAAGAGGATAGACTGTAGTTTCTTGTGCATATTTTTCAGATCCTAAGGTCAAAACAGTGACACGTGGCACTTCATACAAGTTCGCTCTTCTGAAAAGGTATAAAATCAGGTCATCTTGGGAGATTATGCATAACTCTTTCTTGGAGAATCTGACTTCAATCAGACTGGTGGCATTGGAAAGAGGACAGAGAGGGATACTACAGGTTGCAATTTCAGAACTTAAAGATCCAAAATCACAGAGTTACAATCGTTTCAAGATCGAGCTCTTAAAATCAAGAAAAATCGAGATGAGGAAGTTTGATGGCAAGGATCCGGTAAATTGGATACTACAGATGGAGAAATATTTTGATCTACATGGTGTACCACTGTTACAAAAGGTATGTATTGCATCTTCATATTTAGAACAAGATCAATTTTTATGGAATAAAGGGTTTTGTTCTCATAAACCACTTGTTACGTGGTCAATTTTCACGGAGAAAATTATAGCACATTATGAGGATACAAAGAACAACACCTTCTTTAGAACAACACCACAACAATTGGAAGAAAAAAGAGGAAAAGGGCTTTGTGACAAAGTGGAAAGAAAATTATGGCAACAAGGAAGTCACAACTATAAAGATGGAAGTGTTGTTTCTCCGAGCCTTCCACAACCTACAAGGGTTACACCACAACAATTGGAAGAAAAAAGAGAAAAAGGGCTTTGTTACAATTGTGATAACAAATGCACTAAAGGTCATAAGTGTGCTGAGAAGAAGTTATTTTACATAGATTATGAAGAGGAGGAAGAAAAGGATCAAGAAACATCAAAAGAAGAGGATATATACCGAGAACCAACCCCAGAGAAAGAAGAAATGAATCTGACCAGATCTTGTAAAGCATTGGCAAGAATTAACACTCCTCAAACTCTCAAGATAGAAGGACATATCAAGAAGAAAAAGGTTAAAGAAGTGAAAGATCACATCGAGAAAGAAGAAATGAATTCAACCATATCTTGTAATGCATTGGCCGAAATTACCACTCTTCAAACTGTCAAGATAGAAGGACATATCGAGAAGAAAAATGTTCAAGAAGTGAAAGATCACATCGAGCATCAAGAAATGAGTCCGACCATATCTTGTAAAGCATTGGAAGTACTTACCACTCCTCAAACTCTCAATATAGAAGGACATATCAAGAAGAAAAAGGTTCAAGCAGTGAAAGATCACATCGAGCATCAACAACAAGTTCTCCAACTTTTAGAGAATAACGCCACTTTGGTGCATAATCAAATGAAACAACAGGTAGATCAACATCGCAGTGAAATTTTTTTTGATGTAGGTGATTGGGTATTTTTATGGCTACATCTCAATCAAGCTATTTATGAGAACGAAATGTTGGCAATACTACATGCACTTAAGAAATGGCGACCTTACCCAATGGGAAGACACTTCAAGGTAAAAATGGATCATGATAGTCTTAAATACTTTTAGAGCAAATATTATATTTAGAAGAACAGAAAAAATGGGTCACAAATATGTTGGGTTATGACTTTGACACCATCTACAAAAAAGGGAAGAAAATTTTTGTTGCAGGTGCACTCTCAAGAAAGGATGAGGATGTGGAAGCATTGTTTTGTGATATTTCTATTATCCAACCAGAATGGATAAACGAAGCAAGGGATGAATGGAAGAAGGAAGAAGAAGTGTGGCCACACATTCAAAAGTTGCAGAAGATCCCAATTCAAACAATATTGCTAGAACTTGAAGAGGAAGGAAAAATTATATTGGAACTTGGAGCAGTCATGGAAACAAGAACCCGACAGCGACGAAATTGATCAATTTCAGAGTATCTCATCAAGTGGAAGAACTTAGCCGCTGGAGATCCCACATGGGAGGACAAGAATTTTATACAGAAGCATTAAGAACTACTCAAACGTTGAGGACAACACTTTTTGAAGGAGAGGGGCATGTTATGCCCCTATACTACTAGTGTAATCCCTTATTGTTATTAGTACAACCCCCTTATTATATTGTTGTACCCATGTAGTCCCCATATTGTTACTATTGTGCCCCATAGAAGCCCCCTATTATTATTATTGTGCCCTTACATTATTATTGTTATGTCGGCTCTGCTTATATTATGACCTCTTAGACTCCTATATATGGAAATGAGGTCTTGTCATTTGTATCATCTAAGAATTGTGCATTGGTGTAATGTAAAGGAGGTTGCCCCCTCGAAGAGGCTTATTTCTAAGGCGTTCATCTATCTTTTCTATCTTTTTGTGAGCTGGTTTCATAACAATATTACTGAACTGAGATGCTAAAATGGTCAATACAATCATCCAAGATATACTACTATGATGTGACTAACCATAGTACTATAGTGTCACGACAAACCATAATGCCATAGTGCCGAGAAAATTCAAACTTCTATAATTTCAAAACCAATTATGCTATTTTGTTGAATATGTATAATGACATACGTAAAACATGGTGCATACACTAGAGCGAAATTGAAATCATATACAAAAAAATTGATACCATACGTATATGCTGTGAGGGCCCATGCATATCATAGAGGTATATATAAGATACAGGGGACAAAGCGAGACCACAAAAAATATAAAGCATATGATATTATAGAGAAATCAAAACCATGTGCCATCACAAATTATACAGTGTGAAACTTCAAGCTATTATAGTCTTACATTATTATAAAGAGAGATCATAGCTAATACACTACGACCAACCTAAAACAAATTATCGTCATAACCATATACGCCAAGTGTAAATACCTTTACAAAGATTCAATAATACGATATAAATTCTAATGTAATGTCAACGAAATTGTAGAAGAACAAATGTCGAGACATTAACAATAGAGAGAAGCCATGTCAATATGAATCAATGCCATACCTTAGAAGATGAGGCGTTATACCATTGTGTGAAATCATGCAGTCCTGTATAGATTTGTGCCATTAGGATACCATAGAAATGTGAGATACAGAGCGTGTGTGGACATGAGTTCTGTAGCTTGTGCAACAGAGATGCGAGACCTAAATTCATAATGCAAGAGTATACAAGAGAGCCTCAAAATATTATAAAAAAAATCACCAAGATCGTTTTCTCGAGTTATGTATTCCTATGAACTAATGTGTGTCAATATATAGAGAACATGATACATTAGAAGGGCAAGCTGACTTAACCTGATTGGAGGGAATTTTAAATTTGAACTTCAATAACTTGTTCACCGCAAATATTATATTTCCCTTTTAATATTTACTTACCCAAGGTATAATTTTCCACATTAAATAAATTTCCTTTTTAACTAAATTGAGTTCTTCTCTTGGGGTTGTAGGGTTTTCTTTTGGGAAGGAGGGTTTCCCAATGGAAATTATTCCTGACGCTGCCCTAATTTCAACAAATCTATATTGGCGAATTTGAAAGACAAAAAACCATAGTCATGGGTGATGAATATGTGAATAACCCTCAAGATCCTGCAGAGTAGAAGTTTGTGTGGCTGGAAGCACAAGTTGCAGATATAAATCATAATGTGAGCCTCCTCATGGTAGCCTTGCCCAATAAGCTCATGCTATTATTAGAAGATGGATGTTCTAATGTGGATGCCAGAACAAAAGGGAAATTGATAGATTGGGAAGAACAAAAAAGGGAATCTATGAATGAACATGAAAATGAACAACCTAGTTCGAGTGCCATGATTCATTAACTATCCCTATTCAAAATGGAAGTGAAGGTAAACATTGAGCCATGTCAAGGTGAGAATGATGGTCCGAAGTTAAATCATTTGCTGTGGTAACTAGAAGTTTATTTTAGTGTTCATCGTATAGAGGAAGAACATAAGATTTCATTTTCTCGGTTAAAATTAGAGGGCAATGCCATGACTTGGTGGGAAAGTGACATGATGACCCTAAGATTGGAGGGAGATCCTCCAGTGACTAAGTGGGAGGATTTCAAAACTCTCATAAGGTCATAGTTTTAACTTATTGGGTATGTAGAGGACCAGTGGATTCGTCGGAATTACTCTAGGTAGAAGCAAGGGAAAAGTGTATAAGAGTACAACACAAAATTTAGAAAGATGGCCATAATGATAAACATCTCCCCAAAGAACCCATATGTACTCCTCAAGTATCTGCAGGGTTTACCCAACCATCCGTAAAATCAAGTGATGTTGTTCAAACCCAGATTGGTGGATTAGGCTTGTGTACAAACATAATACCTAGAGAACATAGGCCAAAAGAAAGGGAAATCAAGTGCGTCAAAATAGAAGAAGCATTGAGTAGCTTCCAAGGAGAGGAAGAAGAAGTTGAAAGGGGTAAAGGAAAGAAGACAATAGGCACACCACACCAGTGAAAATATCTCATCAACCATTGCGACCACTGTAACATTGATGGTCATACGGAGGAGAGGTGCTGAAAGTTGCATCTAGAGCTCAAACAAAAAAAATCAAAAGAAATATGTTTAAAAGAAAATATCATGTCCATATATTCAAGTAATCAGGTGGAAATTATTTTGGACGTGGATGAGAAGATTGTCTATACATCAGTGCAGAATGTGGTGAATATGAGTAGCCTTTAGCAACAAGAAGACATTGAAATGCCTAGACTCTTCCATATTAAGATATAGTTCAAGAAGAAAAAAATTGATGCTTTATTCAACTTAGGATCACAGGCGAATCTCATTGTAGAAGAGTTCGCCAAGAAATTTGGATTGGAAGTTGGTGATCGTCCAAGCCCATATCCACTGGGATGGATAAATAAGGATGCATAAATAAAGGTAACTAAATAGTGAAAAATCATATTTTCTATCAGTGTTGATTTTATTGATGAGGTAGAACTATATTTTGTTCCCCTTGATGTATGTGGGGTGGTATTTGGAAGTGAAAACTTATATGTACATGCAAGATGCAATATTCACGCAGAAAGCTAAATAGTATCGCCTCATCAAGGATGGAAAATCCTCCACCGTCAATGCGCACAAGGACAAGTTCAAAATTTTGTTGGTAAGTTCCAATCAAGCTAACAAACTAAGCTATTCTAGAAAGAAGTATGCTTTACTATTTTTAAGAGAAAATCAATCTATAGAAGTGTCATTATAAGCAAAGTCATCCCTAGAGTGGTGTACTAAGGAACAAAAACAAAAACTGGAAGAGTTGCTACAAGAATACAAGGATGTATTATAGGATCCTAACTTGCTACCACCCAAGATGGAAGTGGAGCACGAGATCCAAATATTGTGGAACTCTCCATTGCCAAACATTGGGTGTTATAGGAAGTCCATTATAGAGGAAAAATAGGTGAAGAAGAAGTTGCAAAAACTATTGGAACATGGTTTCATTCGACCAAGTACCTCACCATGTGGGTTTCCCATCATCATTGTGCCAAAGAAGGATAAGACTTAGTGGATGTATATTGATTACAGGGAATTGAAAAATATAAAGCTAAAAAACATGTACCCCCTACGCAAGATAGATGATCTGGTTGATCAGTTGCAACAAGAAAAATACTTCACCAAGTTAGCCTTAAAGTCTAGATATCATTAGGTTTGAGTCAGTGAAGAAGATACCTGAAAGACTGCCTTAAAAACCAAGTGAGGTTTGTATGAGTGGTTAGTCATGCTGTTTGACCTATGCAATGCACCAACTACAATTATGAGGTCAATCAATGATATACTACACCCTTTTATAGATTCGTTTGTTATTAGTTATTTGGATGATATACTCGTATACAATGCTACCTAGGAGGAACACATATCACATTTGATGTATGTGCTATAGACATTAAAGAAGCACAAACTACTAGAAAATATAAAGAATTGTGAGTTTCCACACCATTCTTTGATGTATATAGGATATGTGATTGGTGGGGGAGAGATGAAGATAGATCTTTCCAAGATGGAGGCCATCATGAAGTGGTCAGTGCCTACTAATGTTTCTAAGGTTAGGAATTTCATTGGGGCATCACAATTCGTGAGGAAATTCATAGCCATGTTTTAAGTAGTAGCAACACCGCTCCACACCATAGTAGTGAGTTGAAAGAGTTTCCATGGGGGGAAGGGTTAGCAAAGGCCCTTTGATGAGTTAAAGAAGAATATCAATCAAGAACCAGTTTTGGCATTATGGAAATTTCAATAACACTTCATAGTGGAGATAGATGTTAGTGGGTATGATATGGGAGCAATCTTGAAGCAAGGAGAAAGGCATGTATGTTAGCATTCTAAATTATTTCATGGGATGGATCTCGACTGCCTTACCTACAAAAATAAGCTCTATTCCCTAGTGCAAGTTGTGAAGAAGTGGAAGCATGGGAAAGGATACAATAATCCAAACAGATCACCAGCCACTACAATACCTACAGGCCTAGAGTAAGCTACAATAGACTAGGTGGCAAGAATTACAAGTGGATGGGGTTTCTACAAGAGTTACATTTAGTGATAAAGTACATAAAGGACAACACAAACAAGTTGGTTGGCATGCTTTCAAGGCCACCTACATTAAAGATCACAACTTTGGAAACTTTGATGCACCTTGATCCTTTCACCCATGATGCATATAAAGAAGCATAAGAAAATGATGATTACTTCAAGGGGGTATTTATTAGTTGCATAGCCATAGTAATGTGCATTATGATGACAACGCAATTGGCTACCATTTCCAAAATTAGTCACTCTACAAGTTATATAAGTTATGTTTTCCTAAAGGCGAGCAACTATGACTTATCAAAGAGGCTCACACCTCCAAGGTTGCATGGAATTTTGGTGTAGGGAAGATAGTGACCAATGTGTAGAGTTATGTGTATTGGCATAGGATGTAAGAAGAAGTGGCTAGGTTGATGAGAGGATTCTACTTTTTTGTACCAACAAGCCTAGTAACAAGAAGCGGGGTCTATATAATCCCCTGCATGTACCACTCATCCTTGGGAAAGCATTTCCATGGACTTCTTGGGAGCTTTACCAACAACCAAGAAGGGACATGAATACTTGTTCGTGGTAGTTTACATGTTCAATAAGATGTGTTTTCTAATGCTTTGTAAAAAAACCAAAAGTGGGCAAGAAGCAACGAACTTATTCTTTGGACAGGTTTGGTTGCACTTTGGGATACTAAGGAGCATCGTTTCAAACATGGAAACTGTTATCCATGATAACCCTTAGAAATATTTTTTAGTTTGATTAGTCATTTTAGATAAGGTTTTTCACCGTTTCTCTTTTCATCTATCTACTGCTTTTTTGAAAGAGGTTACTGTGCTTTGCATTTGAAGATTTAAGGAGGAAGAACATGTCTAGTTTAAATTGTTTTGGAGAAATTCTCTAAAACCCATTTCTTTCACTCATCCTTTTTCTTTCAACTCTAGCCACATTAACCCATTTTCAACTCTAGCCGCATTAACCCATTTCCCTTTGAAATAATTTAAAACATTAATAAAAACATGTCGCAATCCTTTTAAAGGCATGGGACCCGCAAAAGATATCGCTATCGACCTTCCCTTTTGCAATAAATAGCCACCTGTCTCCCCTCCCCTTTTGCGATTGCAATATCACATATCGCAAAGTCCCCCACTGATTGCGATATTGCATAAGTCTCGTCACTACTCCTCCGCCGATATCGTAAATTTCTTTCCTCCTCGCCGATTGCGATAAGTCCCACTCGCTGATTGCGATAACTCCTCCCCTCGCCAATTGCGATGTCGCAATCAGGATCGCACAAATCATAAATCCCTCCTCCACCGAACTCCCTTCCGACTTGTGATTGTGATGGACCCGATAAGTTATGTTTTATGGTTTTGAGAAATTTCAAATTCAGCATATTGGGAAATTACCATAAATCAATGTTAAAGGCCCCTCCTCTTCTTTGCGATAGCGATACAGCAAACCACCCTTCCAGATGTGATAATTTATGGGACATATTATATTAAAGTTTCGCATCCAGACAATCAGTAAATACCATGAAACATGGCAAAAAGGCCCTCTCCTATATTGCGATTGTGATATCAACAGGCCCGAATCAACGACCCAAATTGAATCAACCCAGATCAATGACCCAGATCAAACAGAATGGTCATCAAACAGAATGTAGAGAAAAGAGGGCAGCGAGACACAAAGGGTAGTGAGACACTTTCAACACGTTTTACCCATAAACAACACAACAAGATTCAAAAGGGCCAGATGTTCTAAGTTTCCACAAATACAGTGCCACACTACAAACAATTTTATTTTCCTAAATAATTGTAACTATTAGATAGATTCTGTTTAGGCGACTCCCATTTGTATTCAAACTCTGGTAAAACAGAAAATCCCTATGAAGGCTCAATGTTTTATTAATCAAATAGGATTATATCTCTTAGCTGTTAATTGAATCTAGCCCAGGTGGCAGATTTTGTAAAGAATATCTCACTCTATATATGGGTGGTTTCTTGACTTTGAAAAGGGGGATCGATGATGTGAGAAGACCACATTTTGTATACTTTTCAGTTAATAAAAATACAGTTTGCAACAATACTCTGTTTTAACCTGAGATTCATTTTTGGTTTCAGTTCCATCCTATCATGCTCCTATGTTGTTATCAATTTTCATAACTTATTTGATTACTTGGAATTCAATGTTATATTGCTCCAACTTCCTTCAATTTTGCTATGATTACTGTAAATATCCATATTCACATTGGTAAACCAAAAATGCCTCAGCTTCCACAAGACAATGTTGTTTGTAATTTATTTAATTTAATTGAATCCATGCCCAATGGTGGCTATCCTCACACTCTTTCACCTGAAAAATCACATGAAACACAGAGTTAGCCATCTGAATTTTTGAGCTTATCATAGTCAAATTTTTAAGTATATTGAGAGAGCCCTCTCAGATTGGAAGGGCTAACTTCCAGTCAAAATTTGGTTTGAAATAGTTACATTGGGTTGAAGGTTGACACAACCCAACCCTTTCCAATCCAGTGATAACAGAAACAATATTTTTAGTGCATGTTGGACTACATTGTGGTAGAATATGGACACAAAGTTGAAGAGGTCTACACCATTCCATCGATAAATAGACGGGAAAACATAAGTAGTCATCAAGGCTTTGTTTGAGGGGCTACAATTGGAAGCATTCGAATACTTGGTATGGAAATTTGGTTATATATAAAACACTCTTATGACGATGTAGTCCACACTTCTACTGGTAAGTCCCCATTTGAGACTTGTTTTGGATATTTGACACCTTCATCTTTAGATATTGCATATGGGTAACAAAGAGGAGTAAGGGATGATATTACAGGGATGCATTAAGGGCAGAAAAACTTATTGAGAATATCAAGGAAATACATCTATAAGTATATGAGAAACTACAAAATTTATATGAAAAATACAAGGCCAACATGATCTAAATAGAATAGGAGTCATTCAAGGTGGGAGATAGAGTACGGTTACAATTGAACAAGAAGAGGGTACAAGGTCTTGGTAAGAAAATCAAAGCTCTGCAATATGGTCTCTTTGAGATACTAGAGAAGGTGGGAAATAACACCTATAGACTTATTCTACCCCCATACATGCACATTTCCTCAATCGTGAATGTTGAGAATATGAAACTCTATGTTCCTTCCATGCTAGATCAAGAAGAGGAACGAGTCCTACCTTCTGTAGATGATTTGGCACTAGATGTTAAGGTAGAGTAGATAGAGGATATATTTTGGAAGAAGAGGTCTATATTTAAAAGACATGGGTAACATGAACTTTGGAATATTTGTTTAAATGGACAACTTCTAGGCAAGGATAAATGATACACCCAACAAAAGATGGAGGAAAAATTTCCTCACCTCATTCAATAAAAGCTTTTGGGGACCAAAATCCTCCCAAAATGGGGAGTATGATCCGAATTGGATCATTATATTGTTTTTCGTTCATCTTGACACTTTTAGAGTGGAAAAAGTGGATGAATAAACTCATAGGACCATTTTTACTAGTGGGTCCCAGTGTGGAAAATTATCCCAAAAGTAGTTTGAGGAATAAAATGGTGTTTTTTTTGGGTAAAAATTTTCTACTTAAGCACTACACCCCATAGTTATAATCTACACATAGATACCTTTCCAGTGATGCAATAATCACCTTAATCGAATTTCATATTCAAAATTTATGCCACCCAGAATTTGACCTTCCTATTTTGACCACCGTGATTCAAGAGGATGCCACATCATCCCTCATTATTCATGGAAAATGGGCTAGCCACATGATGATTATGAATAATACTCTAGAAGAATCAATATTTTAAGTCTAGTTAAGAGTTCAAACTGAACCACTTGCAGACTATTGGGTTGTGTTATAACTGTGCCATTAGGAGGAAAAGGGATTCTATTCTATTCGAGTGTATTTTTTTCCATAAATGTGTAGACTAGCCAAGAGTGGATATATAGAGAGAAAATAAATATGGTTTATGCACTTAAGCATCCCATAGGATACATGTGTCATTTATTTGTACTTTTATCCATTTCCATTTACAGAAAGAGAGAGCAGAGCACCCTCACCTTCCATCTGGGTTTTCTCTTGAAAGGGTTTCCCAGGTCATATGTTGTGCTATTGTGGTTGTGAGTGATTGTATTTTCATTTGTTCTCTATTTTATGTATTTTCTATATTACATGCATATAAGCGATAACTTAATAAATCCATAAGTCTAAGGGAAATAATCCTCATTGTATAGATTTCAGATTTTTGATATAAATTGATCAGATATGTTGTGATGAACTGTCTAGTGGAATATCCACAATAGTTTACGAATCAATTTTTGTTATTTTCTGTTGATAGGAAATGAAATCAACCATATTGCCTAAATGAACTCATGGATGTATAGTCCACATGTTTTCCCCCTTTCTCACACCATTCGTGGGTTAATACTCATTTTTCGATATGGAGACTTACCCATTTTTTCCATTGAATTCTAAGAATAATCCAAAACCACCACTCAACCCCCATAAATGTGGCAATTGGTTTCTTCAAATACCCATTGCTTCATTCAATGAATCATGGGTTAATGGGAAAACAAGGTAATAAAATTTTGGATTCAAATTTTGGCATAGATCATTGGGTGCATTTTTTTTTTTCTTCTGGAAATCATAGGAATGGTTAATTTCTCGTAGCCCTCTCTCTAATTTTCTAGCCATGGTATCACAATCTCTATCAATGCTCGCATTCCAAGTCGGTCACTCAAAATTTTTAATGATCAAAGAAAATATTTAGATATGCATCCTTTTAAATCATTTAGTTTGGTCGGTCACCATGAGGACATTTAAAAATCATTGCAAGTAATAATTACATAATTAGTTATTGTAATCTTGGGGTTCAAAATACGTTATTACAATCCCAAACCCATTAAAGGAACATTATCCTAAATTTTCTTCTGAATACAATAATGTCTTATGTAGCATACAAAAATGGATGTGCCTCTCTTATGGCATTCTCTAGTTCCTATGTGGCTTCATCCACTCTATAATGCTCCTGTTGTAACTTTACTTACGTGATGGCTTAGTTATGAAGCAATATCTCCTCCTATCTAGTAATGCATTGGGGTTATAGTTGGAATACTCATTCTGATTCCACCTGGATCACACTGCAATAAATTATGTGATCAAAATCATAAACATATTTATTAAGAAAAGAGATGTGGAATGCATCACGCGTTTTACTTTTAGCAGACAAGGCAAGCATATATGCCATTAGTTCAACTCTCTCTAGGATCTCGAATGGTCCACAGTAGTGGGGCACCAATTTGGCATAAGTTCTCATTCTCAAGGAAATTCTTTTGGGATTAACCCAAATATTCAAATGGTCCCCCACCTTAAATTCTTTGTTGGTTTTGTTTTAGCTCTTTTGATGATCTCGGGTCGCTTTCAACTTTTTCTTGATTTGTAAAACTTTCTATTCCATTTCCTTTAGCATGTGAGGCCCAATTGTAATTTGATCCACTAGATGGTGCCAACTAATTTGAGTACTATACTTATTGCCATATAAGGCCTCAAATAGACTCATTTTCAATGATTCCTAGTTGCCATTATTGTATGCAACTCTACTAATTGTAGATAATTTTCCCATGTAGTAGGTTTACTCATCATGTACATTCAAATCATATCTTCTAGGATCTTTCCTCTCTATTTTCCCATCCGTGTGAGGATGGTAGGTAGTACTGAATGCTAACTACATTCTAATTCCTTCAAATAATGCTTTCCAAAATCTTCAAGTGAAATTGGCATCTTGACCAGACACTATTATCTTCAGCATACCATGCAATTTAAAATTTTCTTCAATGAAGATTTTAACAATATCAATTTCCTTGTGAGTGGATTTAACTGGGATGAAATGAGCTACTTTGCTCAACTTGTCCATCATTGCCATTATTTAATTGTTTTTTCTTGTGGTGATAGAAAACCTTGTGATGAAATACATGGGCATGGTGTCCCACATCCATTCTGGAATCTAAAGGGGTTGTAAGAATCCTATTGGATGTCTATGCTCAACCTTCACTTCTTGGAATTCCAAAAATCAAGTGGTGTATTCCACAACTTCCTTCTTCATCTTAGGTGAGTAATATAACTTCCTCATCACTGTAATCACTTTCTAGTAATCCTTGGCACCCGTCATAAGGCTTTTTATGTAGTTCATCCATGATGAGATTATTTGGTTTGGAAACATTTGGTATGTGAAACCTATCTTGGTAGATTAATAACCTATACTTGGTCAATTGATATCCTACACAAATAATTTCTTTAATCCATTGTTGCAAGCATTCTTGAAGCACTTAAAATGTGCATCATACTGCATAACATATTTTTATCTTAGTTCTCAAATTAGTATCATAGGTTTTGATCGTTGCAATATGTATTACTTGCATACCGTAGCTTAACGCATATGCCACATGATTTTCTTTCCCTTTTATGTGTTGAATCTCAAAGTCATACTCCCTAATGAGTGCCAACTATTTGCCTTTCCTGATATTTAGAAGGGACTAGCCAAACAAATACTTTAGCCTGTTGTGAATAGTCATGAATACAAATCTACAACCAAGCAAGTAATGTCACCACATCTTAAGGGTATCGATACTAGTTGTGAGTTCTAATTCATACGTGACAAATTGATTCTCATGCTCATAGATCTTCCTGGTGTCGTAGCTAATTACATATCCATCTTGCACAAGGACTCATCCTACCCCTTCTTTGCACGGATCAGTGCACACTAGGAATCTTTGTCTGGATTTATAACCTTCAATATCGAAGGCATCAGGTAAGGAGATGCTTTAGTTGTCAAAAGATTTCCACATTTATTTGACCAGAAAAACTTCACTCCTTTCATTTGCAATGAAGTGATTAGATGGATGATCTTGGAGACTCCTTAGAGAAACAAAATAGAAATGACTTCTTTTTATTTTCTCTTTTCTTTAGTAGTATTCTATCTTGATAAGTTTTTCATAAAAAAATTTCCTAGTTATTTTCACTTTTTTTTTTTTCCTCAACGCTAATAAAAACTTCCTTAATTTTATTTCAATTTAGTCATTATGTTTTTTGATATTTTTTAAGATCTCTATTTTTATTCCCTTCATAATTTATGATTTTTCACCAGAAAAGAATCCATTATATTTCATATTAAAATATACATCATGTAGACTACTAGGGCCTTCATATATTTGCATAAAGCTTCAAAATATCAAGAAATATTGGATTACACAAAACATAAAAGTCCTTTATTCTCCATCATCATCTTAACTGCTATATATCATCATATTTCTATGACTACAACCTCCAAGGTCTATCCCTCAAAGTACTCATGGATTTCCAAAACTTCATGACGACCATGAATGACATCTTTGGATAAGCGATCAACTAGTGTGTTCAACTCTCTATATATGTGACCATAACTGAACCATTCTAGTTTCCCGATTTCCCTTTCAATCTCGAACTTGATAAGGGAGAAGGGTGGAGCAAAAATTCCAACCTTTTTACTTATCCAATCCACGACCAACTGTTAGTCACCTAGAGCTTGCAACTTTTTTTCCTCATAAAGGTTTGTAGTATATACCAAAGTCCACAAAGTAGAAAATTTGGCTCAGTTATTTGATCCTCTCCTAGGTAAGAATCATATTTGAGGGAAGCAAGTACTGTTGAAGAAAATGGCCACACTAGAACTACAAATGAGGGGAGGGGGGTGCCTTGAATGACCCCATCAAAGAAGCCCCATGACACTCCTACCTTCAAATCATGCCTTATAGGCACCTTAGGCTTCCTCCTCTTAGTTTTAGATTTGATTTTTTTACAAGTATGTTAAATAGATCAAACACATACTTCTATAGGAATTAGTTTATCTTGAAATGTGGCCATATTTTGGGCCCACCAAATGTTGTGACCAAGGATGCAGGAAACACCGAGAACTCCTGTATAAACTTGTCTATTTCCCAGTCCTTAACAAAATCCTCTAATATCATTTTATCCCATGATCCAGAAGTAGGTCTTATAAAAATTCTTATTTGAGAACATACTTGAACGACACAAGGGCACTATGCGAAAATGTGATTTATGACTTCTTCATTTGTGCAAAACATAGGGCGTCAACTAAGCCCATGCCATATTCTACTAAGACTAATATCCCAGGTTAACAATTTGTTATCAAGCGCTAACCATAGCACCAATTTTCACTTAAGAGGAGCTTTTTGTTTCCACACAAACCACCACCACCATTTGGAAATTCCTCCAAGGTCATCCTAAATTTGTGCTCAGTACCCTAACTTTGTGAAGAAAGAATTGGACGTAGGATTCTTTGTTCAAAAAAGGGAGTCTTAATCTTCCTCCAAAATTTAGATCGTGGAGGAAGCCAAAAAAGTGACGTAGGAAGTCCATTCACCAATTGTTGCATATGGAAATCCAATTTTGATAGTTGATTTCCAAGCTTGAGTGCGCCACACTTTCTCATTTTGAGAGAGGACATCCAACAGGGTAAACAAACTAGCGTTGTGAAGCATGGATAAAGTGACCTATGAGAGCCTATAGTTGTCTCTAGCTCTAGAACAAGGGTCCAAGCCCAATATAACACTTCTATCATTCCTGATCTTCCAAGCTATCTAGTTACTGATGATTAGAAAAGAACTAGAGAGAGTTCTCCAAACTATTGAGGAGTTTAGAGCTGCCTTCAAAGGGAGCCTTATCCATTCGATAATAGACCCACTTGCGAAGTATTTACTTCTTAAAGCTCTTCCCCCAAATAGCTCTATCATTTAGCATCCATCATTGGCTCTTTGCCACTAAAGCTTTTCTAAACATGAATGGATTCTTCAGTCCCCAACCCCCCCATTAGTTTAGGTTTAGCAATAGTAGTCCATTTGAGTAGCATAATCCCATCCGTGGGATGACTACCCACCCACGAGAAGTGATAAGCCTTCATGAGTTATGATTATTATTATTTTCATCATTTAAATATCAATAATATCATTTTAATAATGTGATCGATTTTTAGTTAGATTACAAATATTCTTATATGTTAATTTAAGAATTTGCTCTGTATTTTAATTTATTAATAATTTACTCCATATTTTATTTAGAGTAATAACAAACTTATATATTTTTTTGAATCCTTTAATTAATTTCTAAATCTTTATCTTCTTTGACTTCTTGATCTTTTTTTCGTCTCAACTTTTCCCAACCACTATTTCATTCTTTATTTTAATTAAAAATATTTCCAATCTTTGGAAACATGTTTCTACTTTAACGGTTCACTATTTCCCCTCAGCATTATATTCTCTCTTTCATTCAATCAAATCAGTGCATACTTTATTGTTTCCATGGTCTCTGATGATGGTTGGAGTGTCTATTCGAAACGTTGGTCATTTCAAATCTAGCACACAATTTATTCAAAAAAAACCCTTTGCAATATCTCATCTTAGTTAAGTGACTCAATTAGGATGGATAGCGATGAAGTTATTGTATGCCCTTGAACTTTCTTTGTTAAGTGGTGGATGTTTACACCATAATAGATACCGCTTCCGCACTTGAGATTGAGAGTGTCTTCTCCCACACTCGATTGAGAGAGCACTGTAAAAGGACTCAAGTCCATATATTTAAAAGCTCGTGGACCTTCATTAAAAAATTTGAAAATGGGCTAAACATTCTTGAGATTTATTAATTTACAATGAGCATACACATTGTGGTTTTAGATATCTCATCTTAGTCCAACAAGTCAGTGAGGAAAAATCACCATAAAATTGTTGTACCCTCTCAAACTTTCTTCAGTAAACAGTTGAAAATTATTACCACAACAAATCTCCTTACATTTTATAAAATTAAAATAAACCTCTCCACACTCAATTGAAAAAGCTCATAAAAAGATTTGTTCTAGATATTAAAAAATTTTTAAAATATATTTTTAGTAATATTTACCATTTCTCTTACTTCCCTTCACATATTTTTCAATACTTACCTAAACAATAATAACATATAATTATCAATCAATATTATTTATTAAATATTAATTTCAATAATTATATTTAAAATATAAATAATAATAACATATCTAATTATCAATCAATATGATTCTTTGGCATTCACTCACAAGAAGGAGAATTATCCTCCTCTTCTCATCTCTATTTCTACCAGAATCCAGTATAATCAAATAGATTTTTTTGAAAATGAGCAAAACATCCTTGAAACTTTTTAATATTTAATATGAATTTTCTATAACTTTTGTGAAAGAGGTTATTTAATGTTATCGGTTATCAAAGTAAAAATTCTCTTGCTTGCAATTTAAAGCTTTTGATGGAAATATCATAAGGTTAAAAAAAGCACTGGGAACCATTTGGGAATTTTTGAGTTGAGGTGAAGCTTCCTAACATCTAAAAAAGCAATGGGAACCATTTGGGAATTTTTGAGTTGAGGTGAAGCTTCCTAACATCTAAAAAAGCATTGGGAACCATTTGGGAATTTTTGAGTAAAGATGAATGTGGATAATGGCTTAACCAAAACTAGAATATAGTTATAAAAGTTATATGAGTATTTTCCTTTATCATGCCTAGCCAATCTTAAAGAGATAAAAAAAAGAAAAGGAGACGAATAAAACTTTAGGTTAACTCACAAATAAAAACAAACGAGCATGTGTCCTCTGGTCAAAATCACTTTAAAATTTTGTTTTTTCTTGTGATTTAATTCACCCTCGCTTTCATGTGAGAGGATACACTGCGCATCATAACTGGATCATATAAGAGGAAGCTAGTACTTCTGGTTTTTAGTCTGAAAGTTTTTCTCATTAATATATTTTGTATTTTTTTAAAGACTACATTTAATTTTTGTCATGATTTGTTTTTTATCTAATTTTAATAATTAACTATATTTATTGATTTGAACATCGGTTAAAAATTTTTGTTGTATGATTTTTATAAAGATTTTATTATTATTAAATATAATTGTGTATAATTATATATATATATATATATAAAATAGTGTGTACTCTTTAAAGATTATATTTGTACTTGAATGTTTTTTAATAAAATGGGTAATATTGAATTTGTATTTTATTAGTTTTTGGTTTTTGAAGTTATAGGGATTATATAAATGGACGTTGTAGTTTAAATTTTTTATGTTTTTGTATTTTTTGGGTTAGTTTTACTTTAAATTTGATAGAGATTTATTAGAATGACAAGTTTGAGTTGTGAAATTTATATAACCCAGTGCCACAAAGATTTTTCATGGTAAATTTATTTATGGATTCAAAAACACATTTTAAATAACAAAAAAAACCATGACCTTGCCAAAGATTGTATCACTATATTTTGTTAAAAAAAAACAAAATATAGAATAATTACACTGCACCTAAATTAACTTGTCAATTTTGTTTTTTAGATTCTATTCTATTTTATCTTAAGTTTTCAAAATATTTTTTTGGATGAATCAAATACATATATTATTTTTTTCAACAATCCATATAATCATCCTTTCATTTGACTTTATTTTGAAGTGAGTTTATTTTCAATAAAATTGATTTTTATAAAGTCTTAAATGTCCAACAACTCTTCTCTATAGAATTGTCATTGAAATTTTTGAGATGGATTAATGCTACTAATGATTTACCATTAGTTTCACATTACTCAATTAGATCCCTTCTTTATGTGGATCAAATTGTGTTCATAAAACTACTTACATGTTTGAACACCTTTTAGAAACCATCTCAAAGGTAATCATGAACAAATATGTCATGTGAGAGGTTGAAGTTGATAAACCTTGCTAGAGGAACTAATTAGATTGTAGTTGACACAACTTTTGTTAGAGGAATTCATTAAGTTATAGTTGACACACATGTTGCTAAAGGAATTCATTATGGTAATCTTCAACAACCATGTAAGTATAAGTCATTCGATCCCTACTCTTGTCTTATATGGATATTGACTTAAGAGTACATATTTGTAAATAATATATTAATTAACTATATAAATAGCTAGCCTATGTAAGAAAATTGGAATAATTATATAACTATATAAGTTATACCAGGAAACTAAAATAAATATACCATGAAATATATTTTGAGTTGTATTTAGAACTTATATTGTTTGCATTTATCCTTTAAAAGAATATGACATGACCACCACACTCTTAAGTAACGAGGTGCTTACCATTCCTATCAATCACCATCTTTAAATGATGTTGGTATGCAGATAACAAGTATAAGTCAATTACAAAGAAAAAACATAACTCAACCTTGCTAGAATGGAAGGCTTTTGAGGCTTTAGTAACTAAAAATATGGCTCAGTGATTATGGGAGGTTTGGTTAGCATTAAGGTCTTTGTTAATTACTGACTCTGTAAATATAGAAATCATGAATCTTACTTGATTACTACAATTGTCATCGGCCATGGTTCATCCTGCTGTTGTCATTAGTTCATCCCTTCAAGGCGTTATATAGTTGATAACTCATTCTATATTTACTAGACTAACAAATATTGACCCAACTAATAAAATACTTTCAAAGAGCTCAAAATACTATATGAAAATTATCCCACTGTTGTACCTGCACATTTTATTAGGAAACATTTTATATCTTGTTTGGAGATATGTATATCTCGTATGCCTTAAACATGCACACTGTAAGGATGGTTTTGGTTGATATATATTTTAAAAAACATGACTTCTTCAAAATGCAAGCTAAAGCTTTATTATGTATTGCATGAACCAAGCATTGGGCATGCGAAAAATTTAAAACTTGGGTTGGTGACTTATGTTTACATCAAAAGGAATGTGAACCATTGCATCAACAAAGGTTATGACATATGATAACTCATCTTGAATTCCATCAACCATCAATTGTGCTTGTTTAAAATTGAGTGGTATATGTGTGACATCATGGATAGCGACGTTTAAAACCATTTATCGATATGTACAATATTCATTATTTGGATTTTTAAATTTTAAAGTAAATTGGAAGGATGTTTAGGAAATTATTAAGTAAATTGAAAAACTATGTGGGATTATAAAATGGTTATTAAGATATAATATATCATATTTCAAATATTTGTGAGTATTTGAGATTAAATGTGGAGTAGAGGTTACTTTATACCCATGCAACAAATTTAGCTATTTTTTTAGAATGTAATAGTTTTGAGATGTAATATAACAAAGCGAAAGTGGATGGATTGGGTCTTTAATGCTTAGTAACAGATTTTGGCATTTGAAAATTAAGATATGTTATTCTTTTTTATTATTGTAGATGTTGATTGGAGGACACTGTAAGTTTTTGTTCATTATTTACTTTCTTGGCAGCTCATACTTGTTTTCCATTATTTTCTTACTAGACTTATACCTAAGTGTGAATTCAAGCATAAATACATACAAGAAAAAGAAAAAGAAAAGCTAGGTATTTGCCCCATTTAGAAAATTCAAATTCTTTTGCACACAATTCATATTGTTGAGCTTTATCTTCCCATTTCGTTTATGTTCCAAATTCATTATTTTGTCCAATACAAGTATAGAACGCATAAACAACAAATATGGCATGTGACCACATACATTTAAATACAAAAAATTAAAAAAAATGGCTCTAGTTTTTATATATGTTAAACTTTCATGCCAAAATACACTACACAAGTTATCTTGCTTGAAATAAACACTTGCATATGAGTTATAAGTCATAAAATCGCTTTTCTAATTTCACGACCACCCTCTTATAATTGTTAGCAACGAAAGAATTTGGTTAGTGAAAATGAAATACATAAATAAAGTACATAATCCATGTACAATGAAACACATCGAATACAACTTGTATATAATGATGTATGCTTGCTCTAAATAAGAGCCATATTTTGGTTAATCTTGTATGTAATGTATTGTGTCCATCCAAACCTTTCACTCCCAACCCCTAGCCATCATTTTACTATGTTAATGAACAAAGGGTGACATTATTATTTGTTTATAGTTAGCGATAATGAATAGTAGGTTACCAATTTGAAATGGTTTATAAAACATAGAATGATCATGTTTTATCTAGGTTGCTAGATGATTTTCTTTAGCAGAAGCTCTTAGGGATCACGATGAGAACAAGGGAGAAGACCCAATATAATTTGGTAAGAAGGGAAAAGATAAAAGAATAAGATTCTCATTCCATTTTGATACTAATTTAGACGAACTTAATTAACTAGCTCAAACATTACATCTGTTCTTGGGTGGGCAAGCCCTATATTAGCCAAATAATTAGGAGCCATTACTGCCAATCACTTCATCTATTGCTACACTTACAAACTCATTTACGGAACACCAACTATCTATTGAAAATAAGTTTTCTCCACTTAAATTAGAAAATAATAAAAAGATAAAACACCTTATTGAATTATTAAAACTTAAAATCATCTCAATTGATCTCTACCCGCTCAAGAAGATATATTACAAATATTGAAGGTGAAGGAGAAAGTAAGAATTATGCTTAGATACCATAATTTTCCCAATATTAATGATTGATTCGACTTTTATGATTATGTGGTGGTCACATGCACTCTAATTTTTGACTAGATAAGACATTGTAAATTATAACACTTATGTGACTACGAGGATCAAGTATAATATTTTTTGAACTTAGTGTGAAAACAAGGAGTAACGAGGTTATTATATTTATCTATTTTTGATGGGCGTATGTTTCTTTTGATATTTAATGAGAGTCACAAGGGATACAATTATATAATAGGATTCCACCTGTGTTCTAGTGGGACTCCACCTGCCTTTTAACATTAAGTTGTGAAATATAATCACTCAGTTACCTGATTCATTAGAACCAACGTGTCATTGATTCTCTCATTTCCTTTCATTTATAAAGTGATTAATTAAAATGAAAATTGGTGCAACTAATAACTAATGAAGGAGGATTTATAAAAAAAGAAGATTAATGGAAAATGTGTCGATATAGAGAGGCATACTAGGGTTTTGGAAATTCCTCACATGTTAATTTCATATCCACACTCAATTTTATACCGAATTAACACTTTGTTGATAGCAGAGATTTCCAAAAAGTGATAGATAAAGGCAAAGTGGAAGTATGATTTGATTTTTTATATATGTGATGGTTTATTATTCTGTATGTTTGTTCTGTTTAGAAGTTTTTTTAGTGTTAATTGATGATATATTTTGTAGATTATAAATTGCTGTGTATCACGTTTGCTTGGGTGGTATTGTTGGTAGGCCAAATTGTTTCATTTTTCAACTTTTTTTCCCTTCAAAACCATAACCTTATATCTCTGTTTTAATCTTGCAAATTCCCTTATTCTTGTATTGGTCCAAGAATCGTATCCTTTATTGCACTAGCTTTATGTTTCATGTTTAGGAGTTACGAAAGTGCTTAATTAATCATTTTTTTTTAGATTTTATCCCTTTAAATCTTTGTAACTAATAATTCTCTTCCTAGAAAGTATTTGATGGGCAATGCATTAATTATTTTGTTAGCATGGTTGAGTGCAGGTAGGATTCCTGCACTGCTGGCGAATCTTCAACTACCGTGACAACTCACCACTCCATGTGGATGCCGTGTTCTGAAACGATTAACTTGGGTTGGGCTCAGAGCATGGAGGAAAATCAGGGATATGGTGGAGAGTAGGTCGTCAGCCAAATACCTAGAAAAGTGTTTTGTTGTAGCTGAAAGGCTCAGCACGGGTTGTTGTTGTTATTTTTATTATAGCCGAAAGGCTCAGATTGGAACGCTCGTTGTAATTTGGTTACGGCTACAAGCCTGGATGAATGTATAAAACATAGGACTCAAATAGAAAATGGTAGCGAGCGATAGATATAAAAAGGATACTGTGATTATGTCTTTTTTTAATTTTGCTTATATCACCCTCGTTCTGGGTTAGATTCGAATTCATGATGTATATTTGCTGATCATTAATAGAAAGGAACTATGCCATGTTTTCTCTATCTTGCACTGTAACTCTATGTTGATGCGTTGATTAAAGAGTCGAGATTTTACGTTTCCTAAAACAGGGAAATGAGTTGGTTGGCTAGGGTCCAACTAACCCAGCTCGTTCTCCCTTGTGTTCTTTTCGTTTTCGATTAAGGTGTGTTAATTATTTTAATGCAAAGTGTGAAGTAAGCAAATGTTTCCTTTATCTTTCTGCAAGGTTTAAATCTAATTTCATTCCAGTGTGACAAATCTGTGGTGTGCAAGTTAAATTGAAGTTTAATATTATGATTTCCTTCTTTAAAGTTTAATCTCGTTTTCTGCCTGGATCGTGCAGGCACGCATTCCTGCACTAGTACGCTTGCAGTTTCGCATATTGATTCTTTCGGTTCATTATAGCAATGGTATTTTGTTTTTATTTGATAAGTCTTAATGCGATCCTAAAGAGTGTGATTTCTTGTAGTTTCATGATCCGGATTATCCACAGTTTTCAATTCATTCTGCCAACGTTTCAAACCCCAAAGGGGGTCCATCATCAGGACAAATCAGAAAGAATATGATTGAAAAATTATTGAGAGAAGAGAGCCTTGCGACCTAGATATAAATAAACCAAGAACCCTAATTTTTATAAAGGCCGACACATGATTCCTAATTTTTATTATTAATTAATTTATTTTTATTTATAATTTTCCTTTATAATAATTACAAATTTTTTTAAAACTTTTATTAATTATTCCTTATTAGTCTAATTAATTAATTCCTTTCTTATCTAATTAAATTATTTTAACTAATCAATTATTGATTAATTAATTAATTAATTGATTAATTGATTAATTAATTAATTAATTGACTATTAATTAATTAATTAATTTTTAATTTTAATTTTATTTGATTATTAAATTGATTAATTAATAAATCTGTTTTTAATTAATAAACAAATTTGATTTTAATCAATTAATAAGACCCTATTAAATTTAATTAAAATCTAATTAAAATTGTTAAAGAAATTAAATTATAAAACTAAAGTTTTAATTCTATTTAAATTTTAATTTTTGATTAAATTTTTTTTTTTTTTATTTTATTTAAAAATTTTTATTTAAAAATTTTTCATTTAAATTTTTATTTGATCAAAATTTTTTATTTTTTAATTAATAGATTAAATTAAATTAATATACTATTAAAATTGTTTAATTGATATTGATTTTTGAATTTATTTAAAATCAAAAAATCCAAGCTACCTCCTAATGTTTTTAATTTAATATAGTTCTAAATCATCTATTGATTAATAATTATTCAATTAAAATCTTAATTACATCTTGTTTTATTAATTAATTTTTTATCAAAGTTATTTTTAGTTATATTTTTTAGAAATTTATTAATCATTTGATGTTATGATTAATTTCATAATTTATTTTAATTATTTTATTATAATTATTTTATTAAGAATTAAATTATTAATTAAATTTCATTTTATTTAATTTAATTAATTGTATTAAATTAAATTAATTAAATTAAATTAAATTAATTAGATTAATTTGTTTTAATTGTTTTAATTAATTAATTAATTTGTTTTAATTAATTAATTAAACTTCCGAAATGAAAGACCCCTTATTTCCGACTTTAAGCTTCCAAGGGTCGGGGGTTTATTTGCTTGATCAGAGGAAGCCAATTTCCACTGATTTCACTCCCATTGTCCCTGTTGAGGTTCTGAGGGAATTTCATAATTTCAATGGCCTCTCTGATTTTTCTTTTATGATAGTTGTCCTCCCTTGCAATTACCTTGGCGTCTTCTAAACACACATGATGTTTGGTCTTGGACGAGTGCTCTGCAAGGGCCGATGTGCGAGATCTTTCATTCTTAATGTCAGCGGCATGCTCCTTAAGTCTTATTTTCAGAGACCGACCTGTTTCCCCAATATAACTCTTGCCACATGAGCAATCGATCTTGTACACTCCCTTGAGTTGTTGTCGATCAATGTTATCCTTAACCGACCTCATCATTTGCCTTATCGTTCCACATGTTGTAAATTGAGTGTCTATGTTATTCTTCCTTAAGATTTTTGCAATCTTATCAGTAATCCCTTGGATGAATGGAAGGTAAACTTTCCCTTGATATTCCTTCTTGTCTTGAGGGGGATGCTCAGAGAGGGCTCTATCCTGAGCCCTTCTTATAGCTTTCTTGATGCTCCACTCCTTGTATCCAAGGTTTTTGAAGACAGAGGTTAAGTGTTCAATCTCATCCTTTATGTGATCAGGGTCAGAAATCCTGAAAGCTCTCACAGCTAGAGTGTTTAAGATGCCGGATTTTTGGGAGGGATGATGGTAAGAGTCAGCGTGAAGATAGCTATCAGTATGAGTTTTCTTCCTGTAGACCTGATGTCCCAAAGTACCATCTTCTTTTCTATTGATTAGAACGTCTAGAAAGGGGATCTTACCATTCTCCTCAAGCTCCATTGTAAATTTTATTTCGGAAGATATAGAGTTAAGGTGATTGAAGAACTTCTCAAGCTCTGCCTTACCATGAGTCCAATTTAGGTTGGTGTCATCAACAAATCTTTTCCACCATGCTGGCTTCAAGTGGAAAGAACCAAGGGCTTTTCTTTCAAAGTACTCCATGTATAGGTTGGCGACAATAGGTGAGAGCGGGGACAATAGTGTGATTTCTATTAAGTCTTAATGCAATTTTGAAAAGCGTGGTTTCCATTCTGAAGTTCTTTTGATATTTAGAATTAAACACACTTCTGAAACAAAACGATGTTGCGACACACACTGGTTTGTGCCTGCACTTTATATTATTTAGGAAAGATCCGATTCATGCGTAATAATTCTTAAAGGAAATCTTTCTAGGTTTAAAAGGTTATGCATGCAGATCAATAGTGTGGAGAACTATTACAGGACTGAAGCTTGCTGTCATATTTCAATGATCTCTTAGATTACATGCAGAAGTTCCATAATTAAAAGTGTGCTTTGACTTTGGAATTAATTCTCGTTTTAGACATTAAAAGATTAGTTGAAGCATCTTTCGGTTTGAGGAATTTACTTTAAAAGTTTTGTTCACATTTGCAAGTTATTTTTCTTAGTTAACACATCCTTTAATTGTTCGAAAGAAGGATTGGAAAGCTTGGTGCAGGAACCTCTGTCCCGGTACAGGAATCGATCTCCTGATACAGGAACAGAGTGCTCTAGCCTTGAGGCTTAGAGTTCCTGCATAAAGACATAAATATTCAGTACAGGTGTAAAGTATACTCCCAACACTTAAACTTTGTTCTGGTACTAGTGCAAGCACATTGCAGAAGTACATGAATAATAACTTAGTACATGAAGGAATATCTAAAAGGAGCTAGATATCTTCAAGGGTCCAATTATTAATCTGGAACACAACTATATTGAAGATAAACATAGATTTACAATTTCAAAGATTGTTGCAAGAAGTTTTGAGAATTTCTTTCATTTTTTTTTGCTGCAAAAGTACTTTCTTTCATATTCCAGCACTAGAATATCTTTGGTGTAAATTGCCAGATGATCTTTTCTTTCTGATTCTGCAAGATTGCAATTAAGGAGGTAGGAATAGAGTTTAGAAAAGTTCATATCATTTATGGCATTTCCTATGCTTCCTCTCTAAGTTTACGAAACCCTCGGGTTGACAATTAAGTGTTGAAGAAATCTGCATGATAGCAATTCCTGCACCCAACAGATACAAGTCAACTCATTTTAATAGTTTTTCCATTTTCAAACATTTGGTTGTTGTATTATTTACATTACAAGTAATTATAAGTGATTGTTATGTCCAAAACAATTGTATGGGTCGTTTTGATAATAAAGGATTATTTAGTTCAAATATTTTATTATTATTATTATTATTATTTATGTTGAGTTTATTCTTACTATATAAATGATTTTACTTTTTATTTTAGATATAAATAATGATAATGAAAACATTAATTTTAATGCTGTTTCTCGTTTCATTTTTGTTTTTTTTGTTTTTTTTTTAAATATCATTTATATTTTATATGAGGAATATACATATTTCGATCAATTACATCATAAGCTAAAAGTCATTACATCAAAGCTCATTATGTCAAATTGAGGAACTGAACATGCCATTCCAACCACTCAAGCTAAATCCAATTGGCTATTTTAATCTATTTATTAAATGAATTGATTTTATTTATTCTTTTGTGTATTAAATATTAAGTATTGGTTATTAGACTATTTATGTATTGATATTTGTATATTAGTTCATTTACTTTATTTTGATTTTATTTCAATTTTCGTGTGTTTGTGTGCACACTATTTCTTTTGTTTTACTTTTTTTTTTAAGAAACTTGTAAAATTTCATAAAAAATAGAAAATTGTAAATAAATAAAAAATGTGCATGGGCTATTTTTTTGTTTTACTTTTTTTTTTTTTTGAAGAAACTTGTAAAATTTCATAACAAATAGATATTTGTAAATAAAAAATCTTAAGAGCTTTTAGTTAAGGCTTCATTTTAAATAAGGTCTTCAACATTCTCTTGAGGCTTTAGACCCAAAGTTATATTCCCATTTTACCTTGTCTAACCTCATGAGATTGAGGTGTTGATGATCAAAACATTATAGTTTCAACACCAACAAAAAAACAAGTCCTTGTGTTCATGCATTATTTGATATGTTTTTGGAGATTCTATTACAAAAGATTTCATGGTACTTCATTTAGAACAATAATGATTCCTATTCTTTTGGATGGTAAAATTATGGACTAGAAACTTCACAAAACAATGCAACACAATATTCATTGGCAATGTATGTTAGGACCATTTCTTTATTGATGGTTTTGTATGTGGCACAAATCTCTTCTTTGTTCTCATCATATCACATAAATCTTATGTGACATCCCTTGGTTAATATTTCTCCCATTGTAAATAATTGTAATTATTTTAAAAGGCTAAGAGAAAATGGACACAAATTCCATTGCTTGAGGAAGGAGGTTGCTTGAGGGAATTGTTGTTTTAAATATCAGTCATGGTTGGTTCGCTCGATTTAAATGGGATGTTTGTGCCGTAAATTAATTGAAAGAGGAAATGATAGGCCTAGGTGTCTTTTAGACCCAATGACAAGCAAGAAAGGACAAAATTTATAGGCATCATGGGTTGCACAGTCCTAAGGGGGTTGAATGGTGTGGAGTTGGAAAGAAGAGAGACAATTAGTCTATTATAAAAGGGTAGGACCTTCATTCACACAGTCTCTCACACACACATCCACATGCATATGCAAAGAAAACAAGCTCTCTCATACACTCACACATAGAGGTAGTGGAAGAGAACATACAGATAACAAGTCTGTAAGAAAAAATCCTCCAAGGGCAGAGGTGAAACACAGAGAGTGGGCAATAATGAGAATTCGTAGTAGTCAAGCTCTGGCGAGAATAAACTAGTTGAAGTACCCTCACCAAGGCTGGCTGGGATAAAAGCAAGATAGAGAGCAATGGCTTACTTGTGAGGCTGAAGAACCCATTGGGAGCTTATGGATTGATGAAACTATATTCTTGGGAAGAGTCACTCAGGTGCTTGTGAGGGTTGTTAAACCACCAAGACCTACCTTGGGGCTGAAGCTATGGTGCTTGAATCACTAATGAATTATTTGGAGTGGCGACTTCTTACCCATCAATGGTTTATCCACTAATGAACCTTCCTTTTATTGGGGAATCTCTTCTCCTGAAAGTGAGTTGAAACTCTTTGTACTGTGGTATCCTAGCATGGATGTTTATCATGTAAGAATAGTATGAAAAGACTGAGTTGAAGCTTATGTAGCTGGTGGTTGAAGGCATAGTGGTCCTGAGACATCCTATATCAGTTGTTGTTTTGATTGAAGTTTTTCCCTCAGAAGCACTCCATCTTAAGCTTTGGAATCTAGCTCGGGGGTGATAACTACACGTAACAGTGGTTGTAGCTTCTCTATGGTTGGTTGGAGAGTCTGTAGAAAATCCTGTAGATTCACAAGCTCATGCAATTTGCTAAAGCAAAAGACAAGAATCTACTTCTACTTTCAATTAACGGAAGCCAATAGATCGATGAAAACGATATGAACAAGAAGAAGATAAATCAATGACACATAACACAATAAATATCCGGGGAAAGACACAACTCAAAACCCCACTATCTGTATTGCATATATAAAAAATCCAAGATGATAGTACAATGCTTGTTCTCACAAGAACAATCCTAACACTCAGTAAAATCAATCTCTAGCTCACAAGAAAACTCTTGGCCAACACTTAGCCAATTCTCCATCTCTCCAAGCCCCTATTTCCTTGTGCAATTCCTATGGATGATTAGCCCATATTAATGGGAAACAATTGCATCCAAAACTGCACAATCCCTTCAAGGTTCAGTTCTTGATGGCATGCATGATCTATACAAATCAGTAAATCATACAATTGATAATACACTGTCCTTGCACTCTGGTCTCAACTGGGTCTTTCTCAGAATCAACATGCATGAGTTTCTAATGAGGGAATCTTTAGTTAACTAGAGTAGCAGTAGTTAATGCATCAGTGCACCAACTGACCGTTAACTCACTATTAGTTCCTCAAACAGTTTGGAACTAATTTAACTAAACTTAACTTAGTATACTGAGTTATCTAATTGCAACTCATACTTAACTCATCTTGGACCCCTATAATATAGGGATAACATATACATGACTTCAGAAAGACTTCCAACTCGAAATTCCTAAGTTAATTAAGTTAATTAAACTTAATTACCTATTTACAAGTCGCTATGAGAATAGAATTCAATTTTAATTCTCAGTTTAATTCAAGGACAAATTAAATTAGAATTTCTTGTTGCCATTTCTCAACACTCCCTCTCAACAAGAAAGGGATTATCAGCTACCCCGATCCTGTCTCTATGAAACTCGAATTTACATCTTGACAATGCCTTTGTCAAAATGTCATCATGTTGCTCCTCTGTGGGAATGTACCCTAATAACATAATTCGCCTTAATACACAATATCTGAGATGATGATATCATATATCAATATGCTTGGAATGATCATGAAAAACTGGATTTTTAGAGACTTTGATACAACTCTGATTATCACACTAAATCACAGTTGGATCCATCTGCCGACCAAACAAACCAACCACGATATTCCTCATCCAGATGGCCTCACATGCTACTTGACTTGCAGCCATGTACTCTGCCTCTGCCGAACTGAGTGCAACCGATCTTTGTTTCCTGCTTTACCAATAAATTGTCACTATCCCAATACTGAAGATCCCTCCTGATGTTCTCTTCCTGTCGGATGGAATCCCTACCCAATCTGCATTGGTGAAGCCTTGACACTTCACTCCCTCTGTCTGTTTGTACCATAATACATACTGAGAAGTGCCCCTGAGGTATCTCAACACATGCTTTTCCGCCTTCCAATACAAATTGGTAGGCCTAACCATCACTTGACTAAGCTAGTTAACTGCATAGCACATATCCAGTCGTGTGTTCACCAAGTACATGAGTGAACCCACAAGCTGCCTGTAAACAGTAGCTTCTACTACTTCCCTTGAAGTAGCATCCTCCTTCTTCTAGTTACATGCTAGAGGAGTCTCCATGGGTTTGTTGCTCTCCATGCAGAATCTCCTAAGTATCTCGTTGGCATACTTTCCTTGAGACACAAACAACTCCCCATCTCCTTGCCATACCTCCATGCCAAGAAAGTAATGCATGAGCCCCATGTCCTTCATATCAAACTCTCTTGCAAGGTCCTTCTTGCAAGATTTGATTAACTGATCATCACTTGTCAGTATGATATCATCAACATAAAGTACAATGATCAATAGTTTACCTTCCACCACTATGTGGTACAAGTTCACATCCGCTTCACTCTTCGTGAAGCATAACCTGATGAAATAACTATCTATCCTGGTGTACCAAGCACAGGGTGATTGCTTCAGCCCATACAACACTCTCTTGAGCCGGCACACATGCGAGTCATGGTCAAAGGTTTCAAAACCTTCAGGCTGCTCTATGTACACCTCTTCGTCAATCATGCCATTAATGATCTAGGTGGATCTTCAGATACAATGGCATGGAAACTCAAAAATCAAAGTGATCAGAATGAAGTCAACCCAGGACCAGAGAAGAGATTTCGTCTTTCTGATTCCAATGGCGCAAACGGTACTTTAATTCGAGTTCGGATGATGAAGTTATTGCAAAAAGAAGGGCTCTTCAATCTTTGAGAAAAAAGAGGAATTTCCTTTAAAAATGGGTCTTAAAGCCTTAAAGGCAAATCGCAATCGGAGGTCGCATGAGGGTGGACTTAAGGTTTGGGCCATGGAACCCCAATCGCCGATCTTCGATTAGATCGGATCGGCGGATTGGAGGCCATTGCAATCGGCGGTTATATATATACATATATGTGGATATCGGTGAATGGACAATGCGATCGGCGATTAATCGGATCGGCGAAACCTCCAACAAACACTCGGGGTGATATATGTGCGGGATGCCGACGCGATCGGCCGACACCGATATCGACGATCGGCGGTTGGTCTTTCCCGAGGACTAGGCCAAGGACACAACGAAACGCCGATCCACAACCTCAGTGCGAACTCGATATAGACTATAAGCCCGATTTAATAATATTGGAGGTCCGGGATATGGTTTTTGGGCGAATTTGCAGTATTTTTCGAGGTTTTGAAGCCTTATCAAAGCAACGATAAACAGGCCATTTTCAAGAACGGTTGTGCCCGCCGATCCTTCCACTCTACCAACCTCTCTTATTAACCAGGTACACCCCGTTTTAAATGGGATCTTGTTCGAAAATCCTTTATAAAAGAGGATCAATGGAAGAACATAGAGGAGGTGTGTTTATGGTTGCAGCACGCTATTTCGCAGAGGCTGAGAGAAATTATTGATCTGTTTTGAACAGTTACACACTCCAGCCCTCTTCTACAGCTGCGGGAAGCTTTGGCGCTGCATACCACTCCATCTTCGGCATTCATTTCATATCCATCAGGCAGATTGGAGGTATAAGCCTCTTTATGGACAACTTGATGAATGTAATTCTGTTTATTCATGCCATTTAATAAGAAAGGCCTTCCCATTGTTGAGCTGGGCAAGGAGGCGTAGTCCAACTAGGACGAACTCCATTATCAAGCCTTGGTGTCTTCTTTTTGTGCCTTTTTATGTGTTTTCTTCTTCTTTTCATATGTGCACATTTATGTGTTAAGCTGCAATTTTATATGCAATTCTTTTCTATACATCTATAAGCGAAAAACACCCTGGATCAAGTGGTATCCGAGCAGGGATTTTTAGATGAGAATTGTATGTTTGTATGCTAACAAGAGGCATGCTTCAAAGAGGTGAAGGGAATCTAGAACCTTTCAATCCAGAGGCAGGTCGTGCACCTCGAAGAAGAAACATGGCTGAAGAGGAAGCTCGTATTGAAGAGGAGTGCAATTTCAGAAAGACTTTCTATTCAATGGCAAAAAATATCAGTCACCTGGTTATAAGACTGGAAAAAGCTGAAGAGAGGAATCAAGAAGGACAAGGTTCAACACATGGGAATGATGGAGAAGAACCCCCTCCTTCTCCTTTTGGTGGTGAAGGTTCTTCTTCCCCACACCACCATAATCAGAGAAATCCGAAAGATGCATCGAAGAAACCTTTTTTAAAATTAGATGTTAAATTTGATCTTCCTTTGTTTAATGGTGAAAGTAACGTAGAAAAGCTTAACAATTGGATCAGGCAGATTAAGGTTTATTGCAAGATTCATCAAATCGTAGAGGATGAGGCGAAAATCCAGCTGGCCTCTCTACGACTGGGCAACACAACTCTCGTTTGGTGGGAGAGTAAATTACAGAGCAGCAAAAGTGTGGGTAAGCTCTTTTCCTCATGGTCTTCTTTTACTTATGCGTTAAGGGAATAATTTTGTCCCTTAGGATACAAACAGAAAGCTTTGATGAATTGGCAATATTTAAGGCAAGGCAAAGGGCAGGATGTTCAGAGTTTTACAGAAGAATTTAGGAAGCAAGCACTGAATTTGTGTATTGCACTAGATACACCTGAAGTTGTAACTAAGTATATTGGCTCACTGCATAGTTATATTCAACATTCATTATTGTTGTTTGAACCAACCACTATTGACGCAGCTAGTGTGAAAGCAATTCATATTGAAAACAGGGGCAAGAATGAAAGAGAGGACCAATCCAGAAAGCCACCGTTCAAACCTCCCAATGGAAAATCCAAAGCGAAATGGAAAGGGAAGGAGAAGAAAACAACAGCAGCCAAAGAGGGAGAGCGGCCTTATTGCAATCATTGCAAGAAAGAAGGCCACGATGATGACCACTGTTGGAAGCAGCACCCAGAAAAACGCCCAAAGAAGTATGGAGGAAAAGGGAAGCAGAAAACAGTGGCAGCAGCACAGCAAGACCTTGGATCAGATTCAAGAGATGAAGCGTTGGTCACAGCAGCAGGAACAAAAGGTACCTTTACACCTCCTGTTGATTCTAAATCACAGGGAAGCACCAGTTTTGTAGATGAGTCCATTTCAAATGATAGAAAAAGGATTGAATTATTTCATATCAGAGTAGTAGTAAACCATACCAAAGTAGAAACTTTGTTTGATACGGGGTCCCAAGCAAATTTAATTGCAGAATCTCTGGTAAAGAAGCTAGGCTTAGAAACAAAACCGCACCCAAAGCCTTACCCGCTGGGATGGATACATGATAAAGCTAAATTGAATGTAACCCAGTAGTGCAAGGTAAAATTTGTGATTGCTTCTAAGTTGGTAGATGAAGTAGAGATGGATGTTATACCGCTGGACATCTGTGGCATGGTATTGGGGAGCCCCCTACCTATATGATAGAAAAGCTATCTTTTCCGCCATGAAAATAAATAACACATCACTAAGGATGGGATAGAGTACATAGTGCGGGCTCACCAAAACAAAATTAACGCCAGCCTCGTAAGTGCTGGGCAGATGAAACGACTGGTGAACTCCAGCAAGGCATGCATGCTTATGGTCATCAAGGAAAAGGAGGCCGAATTTGCAGACACGTTCCAAGGCTGCGAGGGGAATCATAAACAAGAATTGATGAATTTAATTACTGATTATAATGCCTTGTTTCGGGAGTCGCGGGGACTAGCTCCACAGAGGGAGATCCAACACGAGATCCACCTGTTGCATGACGCTCCTTTGACGAATATCGGCATGTACAGAATGTCAGCAGTTGAAATGGAGGAGATCAAGCGTTAAGTGCAGGAATTGTTGGACCAAGGCGTGATCAGGCCGAGCTCCTCTCCATGCGGGTCGCCGATTGTTCTAGTGTGGAAAAAGGATGGTAGCTAGAGGATGTGCGTGGATTACTGCGCGCTCAACAAAATATTAGTAAAAAATTGCTATCCCCTCCCACGCATAGATGATTTATTGGATCAATTAAAAAATGCTGTATTTTTCACAAAATTGGATCTGCACAGTGGCTATCACTAGATCCGAATTGCGGAGTAGGATGTGTGGAAAACCACTTTCAAAACCAAGAAGGGGTTGTTCGAATGGATGGTAATGCCATTCGGGCTTTGCAACGCTCCAACCACCTTTATGCGGGTTATGAATCATATATTTCAGCCTTTCATTGATGAGTTTGTTCTTGTGTATTTAGATGATATACTAGTTTTCAGCAAGAGTTCGTTTGAACATATGAGTCATGTAAAGAAAGTGCTTGATGTGCTGAAGAAAGAAAAACTCTTTGTAAAATTGTTGAAGTGTGAGTTCGGGAAAACCTCTTTGGGTTACCTAGGTCATATTGTTGGTCATGGTCAGTTAAAAATTGATCCCGCTAAAGTTGAATCAATTGTAAATTGGCCTAAGCCTACTAGTGTAACTGAGGTCTGTAGCTTTCTAGGTGCAGTCCAATATTGGAGGAGATTTATTGCTAATTTCTCTATTATTGCAGCACCTTTGCACACATTGACAAGTGTGAAATAGGTCTTCCAATGGGGAGGAAGATAGCAGAAGTCCTTCGAAACATTGAAGGAGAAAATTAGCACTACGCTAGTCTTAGCCTTACCCAATATCCAACATCCATTTGAGATCGAAACCGATGCCAATGGTTATGCCATGGGAGATGTATTGATGCAGCAAAAGAAGCCAATTTGTTACCATTCTAAGAATTTTTCTCAAGCTGTGATAAAATGTCCCACCTATGACAAGGAGCTTTATGCCTTTGTGTAGAGTGTGAAAAAGTGGAAACACTACATGATCGGCAAGGAGACCATCATCCATACAGATCTCTAGCCCTTGCAGTACCTTCAGTCACAAACCAAGTTGCAACAAACTCGTCATTTCAAGTGGATGGGCTTTCTTCAACAATTTCATCTGGTAATAAAGTATAAGAAGGGCACTAGCAATAAAGTGGCCGATATGCTATCTCGCCCTCCTATTTCTGCTTTTGTTATTTTGCATAATGCTTCGTTGTCTTTTGAAAGTTATGCTGAACAATATGCTAACGATGATGACTTTAAGGAGGTTTATGCAAAACTAACCCATGGTTCACAAGTGGACAACTATCACTTGCAGGGGAAATTGCTGTATCACCTTGGTAAATTGTGTATTCCCACAAGAGAAAGAGTGCCTGTAATTCGAGAGGCTGTTGAGTCTTGAAAATGTCATTCATTTCCATTTCACCTCCATTTCACTACTATGTCACCACATTCATCCCACTTTCATTATCATTGGGCCACATTTATGTTTTTCCAAACTTTATTAATTCGAAGCTTTTGAAGTGAATTTGTGGTTAAAAATTAGAAAATAATGTGCATATGCTTATACCTAACAAATGGGTTGAGATTGTTGACATGTGTAGGTTGAAAGGAGGCTTCTATAAGACCCTTATGTGGCACTCTAAGGCAAAATTCGAATTTTAGTGGAAAGAATCATGGGATTGTGAGGATATGTGTCACATCTCCTAATTATATTGTAACTCTAAGAAGACATGTGTCTTCTCAATTCCTATTTTGATTAGGACTCTAGAGGTAGAGGGAGAGATTCATGGACTCTCATTAATGAGATGGCTTCTCATATTTTTGTATAAATAGGAGATCTCTCTCCTTCATTTGTTGGCTCGTGAGTTCTTAAGTCTTAGTTTGTTAGTTCTTAAGCTTGTTAGCTTGTGAGATGGCTTTTGAAAGCTTTGGAGAGCTTTGTTGTACTTTGTAATTATGAAGAATTTGAATAAAGTTTTGATGTTCTCATCATGGAAGGAGATGTGAAGTAGATGTCATGGAGCATATTAGAATGTAAGGTAGAGTAGATTTCATTTTGTAATTTTGCTTTGATTTCATTATGTCATTTGATTGCTTTCAAGTTTGATAGATTAGATTTTCCATTCATGCAATTTTAATTCATGTAAGTGTGTTCAACCAGTTGATTGTAGATTAGTTTTTCTTTACATGTTTTTGCATCAAATAATGACATGAGATTTACCTCTCTGCTGACTTTGTTTTTTTTAGCTTTTCAATTTCAGTTATGCTTTGATTTCAGTCTTATTCATTTGCTTTGTTAGTTAGTTTAGATATCAGATTGCTCAAGTTATTGATGATTACCTCCGAAAGCCATAGCTTAGACTACCTGGCGAGGGATCAGACTATGAATTGATGTGATTTGATTTTAGTTTTACTTTTCTGCAATTAGATATCAGATTGCTCAAGTTATTGATGATTACCTCCGAAAGCCATAGCTTAGACTACCTGGCGAGGGATCAGACTATGAATTGATGTGATTTGATTTTAGTTTTACTTTTCTGCAATTAGATATCAGATTGCTCAAGTTATTGATGATTACCTTCGAAAGCCATAGCTTAGACTACCTGGCGAGGGATCAGACTATGAATTGATGTGATTTGATTTTAGTTTTACTTTTATGCAATTAGATATCAGACTGCTCAAGTTATTGATGATTACCTTTAAAAGCCATAGCTTAGACTACCTGGCGAGGAATCACACTATGAATTGATGTGATCTGATTTTAGTTTTACTTTTCTGCAATTAGATATCAGATTGCTCATGTTATTGATGATTATCTCTGAAAGCCATAGCTTAGACTACCTGGCGAGGAATTAGACTATGAATGATGTGATTTGATTTTACTTTTTATTGGTTTGCAGTTTTTGATTTGTTTGAGTGCAATAGCTTAACTTTTATTTCCGTATTTAGACAAGTAGCAGAGATAGTGATTTCATGATCAGTATTTCATATTTTGCTTGATTGAAGTATCTGCATACTTACACTTTCGTTTAAGTACTAATTCCATCAATAACATGTTTTAAGATCTTTTGAAGTGCTAAGTTTTGGAAGTTACCATTAGGGACATAGACCTTGTCTTGAAATCTGCATCCATACTTTACCTTTAAAAGTATTCTTAAGACCTTAGAATAGGATTTCCATTTGCATTAGATACTTTAGGAGATCAACAAGAACAAAACCCAAAAACAAAATAAAATCTATAAAGCAATGAAGTAAGAAAAATGTTAACTAAGCACATATGGTGCACCACACTTCATCAGTTTACAATACCCGGATTGATAATTTATGTATAGCAATTTAAGACGTTAAATTGACTAGACAGAGGCCCACACCTCTCTTGTGTCTGGGCACTTTGGTGTCGAGAAGACTTTAAGTCATGTACAAAGATTTTGCTTTTGGCCTCATATGAAAAACATTGTGACTCGCTATGTAAAGGGTTGTGTGATGTGTTCTGTTTCAAAGCCCTCTAATAGAAAACTTGGGCTCTACACACCACTCCCTATTCTGAGTCGTCCATGGGAAAGTGTGTCAATGGACTTTGTAGGAGGTCTACCTTTGTCTAGGAAGGGTCACGACTATTTGTATGTTGTCGTTGACTGTCCTAGCAAAATGTGTATTCTTATGCCTTGTAAAAAATAGATTACTGCAGAGCATACTGCTTCTCTTTTCTTTCAGTATGTTTGGGTCCACTTTGGATTACCCACATCAATTGTGTCAGATCGAGACTCTCGCTTCCTTGGAGAGTTCTGGACCAACTTGTGGAGGATGATGGATACCAAACTGAAAAGAAGCACGACATTTCACCCGCAGACCGACGGGCAGACAGAGGTTGTTAACTGTACCATGGTACACCTATTACGAGGCTATTGTGGGAAACATCCCAAGTTGTGGGATGAACATCTCCCCTATATACAACATTCCTATAACTGAGCAGTGCATTCATCAACACAACGTTCACCATTCGAGACATGCTTTGGTTACCTACTAAAGGACCCTTTAGACATGGTCTTTAGAAGGGTGGATGGCTCCAATGGATGTAATGATAAAGACAAAGATCAATAGTTCATTCAGCTAATCCAAATGATTCCCCAAGCAGTGCAAGAGCAGTTGGAAAAGAGTCAAGCCCATTACAACTCTCAACATGATAAACACCGGGTCGACCATCAATTCCAAGTGGGCGACAAGGTGTGGTTCCACATCAACAAAGACAGGATGAAGGGAGAAGGAAAGAAGTTGCAGCCAATCCGGTATGGACCATTCACCATATTGGAGAAGATTGGGAACAATGCCTTTTGTCTTGACTTGCCGGTATATATGCAAATGTACTCAGTAGTGAATGTGGAGAACTTGAAGCTGTATGAACCACCTTTGATCATGGACACTGATGAGGTGGGCACAGTTCCTACCATCGATGATTTTGCACCTGAATATCTCGATGAGTTGCCCGAAGACATCATCCTCGATAGAAGAACCAAGAATTCACAGCGAGGAGATGTAGAATACCTTCGAGTTGGATTCAAGGGAATGCATCCCAGCAAGGCCAGATGGCTGGAGAAAGAGAAAGTGAGGGCACAGTACCCTCACTTGCCAATTGACTAATGAAAAGCTTTTGGTGGCCCAAAAGCTCCTCAATGGGGAGGATTGATCCAGGTGGATCTTCAGATACAATGGCATGGAAACTTAGAAATCAAAGTGATCAGAATGAAGTCAACCTAGGACCAGAGAAGAGATCTCATCTTTCTGATTCTAACAATGCAAACGGTACTTCAATCCGAGTCTGGATGATGAAGTTATTGCAAAAAGAAGGGCTCTTCAATCCTTAAGGAAAAAGAGGAATTTCCTTTAAAAATGGGTCTTAAAGCCTTAAAGGAAAATCGCAATTGGAGGTCGCATGAGGGCGGCCTTAAGGTTTGGGCCATGGAACCCCGATCGCTGATCAGATCAAATCGGCGGATCGGAGGCCATCGCAATTGGCGGTTATATATATACATATATGTGGATATCGGCGAATGGACAGTGCGATCGACGATTAATCGGATCGGCGGAACCTCCAACAGACACCCGGGGTGATATATGTGTAGGATGCCGACGCGATCGACTGATGCCGATATCGGCAATCGGCGATCGGTGGTCGGTCTTTCCCGAGGACTAGGCCAGGGACACAGCAAAATGCCGATCCGCGACCTCAGCGCGGACCCGATACAGACTATAAGCCTGATTTAATAATATTGGAGGTTCGGGCATATGGTTTTTGGGCAGATTTGCAATATTTTTCGAGGTTTTGAAGCCTTATCAAAGCAACGATAAACATGCCATTTTCAGGAACAGTTGTGCCCGCCGATCCTTCCACTCTACCAACCTCTCTTATTAACCAGGCATGCCCCGTTTTAAATGGGATCTTGTCCGAAAATCCTTTATAAAAGAGGATCAATGGAAGAACACAGAGGAGGCGTGTTTATGGTTGCAACACGCTATTTCGTAGAGGCCGAGAGCAATTATTGATCTATTTTGAACAGTTACACACTCCAGCCCTCTTCTACAGTTGCGGGAAGCTTTGGCGCTGCATACCACTCCATCTCCGACATTCATTTCATAGCCATCAGGCAGATTGGAGGTATAAGCCTCTTTATGGACAGATTGATGAATGTAATTCTGTTTATTCATGCCATTTAATAAGAAAGGCCTCCCCATTGTTGAGTTGGGCCTGAAGACATAGTCCAAATTGGACGAACTCCGTTATCAAGCCTTGGTGTCTTCTTTTGTGCCTTTTTATGTGTTTTCTGCTTCTTTTCATATGTGCACATTTATGTGTTAAGCTCCAATTTTATATGCAATTCTTTTCTATACATCTATAAGCGAAAAAATCCTGGATCAATTAAGGAACGTTGTCTTCACATCCATTTGATGGATATTCCAACCCATTTGTGCTGATAGTGCCAATATATATCTGATTGGCGAGTACCTTCCAACAAGACAAAAGGTCTCATCATAGTCAATCCCCTCTACCTATGAAAATCCATGGGCCACAAATATAGCCTTATGCTTCTCCACACTACCATCTACAACTTTATTTACCTTGTAAAGCCAATGAGAGCTTACCACTAACTTGTCCTCCAGTCTCGGGACCACATCCCAAACACTATTACAAACTATGGAGTCATATTCCTCCACCATGGCATCAACCCAAACCGGCTGCTGGATTGCTTACTGAAAGGAAGATGGCTCTGTCACAACACATTCGCCGATAAGAGCCATGTATCCAGTGTACCTCTCAGGTGACCTCCTCTATCTTCACTGAGAAGTGGGTGCTCCCACATTCTCCCGTGCATCATCCAACAATCTTTCAGCCTCTTTGGTGCACTTTCTTCCCTTTTTGGAAGACTCTACCTGATTGGATGTCTCCACTCCTGGATCCTCTGCATGTGGCTTCTCCACATCAATCTAAGGCTCCTCAAAATGTCATCATCTTGATCCTCTGTGGGAATGTACTCTAACAACATAATCCACCTCAATACACAATCTATGAGATGATGATATCAGATATCAATATGCTTGGACCGATCATGAAAAACTGGATTTTTAGAGAGTTTGATACAACTATGATTATCAAAGTAAATCACAGTTGGATCCATCTGCTGACCAACAAACCAACCAGGATCTTCCTCATCTAGATGGCTTCACATGCTGTCTGACTTGCAGCCATGTACTCTGCCTTTGCCGAACTAAGTGCAACCGATCTTTCTTTCCTGTTGTACCAAGAAACATCCACTGACCCAATACTGAAGATCCCTCCTAATGTGCTCTTCCTGTCGGATGGACTCCTTGCCCAATCTGCATCGGTGAAGCCTTGAAGCTTCACTCCCTTTGTCTGTTTGTACCATAATACATACTGAGAAGTGCCCCTGAGGTATCTCAACACATGCTTTGCCGCCTTCCAATACAACTTGGTAGGCCTAACCATTGCTTGAATAAGCTGGTTAAATGCATAGCACATATCCGGTCATGTGTTCACCAAGTACATGAGTGAACCCACAAGATTCCTGTAAATAGTAACTTCCACTACTTCCCCTGAAGTAGCATCCTCCTTCCTCTAGTTACATGCTAGAGGAATCTCCATGGGTTTGCTACTCTCCATGTAGAATCTTCTAAGTATCTTGTTGGCATACTTGCCTTGAGACACAAACAAATCTCCATCTCCCTGCCATACCTCCATGCCAAGAAAGTAATACATGAGCCCCATGTCCTTCATCTCAAACTCTCTTGCAAGGTCCTCCTTGCAAGATTTGATCAGCTGATCATCACTTATCAGTATGAGATCATCAACATAAAGTAAAATAATCAACAATTTACCTTCCACCACTATGTGGTACAGGTTCGCATCCACTTCACTCTTCGTGAAGCCCAACCCAATGAAGTAGCTATCTATCTTGGTGTACCAAGAACGAGGTGATTGCTTCAACCCATACAACGCTCTCTTTAGCTGGAACACATGCGAGTCACGGTCAAAGGTTTCAAAACCTTCAAGCTGCTCTATGTACACCTCTTCCTCAATCATGCCATTAAGGAAGGCTGTATTCACATCCATCTGATGAATCTTCCAACCCATCTGTGCTAATAGTGCCAATATAGATCTGATTGATGAGCACCTTGCAATAGGAGCAAATGTCTCATCATAGTCAATCCCATCTACCTGTGAAAATCATGGGCCACAAATCTAGCCTTATTCTTCTCCACACTACCATCTACAGCTTGCTTTACCTTGTAAATCCAATGGGAGCTCACCACTAACTTGTCCTCTGTCTCAGGACCACATCATAAAAACTATTACGAACTATGGAGTCATACTCCTCCACCATGGCATCAACCCAAACCGGCTACTGCACTTCTTCCTGAAAGGAAGATGGCTCTGTCACAACACATTCGCCCATAAGAGCCATGTATCTAGTGTACCTCTCAGGTGACCTCCTCTATCTATGTTGAGAAGTGGGTGCTCCCACATTCTCTTGTGCATCATCCAACAATTTGTCAACCTCTCTGGAAGACTCTACCTGAGTGGATGTCTCCAATCCCAGATCCTCTGCATGTGGCTGCTCCACATCAATCCAAGGCTCCTCAACCTTAGGAGATAAAATCTCCTCATCCACATGTAGTTCAATCTCCCTCTCAAGGGAAACTCACACGACCTTCTCCTCATCGAACCTGATATCCCTGCGAACCACTGTCATCCTACTGGTCGGAAAGTACACCCGATAGTTGTGAGGTGTATCAGTGTTCCCCACAAATATCCCCAAGTCTGTTGTCAGCTCAAGCTTCTTCTGTGTATCTTTGGTCACATGGAAATATACCGACGACCCAAAAATCCTGAAGTGACCAACATCTGGCCTCTTACTGGAATAAGCCTCCTTTGGTGTCTTCATCTCAAGTGTCTGATGTGGGCTACGCTTATGAACATAAACTGCTGTGTTGCATGCCTCAACCCACAAGTGTAGTGGTAGGCCCTGACCATGAAAAATTTCCTTCGCTGCCCCTACTATGCTTCTGTTCTTCCTCTCAGTCACCCCATTCTGCTGAGGGTTATGGGGTGCTGTCAACTCCTGTTTAATTCCGTCCACTGCAAAGAAGTTTTAAACTCGTTTGAGACATAATCACTACTATTATCATTTCGTAGAGCTTTAACCTTCTTGCCGACTCTTTCTCCACCAATGATTTAAACTCACAAACTTTGTGAAAGTTTGATACTTTTTCTACATGAAAAATATCCAACATTTACGAGAATAGTCATAAAAAAATATAACATAATACCTGTGTTTGGCTGTGAATGCTGTTGAGAATAGTCCACACACATATGAATGGAATCTCTCTAGAATCACCTATGCTAGACTGTATTTGTAGTGAAAGGAAGACTTGGTGTATTTTCCCAAAGTACACCCCTTGCATTTATCAATTTTCTCAAGCCTACCTTTGGGAAGACTAGTAGAGATCTGCTACAATATCTTCAAAGCCTCATGATGCAAGTGGCCCAATCGCCTGTGCCACAAGTCACCGACGTCTCGACTCTACATCCTTTCTAATTTTGAGCTCGAAGTAGCGCACTCCTCTACCTCCAACTTATAGATATTCTTCACCTGAACCGTTATCTTCTTTACTTGACTCGTGGCTATGTGTCGAAGGAACACATTTCCTTTCGAGAAGATCACATCATAGCCTCTATCCTCAAGCATGGAAACATATACCAATTTCTTCTTCAGCCCAGGCACATACATAAAATTATTCAAGGTGAGTGGAGCCCCATGCTCCCTTTGAAAAGTAATCGTGCCCAATCCAGTAACATTATACTTCCCATCGTCACCCATCTCGATATGCATCTGGAGATATTTCTCCTCCAGGTCACTGAATAACTCTTTGTCGCTAGTCATGTGGAATGAAGCTCCACTGTCTAAGTACCATACACTTCCCATCATTGATGACACCATGCATGCAATGAGGGAAAATTCCAATTCGAATTGAGAGGCCAAAGCCTCACTCGTCGCTCCTCCTGAGGACTTCTTCTTGGACTGCTTAAGTGGACAATTTGTAGCAAAATGGCCCAGCTCATGACAATGAAAGCACTTAATTTTATCATGTATTTCTTCTTAATTTTATCATGTATTTTGGAATGGGAAGCTTTGCCTTTCCCCTTCTTCACCTTAATCGCTAAGGCACAATTATATTCATCTTCAGTCTTTGATGAAGAGCCATCCCTGGTGTTCCTCTTGATCTCCTCCTACATCAAATACAACCATAGTTGTTCCTAATCTAGTAGCTTCTCCTGACCATTGAAAGAGTCCTGATAACTATTCCAACTCTTTGGGAGTCCCAAAAGAGCAAGACTCACCATATATTCTTTGACAACCGCGATTCCAACACTTCCAAATTCATCACGACATTGAGTGAACTTGGTCAAGTATTTGGAAATAGTCTTGGCTTTCTCCATTTTGATTTTTCGAAGTTTGTCCTTCAGTGCCAATTTCCTTTGGTCATTGTTGTTCTAATACAAGTTCGTCAATGTTTTCCACATAGCATGTGGATTTTCCTTGCCATGGAGACTCGAGACAATGTGGTCTCGAACTCCTTCAAGGATTATCCGCCTTGCCTTCACCACACACTTCTTCCATTCAGCCAAGTTTTGTGCATCCAATGCTGTTGGCTTGGGGATTTATTGATCAATAAATTCCTTCAAGCCATTATCTTCTAGCACAACCCCCATTCTGTCCCTCCAGGCTATAAAATTTGAGCTTCCTTCCAAGGCATACTCGAGCCGAAAACCATAGAACGCCATCTGCCGATCCTGAAGTATGTATTGCAAATTCGAATTTTGCCTGTAACCCAAAACTCAAAATTCAAAATCTCCTCTAGTATACTATTCTCAACTCTGATACCATGTAGAAAATCCTATAGATTCACAAGCTCATGCAATACTAAATCAAAAGACAAGAATCTACTTCTACTTTCAACAAGTGGAAGTTAATAGATCGATGAAAACAATATGTACAAGAAGAAGCTAAATCAATGACACATAACACAATAAATATCCAGGGAAACCCACAACTCAGAAACCCACTATTTGTATTTCATATATCAGAAATCCAAGATGATAATACAATGCTTGTTCTCACAAGAAAAATCCCAACACTCAGTAAAATCAATCTCCAACTCACAAGAAAATTCTTGGCCAACACTTAGCCAATTCTTCATCTCTCCAAGCCCCTATTTCCTCGTGCAATTCCTATGGCTGATTAGCTCATATTAATGGGAAACCAGTGCATCCAAAACTGCACAATCCCTTCAAGGTTCAGTTCCTGATTGCATGCATGATCTATACAAATCAGTAAATCATACAACTGATAGTACACTGTCCTTGCACTCTAGTCTCAAATGGGTCTTTCTCAAAATCAACATGCATGAGTTTCTGATGAGGGAATCTTCAGTTCACTGGAGTAGCAGTAGTTAATGCATTAGTGCACCAACTGACTGTTAAGTCACTATTAGTTCTTCAAACAGTTTGGAACTAATTTAACATAACTTAACTTAGTAAACTGAGTTATCTAATTACAACTCATACTTAACTCATCCCGGACCCCTATAATATAGGGAGAACATATACATGACTTCAAAAAGACTTCCAACTCAAAATTCCTAAGCTAATTAAGTTAATTAAACTTAATTAACTATTTAAAAGTTGCTATGAGAATAGAATTCGATTTTAATTCTCAGTTTAATTTAAGGACAAATTAAAATGGAATTTCTTTTTGCCACTTCTCAACAAAGTTGATGTCCCAAAATCAATTTCCTTATTATCTGGATGCATAAGATAAATACTTGATTATTATTCTTATATTTGGATATTATGTATAGGTCATTGTACTAGTTGCACGCTTATGCTGTTTTATTGTATATCTTAGAGAGTTTGACTATCAATGAATTTCAGTCATGAGGGGATGGAAAATATCTATGTTTATTCCTCTAACTTGATGAATGTGTTGGTTAACATGCAATTTTGTTGTTTTTATTGAGTTACTCTATGCATGCGATATGCGCTCCATGGAAGTAAATGCTTACTTATGTAGTGGTTGGGAAACTAGATTGATCTCCATGTGATTATGAAAAGTGCACTTAGATGCACATTCTCTATGTATTTTTACGAGGAAAGTTAATTCCTGAGCTATACTCGTTATGAAAAACTTTTGAGAGTAGGAATTTCTATGAGTTTTAGCGAAGTGCATATGATGTTTTCAGTTCATTGATTCATGGTTTCCATGACCATGATGCACTGGAAAGAGGCGAAGGCCTTGGTTCTTCATCCTTGAACTTTGATGTTCAAGTTTATCAAGGATGTTGAGCCATGAAGGCCTCGAGCTTGGGTGATTCTCAAAGGAATAAGGAATTTCCTAAGTATAAAGCGACTCAAAAAATAGGTCGGAGCCACTTGTGGGACCACTAGGTCAGAGGTATGGCCAGGCGACCTTGCTGGCTAAGTTAGGGCCTAGAAATCAAGCTAGACCTGGAGGAGGACGCATGGGACCCGCCAATTCAGTGGTCAGAAGGTTAGGCCTAGTAGCATAGTTGGGATGGTCGGGTCCCAGTGGTAAGTCAAGGGTCGGAGGTTGGACCTCAATAGAGGTTACAATGTGATTTTCTTATAGAGAGGCCAACCCCGACCTTCCCATTGATGGGACCTAAGGTTCGGTGACTCACCTTCCACGTAGGCTCATCTGGTGGCATAGTGGCTACGTGGGCACCATGTGGTAAGACATATGACATGGCAAGGCCTAAAAGGTCAAATTTTAATTGGTCATATCTTCTGATTCATAAATCAGATCAAGGTAAAAATTTATATCATTGGAAAAGTCTTAATGAGATGAATGCAACGTCAGTGTCATCCATTTTATGTTTTGAGTTAGTTGAAAAAGATCAAAGAACTTAGAACCCATCTCCATAACTGTACCATGGATATTGGGTCAACATGATAACTACCTCCTTCTAACGTTAGTGAGGATTGGGGTTATTAGGGGAGTATGTTGCATATTACTTATTGCAATTACATGTTGGTTTAATCCATCAACTGTTTTCCTTCCATCATATGTGCATTGAGATTTTTTAAAATCCAATATGTAACCTAAATATATAGACCACTTAGAGCCATCCCATTGAGCTCTTAATACTAACCAATTGCAATTGATGAACACATTATACAAAGGGATGAGCAAGATAACTTCAACTAATGGACAAGCAAAAAATAAGGAAGACAACTTCAATTAACGGACAAGAAACATATAAGAAAGACACTCATAAAGAAATAAACACTCATTTTTCAACAATCAGAGGTATAATCAGTCAAAATTCTCTTGACATAAAACAACAAGTTATGAGTTAGAAGCTTGGATTTCATGCTCAAGGGTTGTAGAGATGGTGCATGGTTGTTGATGTAATTCATGTCACGCATCAACTACATTGATTTAAGTTCATCTTGAATCTACATCCCTTTATATGGAGACCAAATTTTTAAATATTGAAAGTGATAGATGACCTTCACTTATTAATCATGATGACCCAACAAATCATTAATAATTCAAATTCAATTTCAATGTTGCAATGCTTCCTCACACAAGGTCAATGGGGATAGTTTCTCCTCTTAAAAGGATACTAAAAAAGAATGAAATTTGTTGTAATCCTCCTCTCATTAGATATCCCTATGTGTTAGATTGATCCAAAACTTTACATAATAAAATTCAAAGGTCATATGCTTGAGATATTGCTAATTTGGTCCAAGAGACCGCAGAGATAACTTACCCAGATCCTCTTCATTATATCACCCTCAATTATCCTTTTTTTTTTTTTAAATCCATTTTCAATTTATTGTTATTGTTCTCATTATCCATTTTCATATCCATTTTTAGAATTTCTACTAATGCATTATTTCTATGTTTCTTTGCTCCATTGGGGGTTGTTCTTTGCAATATCTCTAGGTGACACATGGAAGGTATCGGTTGGACACAAATGATTGTGCAGTGAATAATTGGTATGATGATTGGGCATTGAGGTGGTGACTAAAATTTTACACTACACACAAGCTACACAAGAATCCACGAATATTTCTACTTCATACACAAATAATATGGGGAGCTTATTTCCTCATAAATTGTTACAAATTACCTCCTACAATGCATGTAGGATAAATAGGGTGGTGTTGTAGGTGCTATAACACCCCCTCCAAAATTTTTCCCATGCCTTGATTTTGGAGCCTACCTTCTGTCCACAACCAATATCTCACTGTCGTTAAGTATTCCATTTGATTTGAAGACTTATCTTTGAATGTAGAGCTTGTGATAACTTAGTTTGATCTTAATAGACCATTTTATAACACAAGACTTTCCTGCTCTGATCTTGCACTTATTGTTCACTTTCCCTCTTGGAATTGCATAGTCCACTGGCTCTTGGAAGGCAGGCAGTCACTGGGCCAAGAAACTGCGCTAAGCCTCCTCTTCCCTAGCCAAAATTGCATAATGAACCCAGGAAAGGAACTGAGCAATCCCTTGATTGTGCAACCTTGTATGACATTGTGAAGCGATAGTTCCTAGAAAAGGTTAAATTGTAATCCCTAGAAATTTGGTGTTGCCTAATTAATGTCTGGTTAATTCCACTAAGTTTATAAATATGACCTTCAAACAAGTGGCATTTTTTCCTTGATTTTAGGTATGTGCGTCAGAAACCCTAAATGATTAGATCTATAAAATAGACACCTCTAGAGGTCATTTTCACATTCGATCATGGAGGTCTAGCCTTCCCAACAAGATCAAGGAACTTTCAGCTAATTTTGCAGTGCTTTTCTAGGTAAGTTTTTCATGTTTCTTTTTGTTTCTTTTTCTGTCGCTTTTTCTTCTACATGCGCTATTTTTCCAGTTTATTTTCATGGTAGCTAGTGTTTTAACTATTATTAGCTTGTACAAGTGTTGGGTCAGTATGTCATTCATTTTTTCCAGGTGTCGTATTAACTTCTTTCTTTTTTCCCACCAACAATTGCTATTGTTGGGTCATTTAATGCATGCTCATTTTTCCTTTTGCATGCTTGTTTAAGGTACTTAATTTTCACTAATATACCTTCCCCTAAGATCGATATATGTTCCTTATTGCCCCAACACTAAGATATTATATCTTTCTCTCTCCTTCTCGGGTAGATTTGTGCAAGTATGGCCAAAAAAATGCCATTCCTAACTGCACAATTCACATTCTCTGGGCTCAAGCTTCATGATTGGCCTTTGGGACTGCACAATGCATAGTTACTAGATTGCCTAACTGTTCATTGAGCAGTGCCAAGCCCCAATGATCAACCCTGGCCATTGAGATTGCGCAATGCATAATATCTTCCTTCAGTCTACCTAGCTGGGACTGTGCATTACACAGTCTCAAGCCTCTCGCTTCCACATTGTCTTTTGAGATTGTGCAATGCAAAATTCATGAGCACTGTCTCTCACCCTTTGTCCATAAATTGTGTAATATTTCCCTCCAGTCTCTGAGTTGTTGCCTTGATCTTACTGAATAGATTGTTTTGCTTGAGTTAATTTGTATTTTCCATGAGTGCATCTTGTCATACATTTACTACAACTTTTTGAGGTTATCTCTCCCTATCAGTTGTTATCATCATGCCACCAAAGAGATCCGCCTCGAAAGACACCACAGAAAGCAGCATCAGTGAAGTAGTTGAGAGCAATCCTATTACCATGCCAGTTATTTTAGACACTCAACTATTCATTGAGAAAGATTCAGATATAACATGGCACACAGTGAAGGATGCATTCACAACAACCAGTTACAAAGTAGATCTTGAAGACATACAAGTTTATATCAATGTCTAGAAGTCAAGATTGCATAAGATTGCATGCAGGTTCCTGGTCTTCCCATACACAGACATTATCAAGTGGATCCTATCACATACAGATTCAAAGAGCATGATCCTCAACAATTCTAGTAGACAAAGGCTTGCCTCATTCATGGCACATGATTTTCAGCTTATGTATCATTTTCCTTTGCCAGAAGTTTACATGGATTCTCACTTCTATGCAGTCACCAACTACCTGAGCATTAAATATGTCATAAAAGGTTAGGTGAAAGAGCCATCCAAATTATGCCAGACACCCAACAACACTTACAAGACCAAATCTCTCAAAAAATTATTCGAATACTTGATATTTATATGTTGCCGAATATACGTTCAAAAGAGTACTGATACCTTTCCTGAAGGTTGTGAATTCTTACTACATCAGGTGGTGAATGATAGGAAAGCATTCAATTGTTCATAATTGTTGGCTCAATAGTTAAATATCCATGTAACCAATGCCAATAACCCTCCTAAGGGTAAGAAGGCAACATTCTACATGTCTGAATACTTGCTCGATGCGTTATGTGCTTAGAAAGATTTTCCTGGCATGAAGTGGACCTGGTCACCAAAGGAATCCGTTGTCTACATTTATTGCAAATTTATTTTAGAGTGCAGCTAAAGGGATCCATGGAGAAGCTGACTAATCACTTCCTCATACCATTGTACAATATGATCTTTGAGGAAAAGCCACCCTGCACGTCTCGCAAGGTGATGGAAGCAATATCATAGTTGGCTAATTGGTTTTCCTCACCTGATGGCACCTACCTTAGAGTGTTTGGTGGTTAGAAGTCTTCACATCTACTACCGAGGTATGCCATTGACAAATTGGTCATGTGGGAATTAGCTTATCATCTTTCCACAGGGTTATCACTAGTTTTGCAAAGGAATAAGAAAACACCTTGGCCCACTCTTCCTTTGAAAATTCGATCGTACGAGATAAAGAAACTGAAGGTTTCAAAGACCGAGGGGAAAGAGTTAGGAAAATTCAAGTTTGGTCTTAAGGAATATCATCCGTATGATCCTAGAAGTATTTTCAAGCAACACTATGCAAAGATACATTTCACTTGGCTGAGCGAGACTCATTCCAAGCCTAAGGAGGAAAAAATGAAGAACTTTTATAATGCATATAAGCCCTGCACACCAGTGAACATTGTAGGTACATCATAGATCACTCCCCAGCCAGAAGAAACTCTAGAAGAAAAACCATGAGAGAGGTGCAACCCAGTACGTGGAAAGGGGAAGAAGAAGGTTGTGAATAGTCCAACAAAAGGTAGAGCCACAAATGGAAAGCAGACCCAATCATCTTGAAAGCGGCCATAGTAGCAGAAAGACAGAGGAAGCAAAATAAGTAAGAGGAAGAATTAAGGCAGAAGGAAGAGAAAGAACAAAAGGAACAAGAAGAGAGGCAAAGACAAGAAGAAGAAAGGCAGAGGAAAGAGGAAGAATAAATAACACTAAATCAAGCTACAGAAGAAGAACGAAGTCGATTACTTGAATAAGAAAAAAGGTAGCTTCAAGACAAAGAACTTTCCCAGGAAATTGAGGACTTGGTAGTGGTCCAAGATATGGAGGTAGAACTAGAGCAACAAAATCAGGATGTCGCTATCATGCCTTGCACGCAATAGATCACCACTAAGTCTCCTTGTCCTCCTACAAAAGGGCAAGCTCTAGGTGAGAAGAGGAAATTGCTCCTCTTGATGAAGGTACGATGATGGATATATACAATTTAACTTTTGATGATCTACAAAAGTTGATTGTTTAAGAAAGAAGGAAGCACTTCTTGGATGACCTCACACACCCTTCTTTTATCAAAGAAAAAGTGATCATGATGGACATTAGGAAGAATTCATAAACTATTTTTTCATCCAACTTGGCCTTCACAGGAGCCTCCAAGTCAAACATAGAGTATTTGATGACCGAGAACAAATAGATGGAAAAGAACTTAGAGGCTGCAAAGCAACAAATTGAAAAACTCTAGGTAGAGGTTCAGAAAATAAATCCCACACAGGTGTACTTAAAAGAACTCAAGGAACCCATACTTGGTGAAGTATCAACAATGGGAGACACCATGAGGAGCCTCTATGAGGAGCTAGTCACTGTGCAAAAAGCAGTTGTTCGCCTGCACAACATGCAACAGAAATGTAGAGAGGATTTTAAATCTCTTAAGGATGTCCACACAACCATCACTATTGTGCATGAGTGGGGAATGCAGTATAGAGGAAAAACTCATAATGTGGTAAAGAATACAAGGCAACAGGTTGAATTGGATAAAGCGGAAGTTCAGATGATTATCCAAAGCAACAAACAACTCAATTGTTTCATTGCCAACATTCAAGCTTATTTTGCATGGTTGTACAATAGTGTGGATTTCATGGTGAAGTCACACATTGAAGCTAAAGGTAGAAACAAGGTCAAACATGAAGTGGAGGAATACTTGGCCTAGTTCAAGCAGATCGCTACCAAGGGATATATAGAGGTGAACAAACATGATATGCAAAAGTATATTGGTGGCCCTGCCAAGATAAACACCATGTTGTTCTTGTTAAAGAAGGAAAAAAAATTAGCTCCAAGGCTGTGTACCTAGATGCAATGGAGGCAAGAGTTTGCTTCCAGCCTAATCCCATTGCAAAGATTGGGGAAGTCATCACATAGTATAAATCTTGGCATCACTATGTGACCAAAAAGCTACAAGTTGAAGTGGCTGAGCTGGAGTTTTCCCAAACTGAAGCTTGACATGTTTTTTATCTTATTAGGCTTGTTTAGTTGACTCTACCCAATTTTGTCTCATACGGGTATGAGAAATATTGTAATATTTTACTTGTACTTAATTTGTAAGTGAAATTACAAGTGTCAATTATGGGATGTGAAAAGTCATTTTGTAAGGAAGTCAAAAGGTCATGGCTGAAAGAAGTCAAAGAGTCATGAGGAAAGTCCAAGAGCCACAAAGGGGAGATGATTAGTCATCTCATTTTTTATAAATATACCCTCATAACTCAAGTAAAGGGATTTTGGCCGACATTTGGCTAAGATCGAAAGCTAAGTTGTTTTTGTCGAGAGCCTTGGCTTCTCTTTTAACATAGAGAGAGTATATTTCTTTGGAGGAGAAGTTGTTGGCTTCATGTTCCACTATTGGGGCTAGTGGTTTGTCAATTGTATATGTATGTTTGGAACTTTCACTTTAATAAAATCTTGGAGCCGGCATGTTTTCATGCATATGTTGTGAATATAGTAGGACTATTCTTGTTATGTTTGCAATATATGTTATTTCATTTACGCTAAAGCTTATGAACTAATTTATTTTCATTATTATGAATCTTGTTGAATGCATGTTGTTATGTATTTGTATCATGGTTATATTGTGAACTATTTTGTAGGTTAACTTATGATTCCTTTTATGCTCGTGTGTTCCTTTCAAGCTGCGTACTATTACAGGCTTTTAAGGGGCTCACTTACTTCTCCTTGTTGTGATAAAATCCCTCATGCATTACAATTGACTCTTCACATAGTTATACACTTGTTTCACCAAAGTGATGAGTACATCATTCTATGCATCATCACAGCCAAGGCATACCACTAAAACCCAATATTTCGGTAACCAGGTTGTATTCCGTATGGGGCTCATACTCCAAATGGTGTGAAGTCTAATTGGGACTTCATATCAGGGAGACCCCTTGAACGTTGATGGGTCCAACACCGTCAATGTTTCTGGCGCTAGAAGGAGGGCCATATGACAAGCTAAGCCTGTGGAGTCTATTTGAACTTGCTTTATCATTAAATGACTTCTTCCCAAATCTTAACCTCGACATGTTTTTCCAGAACTGCAAATATGAAAGTGCCCACGGGAATAATTCATGACTTGTCAAATTTAAAGTTTGATGGCGGGGGTGGAACAACCATTCTTGAGAACACAACTTGTTTTCTTGAATTTTGCACTCATCATAAAATTCATTGTGAATACACTGCTTGCAGTTTGTTCGTCCTTACATTCGAAGCACACGTTAAGGAATGGTGTTACACGTTGCTGACCACTTCAATTCACTCTTTTGAACATCTCTTCAAGGAGATTTATCGTGCCTTTGACAGGTATGACTATAAATATTCTTACAAGAAAATCGTGCATCTTCAAAACCACCTGATGAATCTCTTGAATATTTTCACGATCGTTTCATTCATTTTTGTTTTGAATTTCTGAAGATGATATTGACTGGGATCTTATGACATATAATTTTCATTTTCTTGTTAATATTTAGTTAAAGCCATCATAATATGAATCTTTCGAAAGTATCCCAATATATACCGGTTATGGAGACCTTAAATCTGTGAAAAAAGAAGTTGTCCCAAATGAATCTTCGTCTCCTCCTCTTCCGGCAGCTCCATGTACGCAGGTTGAGGTTGGATAATTTGAGAGTTCATCTATTGATCTACTATCATCCTCTCCGACCTTACATGTTCAATATCTTAGTGCAAGTTTTGATGGTGAGCTTGGTTTGATTGGTGATATTATTTCTTCCCATCCTTCACATGCGGTTTCGTTTGATCCTCCCGAGTTTGAGTTGTCACAACTGTCTACTTTAATCGTTTCTTTTGATGTTCAAGAGGATCAAGTTTAGAATTGAGAAAGTGTTAACCAAGAAAGTTGTGATATCATTCATCATGAATATGCGTGAGATGTTGTCGTGGAACAAAAATATGCAACCAAAGATGATTTTCTCTCTCCCTCACCTCTCCATCATTATCCTGACATCTTCCATAGATCTGTCATAACTGTTATATCTTTTTGTGAACCAGTTTTTGACAATGTGAATTTTGATCATAATCAGGAATGTTAGTTTTATATCATAATAGGGTGAGAAAACATCTTCTCTTCAAGATCTCCCTCATAATTCATTTAATCAGTCTTCAGAAATTGAGAGTGAAATTCCTTATTTTCAATCACTGCCTCTTTATGATTCATCATATCATGAGGTTTCTCATGAGGAAAATTATGATCATGTTTGTCTTAATATTTTGAATGAATCATCTAGCAGTGAATCTGTACTTTCTACTATCGATTATTCTAAGCCATTGATATTTAATGATCTACCTTATAATATCTTAGAGCTACCCTAAGATGTCTAGGCACTTCAACCCGCGCTAATGGTTATGTCAAGTTCTCTTAGTCTTGTTGCTAGGCCCAAACATGATTAGGATGATATTATTTCATTCAAGGATACCTATCATGTGATTACGAAATATAGCTCGCCATCTTCAACCCACGCTGATGGCTACGTCAAGTTCAACCCATGCTGATGGTTATGTCAAGTTATCGCACTTCAACTCGCACTGATGGTTATGTCAAGTTCTCGTAGTCTTGGTGCTAGGCCCAAGCATGATTAGGATGATATTCTTTCATTCAAGGATCCCCATCATGCGATTACGAAATATAGCTCGCCATCTTCAAATCCTTCTTTCCTTTTTCACGATCCTATTGCTCAGTCATTGGAGGAGCCATACATGACAAGCCCGTTTGCAAAAAAATAATTTTTTTACCTTTTTCATGCTTGCCAAGTTTGAAAATTCAGAAGAACTCTCTAGCATAATAACTCGTTATGATGTATACAATCATCATGATCTAATAGCATAATGTTTGACATGCTATTTCTTATCATATTTCTTGGATTTTGTTTTTAGTCTTCGAATGTTTGAGTATTTCACATTTGATATTTCGTGTCAACTGTTATTCCTGATGACATTTCTTTCTGAATATTCCCTCACCCTTACGGGTTAGGAAATGCATCAATGGTTACACTGGAAGTTTCATTTCACATAAGTCTGAACTATCTTTGGTTAGCTTAGGAGTAGGGTTAGTTTTTCTTTCTGTCTTGTCCCTTTCTTTCCTTTTCGTGAATAACTTTGTATGGGACTACGTTTGGCTTCTAAAAGAAGCATGGAAAAGTTCAAGAGTATATTGTACGATTGCCAACGCTTGGATTTTTTTTCTATTCCTTCTCTTTGCATTGGACCTTGTATATTTTAGTCATTGATTCCCATATTGGAAATACGTTCTTTACAGAGAGAGCCTTAGTAAAACTGTGATGCTTGAATCTTTAACTAGTACCTTCTTCTCTAATCAGTTTCTTATGTTTATTTAGTTTTGTCCTGTCAACTAAGTTGAGTAGAGTAAGGAGGGGAGGAAACTTAAACAAGTGGACTATATTTTAGAGGTGTATAAATATCCTTCTCTAAAGGGACAACCTCTTTTGCTCTCAATAAGTCGGGATCCCTCTTCCGCCCCATGAAATCAATAAGTGCCGATGCACAATTCTATGAATAAAATATAAAATGAATAAAGGGTGAAAGAAGAGAAAGGCTTCTTGCGCAGGGAGGTGAAGCAAGAAACTCCATCGGGGTATTGTCTAGGCTCGCTGGCAGCGGAGCAATGTTTATGTTCCTAAAGTGACTCCGTTAGGGTACTGTCTAGGCTTGCTAGCAGCAGAGAAACACCAGAGATGAAAACCTAGACTCTGATAATCCTGTCCCACTTGTATATCTATATACTCCTCGTCCCCAATTGAAACAACTAAGTTGACTTGATTTTGTTAGTGTGCCACCGGTGAAGAGAATGTTAGGGGCTACATCTTAACTCAAGCCAAGTAAATAAGATATGGAAATCGATTAATGAAAAATACTTCCAGAAGAGTTAAACTTGATTTACAATAATTAAGACCCATACAGAGAGTTGGAGTTCTAACAATGTGTGCCAAGTGTTGTAGTCGCTACAACACCCTCTCCAAAATTTTTCCTATGCCTTGATTTTGGAGCCTACCTTCTATCCAAAAGGACCAATCTTTCACTATCGTCAAGTATTCAATATGATTTTGAAGACTTATCTTTGCATGTAGAGCTTGTGATAACTTAGTTTGATATTAACTGACCATTTTCTAACACAAGCCTTTCCTGCCCTAATCTTGCACTTGTTATTTGATTTAACTCTTGGAACTACACAGTCCATTGGCTTTGGAAATTGCACAGTCCACTGGCTTTGGAAACAACTTTGAGGATCACAACTGTGCAATATTGGAAGGCAGGTAGTCACCGAGATCAAAAACTACGCTAAGCCTCCTCTTCCCTAACCAAAACTGCGCAATGCATTGAGGCGAGGAATTATACAACCCATTGATTGAGAATCCCTATATAATAGTGTGAAGTGGAAGTTATAAAAAAGGTTAAGTTTTCATCCCTAGAAAATAGGAGTTGCTGAACTAATGTCTAATTAAGTCCACTAAGTTGCTAATTATTACTTTCAGAGAAGTGGCACTTTTTCCTTGATTTTAGGCATGTGTGTCAGAAACACTAACCCGACTAGATATATATAATAGACGCCTCTAGAACTCATTTTCACATTCGATCTTGGAGCTCTAGCCTTCCCAACAAGATCAAGGAACTTTTGGCTAAGTTTGCGACACTTTTCCGGGTAAGTTTTGCATGTGTCACTTTTTGTCATTTTTTTTTTAATTTTTATTTTTATTTATTTATTTTAATTTTAATTTTAATTTTAATTTATTTATTTATTTTATTTTATTTTATTTTTTTCTGTCGTTTTTGATCCTATGAGTGCTATTTTTCCTTTTTATTTTCATGGTTTCTAGCGTTTTAATTATTATTAGCTTTTATAAGTGTTGGGTCAGTCTGTCATTCAATTTTTCTAAATGTCACATTAACTTCTTGAGTTTTTCCCACTAGGAGTTGCCGCTGTTGGGTCATTTTATGAATGCTCATTTTTCCTTTTGCATGCTTGTTTTAGGTACTTAATTTTCATTGATCTAGCTTCCCCTTAGCCCAATCTACATTCCTTCCTACCTGAACACTAATATTTGATCTCTTTCTCTCTCCTTCCCTTGCAGATCTATGCAAGAATGACCAACAAACTGCCATTCCTAATTGCGTAATTCACATTCTTTGGGCTCAAGATTCATGCTTGGCCTCTAGGAATGTGCAATGCACAATGCCAAGCCTCTGATCTCAACCCTGGCCATTTATACTATGCAATGCACAGTCTCTTCCTTTAGTTTTCCTGGTTAGGAATGTGTATTGTGTAGTCTCAAGCCTCTAGTTGCCACCTTGTCTACTGAGACTGTGTAATGCACAGTTCATGAGCCTAGTCTCTCACCCTCAGTCCATAAATTGCGCAATATTTCCCTTCAGTATTTGAGTTGCTGCCTTGATCTTGCTGGATAAATTGTTTTGCTTGAGTTAATTTTTGTTTTCCATGAGTGCATATTGTCATATAGGTACTGCAACGTTTTGAGGTTATCTCTCTCTATTAGTTGTTATCATGTTTCCACCAAAGATATCCGCCTCAAAAGACACCACATAAAGAATCACCGATAAAGTAGTCGAGAGCACTCCTATTACCATGCAGTTCTTTCAGACACTCAATTGTTCATTGAGAAAGTTTCATATATAACATGGCACACAATTAAGGATGCATTCACGACAACCAATTACAAAGTTGATCTTGAAGACAAAATGGTATATATCAATGTACAAAAGTCAAGATTGCATAAGATTGCACGTAGGTTCCCGGTCTTCCCATGCACATATATTATCAAGTGGATCTTGTCACATATAAATTCAAAGAGCATGATCCTCAACAGTGCCAGTGGAAAAAGGCTTGCCTCATTCATGGCACATGATTTTCATCTTATGTATCATTTTCATTTACTAGAAGTTTACATGGATTCTCACTTCTATGTAGTCACCAGCTACCTAAGCACTAAATATGTCATCAAAGGTTGGGTGAAAGAGCCATCCAAATTCTCCAGGCACCCAACAACACTTACAAGACCAAATCTCTCAGAAAATCATTCCAGTACTTGATAGTTCTATGTTGCCGAATCTATGGTCAAAAGAGTACTAAGACCTTTCCCAAAGGCTGGGCATTCTTACTGCATCAGGTGGTGAATGATGGGAAAGCATTCAATTGGTTGGACTTGTTGGCTCAACAGTTAAATATCCATGTAACTAATGCCAAGAACCCTCCTAAGGGTAAGCAAGTGAGATTCTACATGTCCACATACTCGCTGGATGTGATATGTGCTCAAAACGCTTTTCCTGGAAATAAGTGGACTTGGTTATCGAAGGAATCTGTTGTCATTGAAAATTGCTTTCATATTGCAGCTATAGGGGATTCATGGTGAATTTTATTGATCACTTCATCATACCATTGTACAAGATGATCTTTGAGGAAGAGCCACCCTGCATGTCTCGGGAGGCGATGGAAGCAGTATAAGAACCAACTGATTGGTTTTCCTCACCTGATGGCACCTACCTCATCTATTTATTGAAATATATGGTAGAACAATATTTCATATATCTTTCTCATCTTGATGATGAACCAATGTTGCTGGTTCGAAACGTCGATTACAACAACAATAAAATGCGATATGAATTCGGAAATTGATTTACATAATGATAAAGATCGCAAAAATTTGAAATTAGAAATACTCACCCAATATGGAAAGGACATAATGAAAAGTGTTCACATATTTGAACGATACAGATTGCTCCTAGTGAAATGGAAGACTGATCTTACTTTCTTAAAGAGATGTAGAGATTCTTCGATTATTCTAGCTTTTGCTAAAATTAATCATTCCCTCAGAAGCCATTACAACAATCGGATATTCATCAAAGCCAACATTGCTCTTGTTTGCAGCGAAATCAAGAAAATCAGGTTTGAACTCAGCACATTATCTCAGAAAAATATTGATCTTCACACATCTTTGGCTAATCTGATCAATCCGCATTTATGGGTAAAAATTGATTTGGCTTTTGCATTGACAGCTTTTAGACTTGAAGAATTAACATGTAAAAAAAAATCCTATAAATTCACGAAACTTCTGAATAGAAAATCGGTCTGTCACAATTGGTCCTATGAATCAATCTCTCACTCTAAAATCAATCCTTCACAGATATCTTCCTTGAAATCTCTAATCGACCTTAATCTTTCTCTTAATAACAATAATCTTTCTCCTAAAATCACTAGGTCAATAACAGATTCAAATTCCATTAATGAAAACGTTATCTTGGGTATGGACTCCATAGTAACTCGTACTCCTGAATTGTCTCAATGTAACAACATCTCTACTGAGTTAGTGCCTACACAATCCTCATCTAGTGGGACACCATCCCATTACCCTTCCAGATTCCAGGCATCTCGGATAATCCATAATCAAATACCTTGCAAGTTACTGTCACAATCACTGAAAATAACGACTCTTTGGAATTTATTGGTAACCAGAACTAGTGCTGGATGGTCTCTTCTCTCTCAAACAACGCCCTCAACCCATCGTTTGATATCACGCACCTGTAAATATTAACATAAGTCATAATTCTCCTACGCATAATAGACCCAACAATACGCTCCATTCTCAACCCACATGTTACTTGCAAAATTCTCGAGCAACGACTAGCACCACCAATGACCTGATCAACGATGATAATGCATTACCCAAAGATTTTAATGGTAATAAGAAGTTAATGTTTGTGCATTCTAGATCACAAAGTCTGCTCCCCAATGAGTTCCCTCTCAGTGATAGTAATGCATTAACGCTTGTGCATTCTAGATCACACAGTCCGCTCCCCTCTTCCATGTAGTCCATATCACACAGTCCCCGTCCCTCTTCCAGACAGTCCATATCACACAGTCCACGTCCCTCTTCCTCGCAGTCCATATCACTTAGTCGGTTCTCATCTCATTCAAATAAATCTCTGCCATCTCAATTAAATCACCTTATTTTTAATGGTAATAGGAAGTTACCATTTGCGCATTCCAGATCACACTGTCTGCTCCCCAACAAGTTCCCTCTCAGCTATAGTAATACATTAACGCTTGCACATTCTAGATCACACAATCTGATCCCGTCTTCCACACAGTCCATATCACATAGTCCGCATCCCTCTTCCTTGCAGTCCATATCACTCAGTCGGATCTCATCTCATTCAAATAAATCTCTGTCATCTCAACTAAACCACCGCCTTATCAATTACCATGAGAATCCCATCATAAAAATTGAAATGTTTCACCCCACATTGTAACTAGAAATGCGTTAAATTCGTAACATGATTTGTTAGATAATAATAACAATTCATTAATAAATTGTACTTCTTCGACTGAAACCCTTACCTTTGGAAACTTGGTATACAATTCTCCACTAGCATTCCCTCCTGTTAACACAAACCCTAATAACAGCAACCCTTCAGATTACCCTAATAACACCAAACCTATTAAGCCCTAACAATACCACCCCTTCGGACAATCTTGTAATCAATCTATCTAACCTCCAATTAAGTGAACATATCCTCAACTTGTTGAGAAAAGGTTTAAATTTCTCCATCACCCCTTGTAAGATTCCTTTTGAAGACATTCTTTGCAACATTGAGTATGGCATTAAAGACCTCCCTGACAACATCAAGGAACAAATTAGATAGGATTATTCCATCGCCCTTAGGAAATCTAAACCCCCCAAAAGCAACATTAGCAAACATGAATATCTTGCTCTCAAATCTTTAAACTCTAACCCTAACATTGTGGTGTTGAAAGCAGACAAAGGAGGGGCCACTGTCATCATGAACAAAATTGACTACAATGAAAAAATGTTAGATCATCTAAACAATAGTGGTTGCTACAGGAAACTCAATAAGAACCCTTTAAAAATAATCTCTAGAAATGTGTGCAACTTAATCAAAATAAGCAAGATACAAGACAATAAAAATATTTTAGTTAATAATCCATATACCCCTAGAATTTATGGTGCTCCGAAAATTCACAAAGAAGGTATCCCCCTCAGACCGATAGTAAAAACCATTGGTGGGACCACATATCATCTTTCCAAGCACCTTTCCAAGAAACTAAAACCTCTATTGGGAAATACAGATTCCTTTGTCAAAGACTCTACCTAACTCATTGAAGAAATTAAGAATATCAAACTAGATCAAAATGACATTTTGGTAAGTTTTGATGTTACTTCACTATATACCAACATCCCCATTGATGATGCCATGGAAGTTATCTGCAAATTAATGGATCCTGATACATCTAAGGTAATTGATTTTTCTAAGTACACCTTCTTCAGCTTTATGGGGGGAGTTTATGAACAAACATGTGGTGTTTCCATGGGGTCTCCTTTGTCCCCTATTATCGCCAATTTATTCATGGAAGACTTTGAAGCCAAAGCCCTCATGACTTCACCCTTAAAACCTAAATTATGGAAAAGATTTGTCGATGACACGTTTATCATATGGCCTCATGGAAGAGAAACCCTAGAAACTTTCAAGCAACACCTAAACAATTTATCTTCTTCCATTAAATTCACCATGGAAGTTGAGGTCAACAATAGGAATGTCGATGGCTCCATATCACACCAAGTTTATTGAAAGAAGACTCATACCGAACAATATCTTCATGCCTCCTCTCATCATCATCCCACCCATAAACTCGGTGTCCTTAACACCTTGGCCACTAGGGCTTTGAGAATCTCTGACAAGGAACACTTAGAAAAGGAAAAAGAACATATTATAAAAGTATTCCTAAAAAATGGGTACAACAAATGTCAAGCCATTAAAGCCATAAACAAAGAAAACACAAGACATAAGAGTAATAAAATTTTTGATAATATTGTGGGAAAATTTAACCTCCCTTACATTTTAAGGACTATTGTTAAAATCTCCTACATCCTGAAAAAGAATAATATTTTAAGCACCTTCAAACCTTTAAACACCATCCGAAGTTGCCTCAATTCGGTAAAAGATCCCATTGATCCTAAGTGCCATAAGGGCGTCTATTTAATTCCTTGCTCGTGTGGTAAACCCTATGTAGGTGAAACTGGTAGATCCTTCAACACTAGAATCCAGGAACATTCTGCTGACATTAAACATAATCGATCCAAAACATCAACTTTAGCAGAACATTCTGATAAAACCAAGCATCAAATCTGTATTGAAAATACCCGTATCTTAGCTAGAATTGATCACTACTTCCTCAGGAAATTCAGAGAAGCCATAGAAATCAACAAGCACCCTAATAACCTTAATAGAGATGATAGATGGACCATAAGTGAGAATTGGATTCCCACTTTAACATCCACTCTAATCTCTCCCTAAACTCTCTCCACCTCCCATAATGATTCATGTCTTCAACATTCTATTAATCTCTCTATTTGTTAGTTTATAATAATAATTGACCTTATATTTAATATCATATCCCTAGTTTAACTAATTATTTAATCAGTGAATGGCATCAATTACTTCCCATTATTATCCAGTAATCAACATCAATCATCATAACAAATAGACTCACATATTAGTATTCACTAATTTTTCATAATCATAATTTATTTTAAAAAAAATTTATAAACTTTAGTACCATTCATCATTGATTACATAAATCCCTTTTAGATTCATTTATCTCAACATCTTAATTCATTCTCTCATTTAATCATTAGAATTAACATATTTTTCTTTTTCTCTAATATCTAATACATTATCACATTATATTCTTTCTTTATTTATTTGTTTAAATATATATCCATCTATCATTTAAACATTCCTTTAAATTAATATAAATTAATATGATTTTAAACTTTAAATCCCTCCCTAAAATTTTATATTAATAATTAAATTTACAGTCAACTTTACAATTCTCTAGGGTTATTGTCGGCTCTTCATCTCTGTCATCTATTTATTGAAATATATGGTAGACTAGTCTTTCATATATCTTTCTCATCCTGATGATGAACCATCGTTGCTGGTTCGAAACATCAATTACAACAACAATAAAATGCGATATGAATCCGGAAATTGATTTACATAATGATAAAGATCGCAAAAATTTGAAATCAAAAATAGATCATGCATGAAGTAACTTGTCATCTTTCCATAGGTTTATTAGCAGCTTTGCAGAGGAAGAAGAGAGCACCTTGGCCCACTCTTCCTTTGAAAATTGGATCATACGAGATCAAGAACCTGAAGGTTGTGGAAACCGAGGGGAAAGAGTTAGGAAAATTTGAGTTTTGTCTTATGGAATATCATCTGTATGATCTTGAGGATTAAAATATGAAGAACTATTATAATGCATCTAAAACCCGCGCACCAGTCAACTTTGCAGGTACATCGAAGGTCACTCCCCAACAAGAAGCAACTCCGGAAGTAGAACTATCAAAGAGGCGGAATCCATTGCGTGGAAAGGGGTAGCGGAAGGTTGTGCACAATCCAACAACAGAAAAAATCCGCAAATGGAAAGCAGATCCAATCATCTTGAAACCAGCGATAACAGTAGAAAGAAAGAGGAAGCAGAAGAAGCAGGAGGAATAATTAAGGCAGAAGGAAGAGCAAGAAGAGAAAGAACAAGAAGAGAGGCATATACAAGAAGAAGAAATGCAGAAGAAAGAGGAGGAAGAAACAACACTAAAGTAAGCTAAAGAAGAAGAACATATTAGACTACTTGAAGAAGAAAACAAGCAACTATAGGAAAAAGAAATTGCCCAGGAAATCGAGGAATTGATAGTGGTCCAAGATATGGAGGTAGAACCAGCGCAAAAAAATTAGGATGTCTATCTCATGCCTTGCATACAACAAATCACCACTCAATCTCCCCATCCTCCTACAAAAGGGAAAGCTCTAGGTGAGGAAGAGGAAATTTCTCCTCTTGATGAAGGTCTAGTGATGGATATCTACAATTTAACTTTTGATGAGATACAAAAAAATATTGTACATACAATAAGGAAGCACTTCCCGGATGACCTCACGCATATTGCTTTTATTAAAGAAAAGGTGATCGTGATGGACACAAGGAAGAATCCAGAAGTTATCGCCGCAACCAACTTTGCCTTCACAGGAGCCTCCAAATCAAACATAAAATATTTGATGGAAGAGAAAATATAGATGGAAAGGAACTTAGAGGCTGCAAAGCAACATATTGAACAACTCTAGATAGAGGTTTAGAAAGTAGCTCCCACACAGGTGTACTTAGAAGAACTCAAGGCAACCATACTTGGTGAAGTATCAACATTGGGAGACACCATGAGGAACCTCTATGAGGAGCTAGTCACCATGCAAAAAGTAATTGTTCACCTACACAACATTCAACATAAATGTAGAGAGAATGCTAAGTTTCTCAAGGCTATGCACGTAGCCATTAATACATTGCATGAGTGGGGAATGCAGTATAAAGGATTACCTCCCGAGTGGGTAAAGAAGACAAGGCAACACATTGAGTTGGAGAAAGCATAAGTTTAGATGTTTATCCAAAGAACAAAACAACTCGACTCTTTCATCACCAACATTCATGCCTCTTATGCACATTTATACAACAGTGTGGACTTCATGGTGAAGTCACATAAGATTCCTTATGTCGGTACACTCAGCAAATCTAAAGACATAAACAAGGTCAAATAGGAAGTGGAGGAATACTTGGACCAGTTCAAGCAAATTGCTACTAAAGGAGATATAGAGGTGAACATACATGATATGTAGAAGTATATCAAGTACAAGCGGATCCAATATGTATACTAATATAGAGGAACTGAAAGTACATAATGGATCATCTGATCGTGATTGAAAAAGTACATGTTTGAATATCACATATAAGAAGACGATCAATGATGTTGAAGGATGAAGCTGATCGCTGATGTCAAAAACTGATCCCAATAGTACCAAATGAACATGATGGAATAAAATGATACTACATCGCAACTCAGATGCCAGCATATAAGATGTTGTTGTGAAGAACTTCAACATATAAGGTGGATGGTGTCAACTAGCAACAATAGGAGCAACTGACAAGTGAACCAAAAAATGTTGATGCAACTCGAGGTCTTCACCGACCGCCACAGTACATTTCTACACAATGGGAATGAATGATCTGAGGTCGACCATGTGAGAAATCGTTTTATTACCGGTTATTGATGTATATCGTTAACAAACGCGAGACTACTCACCGATAATGATAATGAGAGTCAAGGTACCCAGTACAATCTAACAAGTGTGAATGAATGAGCTGAAGTCGAACACTTGAAAGAATCTATCAATCAGGAGACAATGATGGTTTCCCATTGTCGATAGTGAAGGAATCTGCCACTGATGACTGCAAACCCCAAGGTATTGCCAAATGGACTCTAGATATTTTTCCCAGAGAAAATGAGCTATAGTTAATAGGAAAAGATCTGCTAGAAGGAATGCATTAAGGCATCCTTCATCAATCTAGCGCGAGTGTAACCCGTAGGCTAATAATGTGGAAGGAATCAGACGAAAAATATTAGTAACCAAATCGACGGATGTTTTCGGCGTACACAAGATGTAGCTAGCACACGATAGAAACCATCTGAACCAACCAAGAATGAAAGCTGACACAGAGGTGAGGAATCCACCAATAGGGTCAAATGGAAACCAAGGCACTACACGAATCCCAATGTGTGATAATGAAAGCTGATGTCAAACTCAAGGGAAACCACTCAGTCAAAGACCCATGATACTAATCGATGTTGAGCACAAGGTGACCTATCAATAATGAAAATAGGGCCAGGGTGCGACTCTAGATCTGCCCTCAGAGCAATTTGTCGTAGTTGATAAGGACAAGACCCGCGAGCAAGAAGTCAATGAAGACCTTCTCAAACTGGCACGAGTAAAGGACCAGTATAACTGATGTGATGAAAAACATGATACTGAAAACCAGGGATGGCTGACTGAAAAATAGGTCAAGAGGCACCGCAGAGAGGCCGACTCAGGTTTACTTCCTTTGAACAAAAGCACGACTCAATGATGACTATATGGCAGCATATGATAACTCTTTATAAGTTTGTCATGAAAGAGGCATAAGCAAACTCTCCATATGATTGGAAGAGGCAACCAATCGGAGGAGTACTGACTCAATAACAAAGTTAAGGCACTCCTAAGTCAAACTAAATCCCACCCTAATGGAGGAGAGACTTTCTTTTGAGTGCTTTGTTCAAGGGCGACACGACTGACTCTAGCTGCCAACAAAATATGGAAATGTTGTCCCATTCCTGCTCTTTTTGGAATATATAATTTTTTTTTTCTTTTTCTTTAAGCTAGAAAAATAATAAAAGAATACTATAGTACAGTGGAAATAACGAGTGTCAGAGAAACAGATGATCTAGTTCCTAGAAGGGGAACATTCCTATGCTCAATTCAGGGAGGCAAAACTGGTCAAGGACACAAAGGGATGCTCTTTCCACGGGTAAAAGGATGTGTTAAGTTGTAGAAGCTAAGTGATTGCATGGTTGACTTTGCAGAAGACATGGTCAAATAAGTGGCTTAAACACGAGTCCAAGTGAAGCTGGCTCAAGGCCAAAAGGTGCAAATAGTCAAAATGCAAAGCAGCAGTACAAATAAACACAAAGGAGCCGCTAGGGTATAAGGCCAAAAATTAGCGCGGAAGAAAGGAGAATGTGTCTTCAACGCATCAGTCATGGCGGGACTAAAGAGAACTCTTGAGCCTACTCAGTATAGCAGCATGGGCAACCAATGTTAGCGAGGTTCTAACTAAGATTCCCATGTAAAGGATGGCTCTACCATCGCATCATGATTTTAAAAATCGGCGAGTAAAAATGGTTTGATAACCAAGATACGATGGGGTTGACCCTACAGCTAATGTATCGCTGAATGGAGGCTAATGCAGTGGAAAATGGTTTTCCCTAACCTAAATGCCAGTGAGAGAACAATACCTGCCATGACGGGTCAGCGGTCATGGGACCGAAATCTCATCTCGAAGAAGTCTCCAAAATTTCCTATAAAAACAGCCCACTCTCGACAATCCAAGCCCACAGGTCAAAAAATCCAAGTGACAAAAATCAATTTTTGAAAAAATATTTTGCAATTTCAAAGTTATATAATGACTTTTGGACTCACAATTTTTTCATTTATGTTTGGAGCAAATGAACAATTGGATCATTCAAACCACCCCAAAGTCTCCAGGGAATCCTCAAATCCTACTTGTAATGTTTTATGATAATTTTTAAAAGTTTTCTCAAAGTTTTGACCATGGGAAACTATGCCCAAAAATTCAACTTTGCATACATGTGGGTTGGATGTGAGCAATCCACATATACAACAGCCCTACACGCGACTATGTGTAAAGGGAACCCGCGTGTACACGAGTTAAAGTTTTAACATATAAACTAACGGTTGAAACTTCAATTTTTTGCAGGATGACTATCACTTGGAGGGAAAGAGAGCATACCACTATTGATAATGAGGTAATGAATGACCAAAATGCATTGGATGCTTTGAGAGGCTGTGGCTTACTCAAATTCTTCAAAATGCCAAATATGAAAGCCAATATGCACTTGCTAGAACTTTTGATCCACTACTGGAGTGCAGAGGATGATGCTTTCATGATAGACCAGATGCCTCTATGGATTGAGGTCGAAGACATCTATTTTATTACCGGTCTCTCCCAAAGAGGGGAGGTCGTGCATTCGACAGGCAGGACGAGAGGTAGTCTTTCGGTGGAAGACTATGTCCATATATATTGTCCTAGACATCCAGAGAAGATTGGAAGTTAAATTCCAATCAAACATGTGGAAAGTTTATCCTTGTGGATTTTTCTATTTACCATTCCATGGGTAAATGGGTCAGCTTCCCTGCATTAGGCATCACGAGTATCTATGAGCATGGCAGTGGAATGTCTTACCACAATATTTGACTGGTGCACGCCTCTTCTGACTAACATGAAGAGTAAATTGACCTCTATACAGAAGGGTCAAACAAAATTTTTTGGATATGGAACCATCTTGTGTTCATTCTTATTCGACAAGGTACCTGGGCTACATCCCAAAGTATCAACATCCATCAGCAGACCTAGAGATCCACAAATTGGTAGATGGGAAGACTTGATGAAGTGCCTTGGGGGTGGTGACATGCCCAGAATGACTTTTGATGATGAGTTTTTCACCTGGTGGGATCAACAGATCATCGCCATCGATGACTACCCATATGCCGACATGGATTTCCGAGGAGATCCAGACTTAGTGTTACCACCAAATGCGGCATGGGGAGACATAGGTAACAATTTTTAAGTTTTTGTGAGTTTTTAAAGATTTTTTGGATTTTTTAATATGAAATGAACTTAGAAAAAATATTTTTGATGAGACAAAATACTGACAAAATATAATGACCATGTTCTAGATGTGGGTCCAGTGAGACTTAATGGATTTCCGAGGCACAGGCGTCGCAGAAGAGGGGCCGAAGAGGCAATAGCTAAGACAGAGAGAGTCCTTTATGCTGTTCAGAGAAACTTGGTGAGACTAACTCACTGGGTACCTATGATAGTCGTAGAGGATTTGCCTGAGGAGATGCAGCGTCGCGTGGTAGGGGTACCACATGACTGGGTCTGGATACTTCGGCGTGTAGCCAACGCTGTGGTTAAATTTTTAGCCGCTCATCCTGAGCCGGGTCAATAGATAGATCTATGTATGATTGGACCTGATTATGGGAATAAGCCCAAATTTTGAGGGCATCCTGTCCAAATTTTGTATATTATTTTTGAACTCTCCATCTATATACAAGCGATTTTATGATATATATACAATTTCAATTTTTTTTGATGTTATTTAATTTGATGAATGATTAATGTGCCAATCTAATGCTTGATTAGCAATAGAGTCTGCTAATGAATTCTCAGATCGTGGAATGTGAACATATGTGATATAAATAAATGATTGTTGCAACACTCTCACTCTAAAAAATTGGCGATATAAATAAGGATCACGAACCCGATAAGTGTTATTTAACTATGACACCACTAGTTGTGAGTCTAGATAAAATACCAACGAATCAATCCCATAAGATATTGCTTCGGATAGTAAATTAAGAATGAAAGTATATTCGGCAATGTTGTTCGAAGCAGGGCCAATACATACTCCCCTCGACACCATCAACTGGCCAGATGGATAATAAATCACCCAAGCCGCGGAAGCAAGATTCCGAGTGTGCCGACTTGCACCATCAACGAATCCGAAATATATCGAATCGTCCATCAATACCTGCCAAAGCAGATCAAAAAATGTCGATATCACAAAATGCCAGAAAAATATGTACAAAGATACAATATATACGAACAAGAAATTGCTCGGCTGAAGCCTAAGCAAAATACTTCTTAAGGTAGAGCCCATTTCTGGGGCCCGCCAGGTTGTTCCCTTCAAAGTTGATTAATTCATAAGCCCCTTTTTCCAAAACACACTTGACTATAAAGGGACCATACCACATAGATTTGAACTTGCCTGCCCCCGGGCGTCTTTGTCTTGGTCATAGACTAAGACAACGTTGCCTTCAGAAAAAAATTGAGGACGGATAACTTTATCATATTGAGTTTTAATCCTCTTCTTATGGGTTTCGTTTATTATGGCTGCATCTCGACGCTACTCATTAAGATGTTCCAAATGAATGAGGTGTCCTTCGACACTAGATGTCTTTGGAAGAAGTCCTACATCTAGCTTAAGGGACGAAATTTCACATTCGATAGGGAAAATAGATTCCAACCCGTAAACTAGTTGAAAAGGAGTAAAACCGGTGGCAGTCTTAACTGAGGTTTGATATGCCCAAAGCGCCGGGTACAACATGATGTGCCAATTGGATCGAGTTTTATCAATTGTCCTTTGCAGGATGGTCTTAAAGGACTTATTTAAGGATTCAACCTGCCCATTGGCCTGAGGATAATATGGAGATGAATGCTCCTGCCGGAAGCCCAACTTGAGAGCCAATTCGGTCATCAGTTGATTTTGGAAGTGTCTGCCATGGTCAGTGACAATCTCTCTTCAGATACCAAATCGTGAAATAACATGGTTGAAGAGAAACAAGGTTGCTGTCTCACTATTATTTTTGAAAGTAGGCATGGCCTCAACCCACTTCGTAAAGTAGTCGACGACCACAACGATGTACTTGTGATTCCCTGCTGAAGGCGGATTACAAGTGGTAAAATCAATGCCCCACTTCGTAAATGGATCGACAATGATAACAGGAAAAAGTGGAGCTGGATGCACATGCATTTTCTGAGTATAAACTTGACAAGGATGGCAACGTTTGACCACTTCAATACAACCTTTGAAAATAGAAGGCCAAAAGTAGTCTGCTCGCAAAATTTTCTGGGCTGTTGCAAGCCGTGATAGATGACCACCACAAGTTCCACTATGGAAATCATTAAGTACATACTTAGCTTCTTCCAAAGTTAAGAAATGCCTAAGGATCAAGTCAACCCCTCTACGATATAATGTATCACCAATAATAACATAGTTTTTGGCAAGGTGACATAACTTTCGACGCTCATCTTTGGAGAAACCAGGTGGAAACTTCAAAGTCTGGAGATATATAATGATATCTCCATACCAGGGATCTTGTGAAGAAATGAGGAATAAATGTTCGTCAGGAAAATTTTCCTCATAAACAATAGCCTCCTCACAAGGCAGCTCCGAAATCAATTCCACAAAAACTAATGACTTCTTAGATTTAGCTGACAAGAATTCGAGATCAAATTCTTGCAAAATAACAATCCATCGATTATACTTGCCCCCAATCACTCGCCTATTGAGGACAAACTGAAAAGGATTGACAACCACTAAAACGAACATTTTGCGAAGCATAATGTAATGACGAAGCCACTAGACAGCATGGACAGCCTCCAATGCTAATTTCTCGATGGGAGAATAGCGTAGCTTAGGTCCTACTAAGCCTCGACTCAAGTAGTATATTACATGCTCACTGAGAGCATCATCCTCCCGAACCAAAACCATACCAATGGTTGATTATGTGGCAGCGAGATACAAAAGGAAATCTTTGCCATAATCTGGTGGACTCAATAATGGAGCAGAGGTTAATTATTTTTTCAAAAAATTAAAAGATCATTGCGTGAAATCATCCCATAAAAATGGAACTCCTTTCTTAAGCAAACACATAAATCCTTTGGTAATCTCGACGTAATTTGCTATAAATCTTCTCGAGAAATTTACCTTTCCTTGGAGACTTTGAAGTTGACAAATGGAAGACGGGTGAGGCAACTGAATTATTGCCTGAACCTTGAAAGAATCAACTCGAATCCCTTCAGTCGATACGATGAATCCTAATAGCCGACCGGATGTGACCGCAAAAGCACACTTATTTGGTTTCAACTGGATTTTATAAAAACAACATCTCTCAAAGACTAACCGAAGGTGGCTGGGATGATCAATTCTCTTGCGAGAACGAGTAGCTAAGTCATCCAAGTATGCTTCGATAACATGTTTGATGTCATGGAAAGCATAAGACATGGCCCATTGAAAAGTAGCTCCAACATTTTTAAGGCCAAAAGGCATCTTCTTGTATGCGAACGTGCCCCAAGGACAAATAATGGCTGTCTTGTGCTAATCCTTTGGACGGATAGTAATTTGATTGTAACCAGAGAATCCGTCCATGAACGAAAAATTTTCATTACCTGCACATTCATCAACAATTTGATCAATAAAAGGCGCAGGGTAATTGTCTTTTGGACAAGCTTTATTTAAATCCCTAGAGTCGATACATACTCAGATTCTTCCTTGTTTCTTATCTACCGGGACTGGGTTGGAAACCCACTCAATTAGAGGAACAGGGTATAGGAAACCTGCCTTAAGCAGCTTTTCAACTTCAGCTTTAATAGCTACCGATTTCCGAGGATTGACTGGTCAATTTTTTTACGAATAGGTTTGGCATTTTCGTATGTCTTGATCTCATGCTGGACTATAGATGGATCAATTCCAGGCATTTCCTCATAAGACCAAGCGAACACATCTCGATACTCTTTAAAGAGATTGGTGTAAATTTGAATTTCTTTGGGGGAACAATCAGCTCTGATGAAGACATTTTCGATTATGTTAGGATTCCTAGAGATGTTGACAGGTACAGTTCGTGAGATAACTGACATGTTACCTTCGACAGAAAATTGTGCTGGAGCCAAAGGGTTTGAAACTGTACAAACATCACTAGTAGACAGATTGGACAAACTAGACTCAACTTCACGGAATGGAGGGAGAAAATATGAACGATGATGTAAATCCTCCCATGGTCGATCTACACCCATCATTGCTTCAAAAATTGCCTCTTCAGATGGTAAAATTGTATCCAAGCAATCCAGAGCTGAAGTAGAATTGAGGGTCCATGCTGGAGCCACATTGCCATCTAACTCCTCTTGTGAAAAAGGAGTGGGATGGTTGTCTACAGAGTTAATGATAGATTGATAAGTGAGTTCCGTTGCAGACATGGGAAATGCCATTCCACCTACCTGCCCTCCATCTAATGTGGTGGTAGATGAAGGTAAGGGCCAAGGGTCCGAAAAATAATGAGTTCGAAAGAACTCTTTCCGAGAAGGTCCCCTAGAGGATGAAATCGCATTAATTCTAGCTGTAGGAGGAGGGAGGTCAAATATACCCATTAATGAAGAGTACATCCCAAATCCTAAATTCTCAATAGGTTGACGGGGATTTTCCACCAATGGAACGGTAGAATTTGAAGTTGCGTGAGAGTCACCTGGAGAATAATCTAACTGATCAACTCTAACAATCCTCCCCTCCTGAGGAAAACATAGGATGCATAATAATGATGAAACTATGGAATCCATCTCGTAAATCCAATTCTTTCCTAATAGGAGGTTATAATCCAGGTTCGCATCGACGATTTATACCTCAATATTCACTACCTTTCCCCCAAGACAGATAGGAAAAGTCGGGATAATCCTGTGTGGCCTATGAGAATGTCCATCAAATGCCGTCAAAAGAGTTAGTGAAGGGACAACTGAAGGTGATCCAATGGACTTCCAACATGACATAGACATCATGCATGTGGAAGCTCCCTCATCTATAACAGTCCGAAAAATATTGGTCTTTCAATATGTGGACTTTATCTGGAAAGCCATATGGTGAGGAGTTCTCTTTTAGACATTCAACATATCGAAAGTGAGCACTAAAGAATTCTTTGGATCTACTGCATCGATTGCCGAAAGCAAAGCACTTCTCTGAGCAGGGCATGACTGGAGTACCTCCAGTGCAGACATAGCACAAGGAATTTGAGCTAGATCTTCTATAATCGAGTAGTTCTAGTCTACCCTAGCATTAGGGTTAATAGTGGAGCGCTTTGCGGAGCCTTTCGGTATCCGAGGTATAGACTCAACAAAGGGCCGCTCAATATGAAGTGGTTCTATGGCTTCGGGAATAGATTTAGCCTTAGATGTTTTTGATTCACCATAATCGTGTGCTCGCGTAGCGACGTCGATATGAGAGCTCATCATATAAACATTTGACGAATTTTCCCCTTCCTGGTTGCCCCCTACGGAGGTACCAGCGTTAGAATTCGCACCAGCAAGTAATTGTTGCCCTTGGGGAAAAGGGTTAGTCAGAACAACTTGGGAGCTAGAGGACCCTTGCTGCACTAATAAGCGCTGAGCGTCTTGCATCTTAGGGCATAGGTGAGTCAAATGATCTCCATTGCATAACTTGCATGGAAATTTTACCTTTTTCTTGGACTCTTTCCTACCCTCTCCGGAACCATTGATGGGTTTGTTTGCATTGCCTTTCCCTTCCTACTTATTCTTCTTACCTCGTCCTTTCCTCTTCCCATCGGATTGTTGATTTCCTTTGGGGTTAGAGGTCTGGATGGTGTTTATAGAGGTAGGTTGGGAAGGTGTACATACAGACAATGCTTCCTGGTTAGAAGAAGCAGTTTGTAGAGACAACTGCTGTAATTGATTCAATAGGTTGATCGCGTTAACATTAATCGATCCAACTATACCATTGGTGTGGGGACCTAGTTTTGGTTTGGCTAAATCAACCTTAGATCTAGGAGCATCAGGTAGAATTTTCTGAAGAATCCTAGACTGAGAATATATCAGTTCCAATTGCTGGGCTCGGAAAATGGCCCGCTCTTCCGAATAAACACCGGAAAGAGACACATCCTTTGAGATATCAGGTTGTAATGATTTGAGAAACCATTCGAGAAGGAACTCTGGTGGGATTTCAGCTTTGATAAGCCTTTCCTCCTCCTCCATTCCTGGATGTGATCTGAAATGTGAGTTGCGGTGTCTTGCTGAAAGTTAGCCAGAAGTTCAGTTTCAGCTTCATATCAGACAGGCAACTGAAAATGGTTCAAAAAGACATTAGCCAAATCACAGAAAGAAGTAAAGGTGCCCCCTAAAAAATCTATATACCATTTGGCCGCATTTACGGTTAGGGTGCGTTGAAATAACCTCAACCTGATCGAATCATCTATCAGGGAGTTAGATGAGCACCATAAGTGAAATGTGGTTACGTGGTCTCCTGGATCTTCACCGTTCTTCCCTTCGAATTTTGGGATATCTGAGGGAAGTTTAGTTGGGACCGGATGGCAAGTTGGATTGTACCAAATCGGATCATTTGTCAATTTAGTTAAGTCTGGCAAGTTCAGTGTGGCCAGAAAAGGAAGTCGTGGCAGACCTTAGGAATTCCATCCAGTGAGGGCAAGGTTCCCAAAGGTCTGAAAAGAATGACCTGGATTTTGAAAAACACCAGGTTTCCCGAAGTAACTCATAGATCCTACTGAACCAAAAGGTTCTCCTTGTGGTCCAACAAAATTCGGAGTTTGACCAACTCCTGCCGAAAATGCTCCGTAACCATTGAAGTTACCCCCTAACAAAGTGTTAAAAGGAGATGACAACCCTTGATAAGGATTCCATGCATTAGAAAAGGGTGGAAAATTCTGAAACGAATTAACTGAATAATACGGCACATTCCCTTGTTGGCCAAAAAATTGATTCCCAGCTCCTATCCCACTAACTGCAGGGTTTGTCCAACTCTGGAATGGGTTATTACCTTGACTTGTAAAAGAAAAAGGCATTGACCCTACTGTTGGATTGGAGTGTGGTATATGACCACTTCCAAATGGGAAACCTTGAAAAGAAGCTAATCCACTCATCATGGATGTAGAGGCGGTCGATGGTATGTTCAAAGGAACTGAAGGAATCCCGTGAGACGACATTCCATAAGGGATAAATCCAAAACCAGATGCAGTAGCCTGAGAACTTCCACTCATTGATGGAATGGAAGTAGACCCAAATATAGCCGTGCTGGGAGTAATAGAAGGGATGGAAATAGTTCCTCCTCCTTGTACAGATATGGGAGTCTGCATGCTCGCAACACTCGTCATAGATGCCATGCTTCCAGCAGTGGTCATCGAAGGAATAGATGGGTGTAAACCTGGGCTTGAAGGCCTATGAGTCGGGGTTCCGACGTATAATAGAATGTCTAGATGATCAGGAGGAAGAGGAGAATTCGGAGCCGCAACTGACTCTGAAAGCTCTTCAACTTCGATATTATCTTCTGACTGAAAAAGTACTTGAGAAAGAACTGGTGTGTTCCTCTCTAACTCTCTACTGGTGCTAGGTCTATCTTATGAATTAATGACCCCAATCGGAGGATCAATCTCTGATGCGCCTGCTGCCATTGGTTGAAACCCAATGGTAGAATCGCTCCTACGCCTTCTAGGAGAATGCTCAGGACTCATAGGTGGTAGCCCACGAAGTCTCCTAGACCGTCGAGATGGTCAATCAGCCACTTTGAGTTATTTAAAATATCTACTTATAGACTCAAAAAATTATAAAGCTAGGCTGACTAGGAGCAAAGAACACTCACTAAAAAATCCCTAAAGATATCAGCAATCAAACAACTCTCAAGTATTTCCGCTTCGAGTGATTAGGACAGGACACCAAAATACAAGAAAGTTAATAACAAGGGCCTTCTGAAAATAGACTGGGGTAATTACACCCTATGCCTATTAGCGAAGGTATTAGAGGTAGTTACGTTGACCTCCAGACAATAGCCTTTGCCAGTGAAAGCACCCAAGCTTCACAAGGGTACCCTCCAGAAGTAATGCTGAACATGATACAACGTCAACCTTAGGTGCCACTGGATTCCCCTCCGCAGCCACCTGTGTGATTCCCAGGATAGGCAACTATGGTCACCAACTCGTATCAGAATCCGGGCGGAACAGTCGTGAGGCGGGATCCGACAAGTAAGAGAGGGGGTACCTCTCGTCCTTATCTTCACTCTCCCTCGTTCTTTACTCCCAGTTACGGAGCTTTCTTGGTCTCCCTAACACTATTGGATTTTGCTCGTTAATCAAACTTCTATGTTTTGTAATTTTGAGCAGCCTTTGAGAGTTAACTCTCCTCTCGCCTAATCCAAGGCTCTAATAAGCCTAAAATTGTTGGTGTATTCTGATGACAACATAAAAGTTCTAGCTTATTTTAATTAATCGCTTGATTTTAATGGCTGTTCTTTAAGTCAAGGGTATAGATGGGAGTGAAAGCAATGATGTTTGTATGACGCAACAGAAGTCAATGAAAAGCTAACTACATGAATGCAATCATTTTTTCTTCGATGAAAAGAGATCTCTATATGGGTTCTACGAAACTTCTACAAAGGAAAGTTTTTTTTCTCTTATTTTCTTGAAACACACTTCACACACCCAAAAACTAAAAGACTATGAATGCTTTAACAATGAAAACTACCCTAATGCAAGCTATAATGGAGATGCAAGATCCTAAATCACTCAAAAAGCAAAAGAAATTGTTTATAAATAACAATGAGCCAACTTAAGTACTGAAGAGGATACAAATTTTGAACAAAAAATTCTCTCCAAACAAGAAGGAAAAATTGTAAAAGATCGCAATTCACTTTCAACAACAAAAAGAAACCAAAAACCAAACTTGGCAAAAGAAAAACAAAAACAAAGTTTTTTGAGATCTTTTCTTTTTTAAAGAAGCTATAAATAACATGGAGAGAATTCACCCGACTCTTCTTCTTTTGGCTCCAAGCGGAACTGTCCTCCGGATTCGTCCTATCCCAGTCTTCAACAATCTTCTTCCATCCCCAACACCATGATATCTAAAGCAAAAGGGAGGATATCTATAATCAAGGAAACAAGGGTTTCTTGAAGCTTGGGGAAGTGCATGAGGCACAGAGATTCATCAAACTCAGTCAGGAATAATTTCAGTATAATAACTCTATCTCTTCTCCTCCTTAAGGCCTTCCCATAGAGGTCTATTTATACCTCTCCCAATTAGTTTTTTAGTTGGGAAATAGTTGGGCGACGGGAAATAGGAGGTAATCAATAGGTAAAACCCATGAACTCCACCCATAATTAAGGAAATTCAATTTTTTTAAGTGTTTTAATACATATACGTGGGTTGGGTATTGACTAACCCGCGTGTACACACTTTTAGCTCAAGGAAAAGTAGCGTATAGAGAATAAAACACTGTTTTTTATATATTTTGACCAAGTCTGGAAGGAGGGGTTTCCCTAGGCCATAAACTAGGCATCACAAATACCAAGAGTGGTAAATGGTGCTATAACACCTACCAAGATAAACACCATGATGTTCTTGTTAAAGAAGGAAACATAAACTGGCTCCAAGACCGTGTACCCAAATGCAATGGAGGTAAGAGTCCATTTCTAGCCTGATCCCATCAAAAAGTTTGGGGAAGTCATTACACAGTATAAAGCTTGGCATCACTATATGACTGAAAAGCTACAAGTTGAAGTGGTTGAGCTGGCCAAACTCAAGCTTGACATGTTGTTTGTCTTATTAGGCTTGTTTGTCTACCCAATTTTGTCTTATACATGTATGATCAATATTGTACTATTATATTTGTAATTAATTTGTAAGTGAAATTCCAAGTGTCAATTGTGGGATGTGAAAAGTCATTTTGTAAGGAAGTCAAAAGGTCATGGTTGAAAGAAGTCAAAGAGTCATGAGGGAAGTCCAAGAGCCACAAACGGGAGATGATTAGTCATCTCATTTGTTATAAATATACCCTCATTGTAGGAATTTACAGGGTAAGTTCCTTAGATAGAACAACAAAGGACACCGCTCACAAACAACTCATAGATCAGTACACCAATATTCTTGACGTGGTTAAAATCATCAAAGAGGGAAACAAATGGCCCTCCATTCTCTTTAAATAGAGATCATGGACCAATCGAGTGTTAACCCACGGATCAAGTGTCGGTAATATCAAGGATAGAATGAATCGTCAGATCACTTCATGTCTAGAACATATCGTGACTGTTAGATTGTAAGGTACAAAATGTACATACTAAAGAAACACACTTTACCTAACTATACACTAGACCAAGTTATACTTAATTATTTCCTATGTGTCGGAATATCCTAACATCCCCCCTGAAGAAAAACTTGGGATAGGATTGAAGGATGTACAAATATGACACAATATAAGAAGGAAGGAGGCATTAGAGCCTATCCCCCCTTAGTGACAAATTCCTGAACTCCAACCATAAATTGAAGTTTAGTAAACTTCACGTCTGTGAGAGCCTTTGTAAAGATGTCTACAACTTGATCATCGATTGAACAATATTGCACTTCAAGAACATGGTCATGAATGAGATTTCTGATGAAGAGCATGTGTATTTTAATGTGTTTGCTGTGCTGATGTTGGACTAGATCTTTGCATATTTTAATGACACTTTGATTATCACACCAAAGTGTAGTCGGATGCTGTTGCTGAAAACCAAACTCTGACAGGATCTGACGAAGCCACATGGTTTCCTTGGTAGCTTCAACAACACTACGATACTCTGCTTCTACTGAAGAAAGAGAAATGGCACTTTGTTTCTTGCAAGCCCATGTAATAGGTCCAGAACCAAGAGTGAATACATAACCTACAGTAGACTTCCGATCATCAGGGTCACCAGCCCAATCAGAATAAGTGAAACAAACCAATAGAGGAGATGCTTCTGGACTGTATTGAATCCAAAATTGAAATGTACCTTGAACATAATGAAGTTTTATTTTAGCTACTTTCCAATGAATTTCATGTGGGTTTTGCTAAAAACCAAGAAACAAGGCCAACAACAAAGGAAAGGTCAGGATGGGTATGGGTCATATACAAAAGTTTTCCAACAAGCTAATGGTATAAGGTAGCATCAACTTCAGGGGAAGTACAAGTGACTAAAAGTTTGGCTCCAGACTGAAAGGGATAAGGGGCTAGCTTATACTCTTCCATGTGAAAGTGGTGTAGAAGATCACATACATACTTGGACTGGGAAAGGGAAATACCTTCTTTGGATTGCAAGACTTGAAGACCAAGAAAATAATGCAAGTGTCCTAAGTCTGTCATTTCACACTGCTTTTTAAGGCTAGACTTCACATGGTTTATAAGGTTGAGATCACTACCAGTAAGGATAACATCATAAACATAAAGAACAAAAATGATAAGAGACTTACCCACTTTCTTGGTGTAGACAATATTATCAGAATGACACCTAGAAAAGCCAATATCTAAGAGAAATCTATCCATTTTGGCATAGCAAGCCCGAGGGGAATTCTTGAGACCATAAAGGGATTTCCTAAGTCGATATACAAGGCTAGAGACTGTTTGTATAAATCTAGGAGGTTGTTCCATATAGATTTCTTCGTGCAAGTCCCCATGCAAGAAGGCAGATTTAACATCCATCTGATGGACTTCCCATTTGAAAAATACAGCAAGGGAAAAAACAAGGCAGATAGAGTTCATTTTGGCAACATGGGAGAAGGTTTTAGTATAATCAATGCCTTCAACTTGTGAAAAACCTTAGCAACAAGACGAGCTTTATGTTTATCAACTTTTCCATCTGGTCTAAACTTGGTTCTGTAAACCCATTTGCATCTAACAAATTTTCGTCCCTTTGGAAGAGGAACAAGGTCCCATGTATCATTTTCCAATAATGAACGATATTCTTCATTCATAGCTGCGTCCCAATCTGGATGGCATGAAGCTTCTGCAAAGGTGTCAGGATCATAATTCGCTTAAGCTTGAGCCAGTAAGAAGAGGCTCTATCGAACTGAGAACGTGTACGACATTGATCTATAGGATCACCTACAAGAGCACCTACTGCATCCTGAGTAGTGCAGACCCATTTTGGAAGCTGGGAAGCTGAAGGAGGATCCCGAGAAGGTGGGGGAGGATTTCCATCCTCACTGTAATCATCTGAATAAGGAATATTTTTAGAAAAAGAAGGGATAGAGAGAGGTGGCACATCCGTCTAACTAGGCTCGTAGGCCGATATATTTTCAACAAACTTTACATCTCTTCTAATGATTACATTTTTTTATTTAGGTTGAAGAAGTATATATCCTTTAACATCTTCAAAATATCCAACAAAAATACATTTTTCACTCTTAGGTTCGAAGGCTTTATGTTTCTCATCTGGAATATGGGCCCATGCTTCACTTCCAAAAACAATAAAGTGACTTACATATGGTTGAATTGAGCTCCATGCTTCTTCTGGAGTGATATTCTTTAAAACCTTAGTAGGAGTGTGATTTACTCTATAATTTGCATAGTTAATTGCTTCTGCCCAAAGATTAAGACTGAGTCCTTTAGATTTAAGCATACAATTAGCTATTTACTTTAAGGTGCGATTCTTCCTTTCAGCTACACCATTTTGCTGTGGAGTATATGGAACAGTATGTTGCAATTGAATTCCATGCTCAGTGAAAAAGTTGATGAATTGGTTGTTAAAATATTCTCTACCATTATTAGATCTTAGCTTGAGAATTTGATGTCCATATTGTTTCTCAACAAAGGCCGTAAAGGCCAAGAACATGTTAAAGACTTCACTGTTGAGTTTTAAGAAGTATACCCAAGTGCGTTTGGAGAAATCATCAATGAAAGTTAAGAAATACTTGTAGCCAGAGAATGAAACAACTAGAAGTGGACCACATAAATCACTATGCATAAGCTGTAAAGGGGCTGAGGCATGCAAATAGGCAAGTTTTTCAAAAGTATCTCGATGATGTTTTCTGAGTACACATCCGGAACAAACACCATCTCTGCAAGATACTGTAGGAAGACCTGTCACCATATTTTATTTACATAGATTTTGAAGGGAACGATAGTTTAAGTGACCAAATCGCTCATGCCAAATTTTGTTCACTTCATCATTATGAGAAACAAATACCGTGGGAAGAGTTGAGGACCCAAAGTTGTTAAACTTATACAACCTTTTAGAATCATCAATAATGCCAGTAGCTAAAATCTGACTAGGATCTCTTAGGTCCTTAATTACAACATCATGAGGTGAAACTTCAACAGTTTTACCATCGCCTGAATGAGTTATCTGATACACAGATAGAATGTTGTAGGATAAGGTAGGAACACATAATACATCATTAAATTAACCATTATATAGATGAATAGTTCTAATCCCTACAACCTTAGGAGATCTATCATCACCAACATATATATATATATATATATATATATATATATATATATATATATATATATATATATATATATATATTTTTGGGAAGAAAACATGGCTTTTTTTTGGCCATGTGATAAGAAGCTCCAGAATCAATGAGCCACTCATGAGAATGAGAAGAAGAAGACACATTTAGTGCATAACTAGATCGAGATGCTTGACAACCACATGCAGAAAGTATTATTCCTGAAGATGAAGTTGAAGTTGAAGAGTGCTCCAAATGGGTGTTATGCTTCTTCATTGCTGCTTCCAAGACTTCCACTTTCTTAAAACATTTGGATTCTAAGTGGCCATTATGATTACAAAAGTTGCAATGTCTATCAATCTTCTTCCCTTTGTTTTTAGTTGCCTTATCATTTTGTTGAGTTGATTTTTCATTTTGAGACTGAAATGGCTTAGGACCATTGTTTGGTTTAGGACCATTCTTTTTAGGACGTTGCTTCTTAGGATTCTTTGAACTTGGTTGCTCCTGGGATGCTAAAGATTTCTTAGAAGAGTTTCCAATATTAAGAAGACCAAGATGTAAGAGTTTTTCTTGTTCTCTTATTAAAGAATCACAAAAGACATCAAAAGAAAGGGACTTGTAGTCTTGTCCTTGACAAATAAAAGCTTCTCTAGTAGGATGGAAGGTGGAAACAAACATAGAGCAGGCTGGACCTAACTTAGTAAGAATGGAATAGATAAGGCTACCATCTTCTTTTCTTAACCTTAACACCTTTCAAGAGAAGTCTAAGGGTCTTGAAATTGGACAAAAAATATTCAATGGAAGAAAAATTATTGGGGTTCAACGTAAGCAACTCATTTTCGAGTTGATGGGCTCTAATTTCATTTTTAATTCAAAAAATTTTATTGATCTTTTTCATTGGTTCATCAGGGTTATCAATTTCTGCGATATGGAATTTAAGCTTTGGAGAAATAGACATCCCTATCAACCCACATGCTTGATCTTGCTTATTTTTCCATTTTTCTTGCTTATCTTTATACTAAGGTTTATACTCTTGGCCTGAGGCTATTCTATAAATACCTTTACTTCTAAGTAATCCACCATGTAGGATAGCCATTGGAAGTATTTGGTGCTGTCAAGAATAACTAGGCATGGAATTTTCATTTAGAAAAGAACTGAAGTTGTATATGCTGAAACTAAATGTTCAAATGGAACGATCTTGAAAAATTAGGGCGACTAAAAACAATGACTCTGAAAACGGCTTCCGGATGAAGAAGTTATGGCTTTTTGAAGAAATGTTGTTGAAGATACCAACAAACCACATGAATGTTGGGAAGTTGATGATAATGTTATAAAAAAAAATTCTCCCCCTTTCCAAACTTAATCTAATTAGCTCACTTAAAAAAAAAAGATTACTTTATGTGATCCACTTTTATAAATAAGTGAAAATCACTTTTACAATGGTACTTTATGAACTATCCACTAAATTGTAACTTAAATAAAAGATAGAGTGACTTTAGAATTATAAGTGACTCACTTTTTATAATGGGTGAGAACACTTTTACATAAAGTAACCTTAAAACATAAGTTACATGTGCTTTTTGAAAAACTAACTCAACAAAAAGAAAGACTTGAACCCAAGACTTCTATTCTCATAGTGTAACTTTAGACCAAGTGAACTAGTTTAAAAGGTTAATAATTGTTGGAAAGGAGGAAGGGTTTTCTTTTTTTTTGCTTGCTGAAGCTTTGGGGTTCGTGCTTACTTGAAAACCCCATTTTTGCCTACAAAACATAAAAACAACTACACAAACCAAATGAACAAGCAAAAGTATCCAAGCCTTATGACTTAAAGTTATATTTGGCCGGAAACTATATATTTTCCTCAAATGTTTCTAATTTTCTGAGATCACACTAAGGTGCGGTGAAAAAGAGCATACGCATGAGAAAAATCATTTCTTTTTGTTTATGGTTTGCCCAAATCGTACAACATCACGGGCAAAGAGCATACACAGAAATGAAAGGTATAGATCTAGTGATAATTTTTTTTTTTAGAGGACAATACCAAAATAAATAGAGAGATAAATAACTATAATTGCAAATAAAGACTGTATACCTCCATATCTTAAAAATGATATAGCAAGGGCTACCAGAAACCTTTTCGTGTGAAAAAAATGGGTTCCTTACCGGAACAGATGCTCCTAACACAATAGAGCAGTCCTCTCAGCTCGAAAGTGGTCATAAACAATAGATTTAGGAAATGACACTCAGATGGAGTTGTACCGGCTTCGTATTTGGATCACCAATGGATGCAACCCTCGAATAACTCTGATACCTTGTATGAATTTATAGGGTAAGTTCCTTAGATAGAACACCAAAGGAAACTGCTCACAAATAGATCACAAATCAATACACCAATATTCTTGACGTGGTTAAAACCCTCAAAGAGGGAAACAATCCACGATTGTTGGCCGGATAAATTGATCTTGTGGACAAGACCGATCTCCCTAGTATCATAAGATAGTCTGGCAACAAACGGACAAACAAACCTATCTTTCTCTAGACATATGCGATTTATAAGTAAATACTACAAATGTGTTAATATCCTACCTTAGATCCAGTGCTTGTTCGTAGTAGTCATCCTCCAATCGTTCGAAAGCATTACCTTTGAAGACCTGCAATCACAACCAAGCAAACATTAAATAGCACTTGCATAGCAAATATTATAAATCATGTCTATTATGGTGATCAAGGAATCCATAAAATAAACCATGAATTAACAACTTATTGAGAAAAACAAATATATTTGTATTAACTTTGAATAGTAGAAGAACTTTACAACCTTTTCAGCCTTGATGTTGAATAAGTTCTCCCTGGGGTCCGAAACAGGAATTTCCTTTACTTTGACAAGTCTTGCACTCTTCCAAATGAGATACATAGAGGTATGTAATCTCTCCTCATAAAAACTCAACTAAAGAAGACTAAGTTCTAGCAGCATTTTACCTCAAAAAATACTAAGCTTCTAACTCCCAAGTAACTAGCTCAATGCTTCTTTTTATAGTGCAGAGGAGGAGGTTACTGGTCCACCTATGAAGGGATAGAATCCTCCTTCAAAGGAATAAGCTCCTCACATCAAGGGATTAGCTCCTTAAGGTATGGGTTACATGAACCTTAAAAGAGCGAACTTGCCACCTCAAGATTCCTTCCAGAAGCTTCTAGAAATAACTGAAAGTGAGTTTTTTAGAGTATACTCGCGCCTTTTTAACTTTTACAGGGGTCCACACCTTTAACACAGAGACAGTGCGGTCAAGTGCGTAGGAGACATGACCATTAGGTGCGGGACCGCAAGTAAGACAAAGAGAAAGTGCGGAACCAGAGTTTTAAAGACTTTTGAGAGCTTTTCTCTTATTTTCCAGACTTGATATGAGGAACTGATGTTTTAGACTTGCAGAGGAGGAAAGTATGAGTGGTAATGAACTCACACAGATAGTAGAATGTCAAGGTGACAATTTTTAGTGCAACAGATTGCCCCCTAAAGTGCGAAGTCTGTAATAGATGAAGATAGAGTCTGTCATGTATGAAGAGTGAAGTAATTTATCATTTCAAGGATCATCTTGTGGACACCCCAGTCGGAACCTGTAAAAACATTCAATGCAAAATATATATATGTAGACATATCATCGCTGAGGTAGGCATTCCCATACTCAGATCAAAACTGACTAGAAAACTGACTAAACTGTTCTGATACAGGAATGATTTTGTAATACATCAAGAGTATAGACATGTGTAGACACAGTATGGACGTAGCCATTTGTTTATGAATAGTCCATTGTATAATGAATAACAAAATTCCTCGCAGCCTGGATGGTAGAAACTAGATCTAGGGTCTTGATTTCCGCTTCCTGAACTAGTACAATTCTATCCATGTGAATGAATGTGTCGAAGTCGAACATGGTAGAAACCACTTGATTACCAGTCAATGATGTGGACTGTTAACAAGTGTGAGAGAAACCACCAGTGATGTCAATGGCTCTCAAAGTACCCAGTACAATCCATGAAATGTGAATAAATGAGCTGAAGTCGAACATGTCATAAAATCATTTGATCGAAGGTCAATGATGCAACCTATCGTCGAAAGCGAGAAAGTTGCCATTAGGGCATGCAGTTTTCAAGGTACTAATGATTTCTAGATCAACTTCCTAGATAATGAGCTGAAGTCGATATAAAGCGATCCATTATAGGCAAGCCCATAGCACGAAATCATAGATCAAGTTTTGAAGAAATATATTGGCAAGGACTGACTCAGGGATGGTCAAAATGGATGACAGATATCTTGTAGATGAATGGTTTGTTTAAACTTTTCTCTTGAACACATAACGACACTGCAGATGGCTTGGTGACAATTGACCCAAAGCTAATACCCAGAAACCGGCTGAAGACTTTCAATGTGGTTTGATTAACTATTAGGCAAAGGATTTTCCCAACCCAAGTGAATAAAAAGTGTTGTGTTCAATAGTGGTTAACGGTTTAAAAAAAAAAAAAAGTGTAACAAATAGGTTCATTTTTCTCTCTTTCCCCCACCATTTCTGGCAAGTACCTCTTTATTTTTGACAAGCTTGAGGAGGATAACATTTGCTTGTTTATAAGCTCATCCTTCAGATGAGTCCAACTTAGTTTAAAATTCAAACTCTAAGAAGGAGTGGTTCGTTCCTGTTTAAAATTGAACATGTCCTTTACTATTAAATTTTAACGAGTTCAGTATAAGAAAAACTCGGTGTTTTTCAATTTTAGGAAGTCAGAAGAAAAACTTAAGAAAACTCCATGGGGATACTTTTTCATAAAATAATCCCTCAGGTCCGAAAAAGGATAAAATAATACAGGAGGGATGACATTTCCAATACTTTAACGAGCTGGAAAAGACAAGCACTCGACAATATTTTCATATTTAACGAGTCTGAAAAGGGTTTAAAGAGGACTCTATTGACCATAATTTAGTCAATGTATACCTTTTTCGTAAATAGTCCATTACAGTCCATAAAAGGGGTAAACTTATACTGAAGGGACTATTATTCATTTATTTTAACGAGTTTGAACAATCAGAGGAATCCAATGTTTCACTTTTTCATAAATTTTTGAAAGAGTTCGAAAAAGTGATAAAAGTATGCTCTTTGTTGAAAAATGATCAATTTCCCCGAAAAATCCAATATTCTGCACAAAAACTCAAAACATTACACATACTTGTTTAAGATAAATAAAAATGTTTTAAAAAATTACCTTTTTAAGGTGAAAAATAAATAAATTAAAATTTCATTTATTCGAAAAAACTTATAAAAAGGACTTTTTTAACTTCATTTTTACCATTTGAGTTCAGAGTGAGAAGTGAGAGCTTTTGGGTAAAAAATTTCCTGTGAAGATTCTGTAAAATCCGTCCGTTGGAATCGAAAACTGTCAGCTCCAGGTAATCCACGTCCTCCTTAACTTGCATTTCATCCGTTTACATTTTGTTTTTAGGCTTTAAATTTGATTTTAAAAGGAAAAATAGGTTTGAAAAATCACTTGCAGAGGTCCGCAGGTGCAACACGCGGGCCCTGCGGACCCCGACTTTTTTTATAAAGAAAAAGTTGTGGATCCACACCTATTGCTCACAACCCGTGCAGACCTACGCACTGTTTGTAAGCAGCGGGTGCAGACCCCGCGGAATGAATTTTAAAACTTAAAGTTGTCCATTTTTGCCCAAAATTTTTCGAACAAGCTTGTTCTAATATGTCATTTTATGCATTGTAGGACATTCAAAATGCTTATTTGGCAAGAATGCGAGCATGAGGATGTAGATTATGCTGCAATGAATGATATGCCCACATTGCAGGCATTGAGAGCATGCAGATTGTATAAGTTCTGGACCATACAGGGCATGAGGGCCCAAGTAGACCTCTTGACATGGCTAGTAGACAGATGGAACAAACAGGACCAGTGCTTTGTGATTGGTGGCCATCGGCTCGAAATATAGCTGGAGGACATATACTTTTTGACTGGTTTGTCCAAGAGGGGCGAACAATTATCTCTTTTCGGTACTTGGCCAGGTGGCCAGTCTGTCGCTAGTCTCTGGTTGGAGTTTTGCGATGATCAAGAAGACCCCAAGGATAAACGGATTGATATTAAAACTATCAGCCATCCTGAGCTTAAAGTTATTGCATTCACTGTTACCAGACTATGCGGGAGTGCAGCATTGCATGTGGCTACTAGATCCCAGATGCAGATGGCTGTAGACTGTTTTCGAGGCACCATATACAACTAGTGCGAGGTTGTGTTGGCAAATGTGAAAGGCCAACTAACCAGAGCAAAGAATGGAAACCTGAAAAGCTTTGGATATGGATTTATCGTAGTCACCTTTGCTCTAGAGAGGATCCCCATGTTAGCCTCGCAGCATATTCCTGTTGATGTTGGTCTTCCTCGAGAACCTAGAATGGTTCGATGGGTTTTGATGGTTCGTCACTCTGAGGGCACAGAGGTTGTTCGGTTTCTGCTTGAATATTTTCGTTGGTTGAAAAACCAACTTTTTGTGATTCAAGATTTTCCATATGCCGGGATGGATTACCGCGACGACCCAGACATGATTCTTCCACTAGGAGAGCAATGGGATGATTCAGGTAGAACCATTTTCAACACTTTCTAAGTTTTAATTTTTTTTTTTAATCGTCAAAAACTGACAATCAAAAGTTTAAATGCAGATGTGGGTCCACGACGACCAGCTGCTCTCCAGCCTTACGAGAGGAGACACCCAGCTGCAGTAGCACCAGCCCCACAGGGCCAATCAGCAGAGATCCTAACCGACTTGGAGCATCATCTAGAGCGCTTGACACTAGATATTCCAGAGACTGATATAGATGATATTCCACTTAGGTTACAGAGATATGTGATTGGGGTCCCAGGGCCTTTTAAGAGGTTCCTATGTAGGGTGGCCCAAGCAGTAGTTTCTTATCGTGATCATCACGAGGGATAGGATGATCGATTTTGTAGACTCACGACATTTTTGTCTTTTTGTATTATCATTTTTGCCGATCATAAGGTGTTTTTCAACCTATGATCGAAGACGATGTATATTTTGAAACACACTTCTATGCTATGATATATCATTATTATCGCCTATCTCGTGTAACACGTTATCAAATGTTATTAAATTTACTGTTATGATTATTGCAAATGTCTATTTATCATACTAGAAGCAACTACATCTGCTAATGTATTTAAATATCTTGGAATATGTTGATATTCAATGTAATCAAATTCACGTTCCAAGAGACGAACTCTAAAAAATAACCTTAATAACACTGGATTTATAATGGCATAAACCTTGTTAAGCTGTAATACAACGAGTTCAGAATCCAACCTAACAATCAAACTCTGAATCCAAAATGAGATGGATTCAGATAATAACTCAATCACTGCACTATACTCTGCGATGTTATTCGTTGTTTGACCGAGGCTTACCCAATGCATAGACACTAACTCATCAGAGGGTGAACATTTAACCCAAGCTGTGGAAGAAATGTTCCGTGTACTACGACAAGCACCATCAAAAAAACCAATGTATGTTTGAAGGGACGTCAACATCTGCAATATCAAGAGTAAAATCAAGATAAGCAGGAATAATGATAAGAGCACTCTCTAAACTAGGCACACTTTTCTAATCTAAAACACACCAACTGTAAAGAAACTAATCTAACAAAAAATATCCACACAGAAATTAAGCATAATATCTCTTCAAATAAAGTCCATTTATGGGTTTATTCAAAGAGACACCATCAAAATCTATCAATTCATAAGCCCCTTTTGTCAGCTTTCGCTTAACAATGTAAGGACCATGCCACATAGATACAAATTTTCCAGCCCCTAGCTTATCGTTCGCTTGATCATATACTAAAACTAAGTCTCCTTCTGAAAAATTACGAGGTGTAACACTTCTGTCGTACTGAGCTTTCATTCGTTTCGCATGAGTCTCGCTTGCTATTGCAACAATCCGTCGTTTCTCATCTAGGTGAGCTAAGTACAAAAAACGTTTCTCTTCTTCAGAAGTAGCTAGGAGTAATTCTATGGCTAATTTTAATGACGGAATTTCACATTCAATAGGTAACAATGCTTCCAATTCGTAGACCAGTTGAAAAGGAGTGAAACCAGTCGATGTTTTCACTAAGGTTCGATATGCCCAAAGTGCTGAAAATAACATGGTATGCCAATTGGACTTATGAATACCAATGATTCGTTTGATCATAGTGACTAAAACTTTATTGATAGCTTCAACCAGACCATTAACCTGCAGGTAATATGGAGTAGAACTATCGTGGCACAGGCCAAGTTGATCTATCAGTTTAGTCATCATGATATTTCGAAAGTGACTTCCATGATCAGTAATAATAGCTTGAGGAACACTGAATCTAGCAATTATATGATTGAATACGAAAGTTGCAGCAATCTTGCCATCTACCGAAAATGTAGGCATTGCCTCGGCCCACTTAGTAAAATAATCTACTGCTAGGATAATATACGCATGCCCCCCGGCCGAGTGAGGGTTACATGTAATAAAGTCAATACCCCACTTTGCGAAAGGACCAACAACAATTATAGGGTGAAGAGGAGCGGGTGGAGCACGCATTTTACGATCAAAGATTTGACAATTGTGGCATTTCTGGATTGCATAGATACAATCTTTGAATAAGGATGGCTAGAAATAACCAGCGCGCAATATCTTTTGGGCTGTGGCATACCCAGACATATGACCGCCACATGCTCTAGAATGATAGTCATTCAGAACCTTTTCAGTTTCTTCATGAGTTAGACGACGTCAGAAAACAGAATCCGCTGCATGACGATAAAGTGTATCACCAATAATATTGTATTGTTGGGATTGGAAACATATTTTCCGTCGCTGAGATCGAGAGATTTCAGGCCGAAAAGATTCGATTTGGAGATAAACAATAATATCTCCATACCAAGCATCAAGAGTATTGATAAGAAACAAGGATTCATCTGCAATGGGCTGTTCCGCCATAGTTTCAGTATCAGTACGCGGGAAATCACACATCAGTTCAGCAAAAACCAAAGATTTCTTTGCCTTGGATTTTTCAAGTTCCAAGTCAAATTCCTGCAGGATAACTATCCATTTGGAGTACTTTCCCCCTAGCAATTGTTTAGTACCAGTGAGTTATAGTATGACGGGCTGTGATTCTAGCCTGACGACCAGTCGGCGTATGCCATGTGTGATGGCATCAGAGAGAAGTTCTATCAATGCGCTATATTCAGCGATGTTATTCGTTGATCGACCAATACATACCCCTCTGAAACTTACTAACTCGCCACTTGGGTTAAAAATGGCCCAGGCCGCATAAGATAGGTCCGTGAACTACGACTTGCTCCGTTGGCATATCCAACAAAAGATTCCAATAGGTTAGACATCTACGACAAATTTAAAAAGTGGATTTACTTGACCAAAAAAAATACTTTGGTGAAAACAAAAATGTAACAAAAGCATATAGGTTACTATACTGAATCACACATAGTAACGCTTAAGGTACAACCTGTTACGAGGTTGTGCTAGTGGAATCCCGTCATAATCCATTAACTCGTAGGCTCCTTTTGCTAACACTCACTTAACAATATAGGGGCCCATCCATAAAGACTTGAATTTACCTGCCCCCAATTTATCGGATTCTTGGTCATAAAGCAAGACCAAGTCACCTTCTGAGAAGACACGGGGTTTGACATTCTTGTCGAACTACGCCTTGACTCGTTTCTTATGGGCTTCGTTAGCCAAAGTGGCATCACAATAGGTTTCATCCAATTGGATTAGTTCCAAGAAACGAGCCTCCTCTTCTGAAGTCCCGGGGAGAAGGTCGATTGCGAGTTTGAGGGATGAGATTTCACACTGGACTGGTAAGACTGCTTCTAGGCCATACACCAGTTGGAAAGGTGTAAACCTGGTTGCATTCCTTACCGATGTTCGGTAAGCCCACAAGGCTCAGTACAGGATTAGGTGCCAACTTCTTTTGTGAACTCCAATCATCCTTTGCAGCATGCACTTCAGGAACTTGTTGATTGCTTCAACTTGTCCTTTGGCTTGTGGGTAATATGGAGTAGAGCTGTTGTGAGACAACCCTAATTTGGCAGCTAATTCGACCATCGTGTGATTGCGAAAATGCGATCCTTGATCTGTGACTATAGCTTCTGGGACACTGAATCTGGCGACTACATGATTGAAAAAGAAGAGGGCAGCTGTTTCACCAGTATTATCTAATGTAGGCATCGCCTCGGCCCATTTGGTAAAATAGTCAACTGCGACTATGATATACCTATGCCCCCCGGTCGAGGTGGGGTTACATGTCATGAAATCGATGCCCCATTTGGAGAATGGCCCAACAACAACTATTGGCTGCAGAGGTACGGGTGGTCTTCTGGTTTTGCTATCAAAAATTTGACAAGCATGGCAACTTCTGACTGCGGTTATGCAATCTTTGAACAATGTTGGCCAGAAGTATCCTGCTCGTAAATTTTTTTGCGCTGTAGCGTAACCGGATTGATGCCCCCCACACGCGCCTAAATGGAAATCATTCAGGACTTTTTCGGCCTCCTCATGGGTGAGGCACCTCCGTAGAATTGTATCGACACCACTACGGTAAAGTGTATCATCGACGATCATGTAGTCTTTTGATTGGTATCGAATACGTTTTTGTTCGAAGCGGGAGGTATTGGGCCTATACTTTTGGGTTTGGAGATAAATGATTATATCTCCATACCATGGATTGCTTGAAGATATCAGAAACAAATTTTCGTCCACGATCGTTTCTTTGTATGTTTCATCGTTGGACGATGATGGGAGATCGCATAATAATTCTGCGAAAACCAGGGCTTTCTTTGACTTGGATTTTACAAATTCCAGATCAAACTCTTGTAGAATCGCTATCCATTTTGAATATTTGCCCCCAGAAACTGTCGCGACAATATCTAAGTCATGGGGTTGCAATCTGACAGAATGGTAGTTTTTCGAAAGAGGACATAGTGTCGAAATCTTTGTATCGCTTGAACAGCTGCGAGCGCTAGCTTTTCAACATAAGAATATTTTCTTTCTGTATCATTTAAGTTATTACTTAAATAATATATAGGATGTTCAATTCCATTAACTAAAACCATTGCTGCAGCCAGATACAAGTTAAAGTCTTTTTTATAATCAAGGGTGTACATTAATGTTGCTTTCATTAGGGGGTCTTTCAAAGCATCAAAGGAAGCTTGCGCGACCTGATCCCAAATGAAGGGCACTTCCTTTTTCAATAGATGGGTATAACCTTTAGCAAGTTCGGCGTAATTTGGAATGAACCCCCTCAGAAAGTTTGCTTTCCCTTGGAGTTTCTGAATCTGAAGCAAATTCGAAGGTGGAGGCAAATTTATGATTGCTTGAACCTTACATGGGTCGAGACGAATCTCGTCTTTCAAGACTACAAAGCCAAGTAAACGACCAGAACTGACACAGAACACACATTTGTGTGGATTGAGTCATATCTTGTAGTGTCGGCAATGTAGAAATATCGCTCTTAAATGCTGCGGATGATTAGTCCGCTTTCGCGAATGAGCTGGAAGGTTGTCGAGATACGGTTGAACGATGTTTTTGATGTAATGGAAGGCATAATTCATTGCCCTCTGAAATGTTGCCCCTGCATTCTTTAAACCAAAGGGTAATTTTCGATATGCGAATGTGCCCCATGGACAAATAAATGCAGTCTTTGACTGGTCCTGTGGTTGGATATTTATTTGATTATACCCGGAGAATCCATCCATAAATGAAAATATTTCACATTCGGCGCATTCATCAATTATCTGGTCAATGAACGGTGTAGGGTAGTTGTCTTTTGGACAAGCTTGATTTACATCCCTATAATCGATGCACACTCTAATCTTTCCTTGTTTCTTCATAACAGGAACAATATTCGATACCCAATCGGTAAGAGGAACTGGGTAAATGAAACCAACGTGGAGAAGTTTTTCAACTTCTGCTTTGATGGTAGTGGCTTTCTTGGGGTGCACCTGTCGTAGCCGTTGTCGTACTGGTTTGACATCTGGATGCATCTTGATTTCGTGTTCAACGATACTCAAGTCAATGCCTGGCATTTCATTATATGACCAAGCAAAGACATCTCTGAATTCCCGAAAAATAGAGTTATATATTTCCAGTTCTGAAGGAGAACAACATTTACCAACATAAATATTCTCTACAACATCTGTTTTGGTCGAGATATTTATGGCGATAGTCTCTTCAATGTTGGACAAGTTTCGCTCAGAATCCACCGTGTTTACAGTATTTGATAGAAAATCAAAAACTGAAGGATGATAAAGGTCATCGGGAGTATCTTCTTCACAATTCGGAAGAAGGGAACGATGGTGGTAATCTTCCCATGGTGCCCCTTCAATTACCGTTGATTGAACAATTCCTTCATCGGTGACATGCACTCGCGACCAAGGATCTGAAGGGGTGCCATATTCCTTAGACCTATCTATCCAAACGCTTGATGAGCGTTGATTTTGGTTTGCCTCCCATGCTAGGAACATTGATTGCTACAATATTTCTGTTGGGCTTGGAGGAAATACCTGCGCATGATCCATGTTGATATCGTTTTCTGAGATCTTTTTAATCGAAGATATCATATTGCAAGTTCCTACCGATGCTACTTCCGTCAAATTGATTGGAGGCGGAAGGGCAAAAGTTCCCATTAATATAGGGTCTTTTAGTAGGCCTACTCCGATATTTTGAAGCGAATGGAGGCTTCCATGGATCATTGGAATGCTTCCCGTAACTTGAGAACCATTGGGGAGGAAGGTTTTTTGATCGACGATTGTAATCCCTCCTTGAAAGGGAAATGAAATCTTCCTAAAATAGGTCGTCACAACAGTAGCCATAGCATATATCCATGGTCTTCCCAGTAGGATGTTATAATCGAGGTTTCCGTCGATTACTTCAACATCTATTTCTTCTGTTTTCCCTCCTAGTTCAACCTTCAAGTTACTTAGAATACCATATGGGGTATATGTTCATCCGTCAAATGCTTTTAATGTCATCGAAGATCACGACAAGGTTGGAGATCCTAAAGTTTTCTAGCAACTCATCGACATAATACATGTAGATGCCCCCTCATCAATAATTGTTCGATGAACACTTTTGTTGAGGGCTTTCACTTGAACGAGGAAAGCTAGTTCAGCTGGCAACTGAGGATCGTATCCTTTATGATTAAAGGATACAAGATTGGAATCCTTTGGGTCTATCCCACCGATGGCTGATAATAAAGCCTGCTTTTGGGATGGGAAATTTTGTAGTACCTCAAGTGTCAACATAGCGGATGGCGATTGGGCCAGATCTTCCACTATATTATAATGTTGTGCTGCTCTAGCACGAGGATTAAATGTCGACTTGTGTATTACTCCCTTTGGCGGTTTTATTGTCAACTCAAGAATGATGGGCGGCACAACTTCTGTCGAAGTTGTTGTCGAACTACTAGGTTGATCTTTATCCTTGTTGTTCGACAGCTGTGGATTCCTGTAATCTTTGTTCCTTGTCGATATCAAAGCATCATTTTGCTGTTTGGAAACTGACAACATCAGCACTTGAGATGGGGAAGCATTTCCACTGTCAACCATATTTGTTCCTGGATTTGGAAATGGATCAGTTAATACTGCCGAGGTTTATGAATTCTTGAAGAATTTTTTAAGCTCAGCTTTGTGTGGACAATTTGCTGTCCAATGATCCTCATCGCATATAAAGCATGGACGATTTGGTTTCTTATTTCCAGAAGGGTTTGTAGAAGATTTTTCAGATGATGATTCTTCCTATTTCTTCTTCTTCCCTTTGGTTTTCTTCTTGCCCCCTGGTTGCTTGGTTTCTTTGCCTTTATCTGTCGAGACGACATTTACTTTCGAGGCAAGAAGTCCCTCTTTTGCATTTTGACTGGAAATCTTATGGGCCTTTTTAGATGTAGCCTTTGTCGATTTCATGTCTATTGTGCCTATCACGCCATCGCCTGCATGAGAGTCGTTGTTTAATTTAGGAGGAGGGGGAACCGAAAATTCTAGTCTGGGAGCGTCAGGTATTTTATCGTAGAGCGTGCCAGACTGAGTATAAATCAAGTCTAAATATTGCGCACGAGTGATGACTTGCTCTTCGGTGACGATTCCCCCTTTTGCCACATCTTTTGTAATAGAAGGAAATAATGACTTAATAAACCATTCAGCTAAAAGTTGATGAGGAACATACGTTCTTACCATTCTACGACGATGTCGCCACTCATGTATATGATCAGATATGTGAGTGGCCGTTGTTTGTTTGAAATTGGTAAGAAGTTTCGTTCCCGTTTCGTACCTTATCGGTAACTGAAAATGGGTTAGAAAGGTTGTGGCTAGGGTACTGAGGTTGTCAAACGAAGCTCTGGGCAATTCCTGCTGGACCAATTAACGTCCTCTGAAAAAGGCGAAGCCTAATCGAATCATCGTTTAGGGTGTTTGATGAACACCATAGATGAAAGTTCATCACATGATTCAACAGATCTTCACCCGGATTTCCATTAAATTTAGGAATATCTGATGGAATTTTATGCGGAATCGCTGGCCACCAAGGGGCGTAAGCGATTGGATCGTTTGTTAACCGATTTAAATCATGCAACTCTAAAGTTGCCACGAAGGGTAAATGTTGATTCAGGTTAGGTGAAGCATACCCAGGATAAGATGGAATCACTTGAGCAGTTGGTCTTTGCATACCAGCATAATGCATTTGATGCTGGTAACTTTGGTAAGGTTGGTGGGCATGACCATTGTAGAATGGTTGATTTTGACCATTTTGAATATACGACTACCCACTATTTGCAAAGATTTGTTGCTCAGATCCTTGGTATACTTGTTGGAATTGCGGTTGTTGGTATTGCACCAGCCATGGTTGTGAAGCCATGTGCTGTTGCCCAATACTAACTGTTTGACCAAGATGAGGGGTAATTGTACCCGTTTGAACCTGTGTTATTCCACCAGTCGACGATTGTGGTTGAGTCGCAGGGTTAAGAGGCTGTTGCATTACAACCTGAGAAACCTAAGGTTGGCATACAACAGGCAGCGCTTGTACTTGTGACACCGTCACAATAGCTGGCGTAGTTGGTATATTTGACATAGGTAAACATTGTTGCATCGAATATACAACTCTTGGTTGTTGAGGTAGTATCGGTACCCAACCACTAGACGTAATTCTAGCATAACCTGAATTTTGTTGTGAACTCCCGTATGGCTATCCTCCCGGAGGGGACAATGAAAGGGTATACTGCCCCCCATACGGCGGTAATCCGGTACTTAAAGGAATGGTTTGCCTTTGAGGACCGGACTGCCCAAATTGACATCCCAATGGATCAATTTGTTGAGACTCAACATAAGAGTTTCCGGATACTATTCCGGATGAACAAATAGGAATGGACCATATCGTCGAAATAGCCCCTGAGTGGGCTCCTTCTAGCGATTGAGAGCTAGTTGGGACAAATGGTATACCGACGAACATTGTTGGAGTGATAGCAGGAAGTTCTGCCGTCGCTGTGTCGGACGACACAGTCCTAGATGTTGATGGTTGTTCAGACATTTCTAGTCTATCCAAAAGATTACCTAGCGATTCTACAGGAGCTTCCATTGGCGGTAGACTAATTTCTGATGAAGAAGGATACAGAGTGATCCCGACTCAAATTGCGATGGAGTAGTAGATGGAGGATCCTCCACAATCTCTTCTATAGCAATCAGACCAAGTGGAAGAGGCAGACTGTCAGGTCCGTAGAATATTTCTGGTGCCGAAGAAGGTATGGAATCTGCAGTGACAGATGTTTGGGGAACAACACTCTCCAAAGCGGTTGTAGATGGAACTGGTTCAATGATACAAGTATTTACCCTCAAACTAGGATCAATACTACTGTCCTTCGGTGGCTACTGAAATTCTTCTGTAAAGGCAGGGATACCAGAAATTTTTGGAGTAACCAGAGTCTCTGATGTTGTTGGAACACTTGTTCTAACTTTACCAGGAGATTTGGAACCGGTTAAACGAGTTTGCTTTGTCCGTAATAGTTTCAATTCCGGAGACAAAGACGGTTGACTCGTAAGCCTCTGCGAATGACGGGGTTTCAATTGAATTTCTTCCATGATTGCGGATTACTCGATCAACTAAAAGTAAAGGGGAAGTATGTTTTTCGAATTAGATGGATTTTAGACGCTTTTGACACAACTTGTTTTTTCAATTTTAAAGAGTCGAGAAAAAACAAAAGATGACTCTAGTCGCCTTCAATTTTTAATGAGCCTGAAGTGACAAGTGCTCAGATGGACCTTTTCCGTTAGGGAGTCTGAAAAGGAACGAAAGGGACTGCTCTGGTTTTGCGTAATAAGATGTAGTGATGAAATCTTTGGATAGCTTGGACAGCTGCCAAGGCCAATTTCTCTACATGCGAATATTTAAGCTCAGTCGGATGCAAATTTCGACTAAAATAGTAAATCACATGTTCATTGTTGAATTCATCTTCCTGAACTAAAACCATGCCAATGGTGGAATGAGAAGCAGCGAGATACAAAAAGTAATCCTGGTTGTAATTGGGAGGATGCAGTAACAGCGCATGGGTTAACGCATGTTTAAGTGCATCAAAAGATTGATCAGCAATCTCATCCCAAAAGAATGGAATATTCTGTTTTAACAACCTGGTAAAACCTTTCGTTATCTTGGCGTAGTTAGGAATGAAACAACGTAAAAAGTTTGCTTTCCCTTGCAAACTTTGGAGTTGGTGAAGAGTCGAAGGAGGAGGTAGATTGACGATAGCTTCAACCTTCGAGGGGTTGACACGAATGCCAGCCTTTGAAATGAAAAATCCCAGTAAGCGACCTGTTTCTACACAGAATACACATTTGTGTGGATTCAACCAAATTCGATAATGCCTACATCTCATAAAGATAGCTCGTAAATGAGTGAGATGATCAGTTCTACGCGATGAATGGGTAGGTAAATCATCGAGATAACGCTGCACAATGTGCTTGATGTCATGAAATTCTTAAGACATAGCCCTTTGAAAAATTGCTCCAGCGTTCTTCAATCCAAAGGGTAATTTGCAATAAGAAAATGTCCCCCATGGGCAAATGAAAGCTATTTTAGGCTGATCAGTAGGGAGTATGTTGATTTGATTGTAACCAGAAAAACCATCCATAAAGGAGAACATTTCACTGTCGGTACAATCATCAATAATTTGATCGATATAGGGAGTTGGATAATTGTCTTTAGGACAAGCTCGATTAATATCCCTATGGTCGATCCATACTCTTATTTTTCCTTGTTTTTTGTTGACAGGAACAATATTTGATACCCAATCGGTTAAAGGAATTGGATAAATGAAACCTGAGCGAAGTAATTTCTCAACTTTGGCTTTGATAGCAGTGAATTTTCTCGGATGTATCTGACATAAGCGTTGCCAGACAGGTTTAGCATCCAGGTAATTTTTAATTTCATGGAGAACAATTGATGGATCGATTCTTGGCATTTCTTCATATGACCAGGCAAAAACTTCACAAATTTCTTGAAATAGGGCTTTCTAAGTTTGGATTTCATCGTCCGTACAGGAAGCACCTATATGAATGTTTTCAATAATTCCTGGCTTAACTGAAATGTCAATAAGAACCGTTCGAGAGATATTTTCCAAATTTAACTCAGAATCAGAATGTTGCAATGGATTATGTGGATCTTTGACATAGTCAGTAGTAAAAATAGAAGAAAAATCATTTTCAAAATGATCAAGCTCAGGTAAAAATGAAGATCGGTGATGAAGATCTTCCCATGGTAAATCATCAACAGACAAAAGTTCATGAATCTGCTCATCAGTATGAACAAGATCAGAAAGTGTTGTTGTAGCTAAGGTTGATATCGAAAGTGATTCCCCATGGACCACATTCATTGGATCAGCTTTGGTTGAACAGGAATCAGAAAATGACTATACAACCTGATATGCAATTTCAAAGGGACTCAAAGGCATCGCGCCATCAAATGAATCCACCTCAGAATCGGAAGGTATGATCCAAGGATCATCAAAAGTAATAGTATTCGATGAAACCATATGAATATTTGCAATAGAAGGCAATACGTTAGGAGGAGGGACGGAAAAAGTTCCTAGTAAACCAGAATCTTTAATCAAGCCTACGCCAACATCCTTATAAGGGATAGTCATTTTATCGATGTGCTGAATACTATTTGTAGAGGCTCGGTTGGATGAGAAATAAGTCAGTTGGTCTATCGTAACAATATTTCCGTTATGAGGAAACTTGATAAGCTGAAAAGCCGATGAAAATTCATAGCATAAGACCAACTGTGACCCAGGAGAAGGTTGTAATCTAGAGGGGCATCAACCACTTCACCATATAGATTTACGGTTTTGCCTTCGACCCCTATAGGTAAATCCTGCAAAATACCAAAAGGATGGAACCCTCGGCCATCAAAAGCCTTTAGAATTGTCGGAGACTGATTGAGTGTGGGAGAACCAAGCGATTTCCAACACTGGATCGACATAATACACGTAGAAGCCCCTTCATCAATCATAGTCCAAAAGCAAGGTCTATTTTTGACTAAAATTGGAATCTGGAAAGCCATTTGATGAGGTAGGCGGGGTGTACTATTCTCTAAATCGAAGATTATTAGGCTAAAATCCTGAATATTGACAGCTCCTATAGAATACAACAGTAATTTAGGCTGTGCTGGGCACGATTGCAGCACTTCCAAAGCCGACATCGTTAAAGGGGAAATAGCTAAGTATTCAACAATGTTGTAATTTTGAGCAACTTTCGCATGTGGATTGAAAGATGATTTATGAAGTACACCTTTAGAAGGCGGTTTGATTACTAAGTCAGGGTTGGGTTTCTCGATCTGTAGTGGATCAAAACCAGGAGGAGGTGTAGTTGATGTGTTTGAATTATAAGATTCTGCTTCTTTACCACCAACATGATTTTTACTACCATAATCTTGCGATCGTGTCGCAATCCTGACATGAGACATCATCATAATGGGTTCTTTTGAGGCATTCGAGGAAGAACTAATCATCATAATATCTTGAGTAGGAAAAGGATCCTCCAAGACAGCAGGTGTTTGAGAACTTTTAACGAATTTCAAAACCTCTACCCGATGTGGGCATTCTTTGGTAAAATGATCCTCGTCGCAAATGAAACAAGGATAGCGAGGTTTACTTTTTGCATCAGTAGATTCATTTTTATCCGTTTTATCTTTTGAATTTTGTTTGTTTTTCTTCTTCCCCTTCTTTTTACTACTGGATTTTGATTTGGTCATAGATGATTCTACGACATGGATGTCGATAGAAATTTCAACGAAAGAATCTCCTTTCGGGGAATCAGGTAAAGTTATTATAGGAGAAGAATTCTTTGAAGATTTCTTCTTACTTTTAGTACTAACTGAACTAATCATACCATCAGTGGCATGAGACCCTGAAGGATTTGCAGTTATTTGACTATGTTTTGGAAGATCAGGAATTTTTTCATGTAAAGTACCTGACTGCATATAAATGAGGTCAAGGTACTGAGCCTGAGCAATGACTTGCTCTTCAGTGACAACTCCTCCCTTAGCTACATCTTCAGTGATTTTGGGTAACAATGATTTCATGAACCATTTCGCTAAAATTGATCCGGAATGAAAACTTTCACTAAACGCCTTCAACGTCGACATTCATGAATATGATCAGAAATATATGTGGACGTGGATTGTTTCAGTGAAGTTAATAGTTCTGTGCCATTTTCGTATCTAACAGGCAGCTGAAAATGAGTTCAGAAAGTAGTGGCTAACTAATTGAAATTATTAAAAGAGCCTCGTGGTAACTCAATGTACCATTTGGCAAGACCAATAAGAGTTCGTTGAAAAAGACGCAATCGAATTGAATCATCAATGATTGAATTAGATGCACACCAGAGGTGATAAGTCATAACGTGATTTGATGGATCCTCTCCTGACTTACCCTCGAATTTCGTGATATCACTAGGCAACTTATTAGGCATCGACGACCAATACGGAAGATAGTAAATCAGATTGTTCGTAAGGCGGGACAAATCAGGTAAATCCAAAGTTGCAATAAATGGTAACTGACGGTTAGGGTCGGGAAAACCTTGAGTAATGAGACTAGTTCCAGGAGGAGGATATCCAAGATAACCTGAAATTAGATTTTCATTAGGAATGTTATAACCTCTTGGAAATCCAGGACTAACCAGACCAAATTGGGGTTGTTGAGGCTGTTGATAAGTATAGCCAGGATATGGTTGATACTGATAAAATGGGTTTTTTACAGTAGGACCGAATTGATATTGTCCCTGGTACGGTTGATAGATGAATTGCGGTTGACTTGTGGCAATCGTACTTGTACCAGCTTGTCCTGCAGGCATCTGGACCGAAGTCTGAACTGTAGGTCCTGACTGTGGCACAAAGACTTGAGGAATTTGCACTGATGCAGGGATAGTAGAAATCAGAGCTACAGATACTCCAGAAACAAGTGTTGTAGGTTGAATAGAAGTTGCAGTAGTTGCAGCAGTTTGAGGTGGAGTGTGAGGTGTGCTAGGCCTAGGCTGCTAAACTAAACCAGGTGCAGGGATTTGAATAGTAGGTTGGACAAGTTGCTGGGTTGGACCAGAAACCAAAGGTTGTCTAGGTTGATTAGGTAACTACACATTAGGTTGCATAGTCTGTTGAGTTTGAGACGGATTCCACACCATGTTCATTCTGGAGTATGGACCCATAAAAGGTTGTGCATATGGAGGACCATAACCTGGTTGAACATAGGGCTGATAATTAAGCGATACATTTCCAGCTCCTTGTAAAAATGATTGACCAGAAGGTGGTTGGAAACCTTGAGTTGGGTACTGACCTTGAGGTTGATAACCCTGAGGCACGTACTAAATCTGGGGTTGACCTTGGGGTATGTACTGTCCTGAAGGTTGAAAACCTTGAGGTAGCCCTCCAGGTGGTAACTGACTACCTTGAGGTTGCCCCCCAGGTGGTAACTGACTACCTTGGGGTTGCCCCCCAGGCGGTAACTGACTACCTTGGGGTTGCCCCCCAGGTGGTAACTGACTACCTTGAGGTTGAGGATTTGGAATACTACCAGACATCATATGGATTTTCTTTGCGTTCAATGTTTGAGTTCCATTACTACCAGATGATAACTCTTGTTCAGTCGGTCGAGGATTTGCTCTTGAAAAAGTACCAGAGAGTGACTGGTACCCTGAAGGAACAGAAGGACCGCTGTATAAAAATGTTTCCGGTGATTGGGAAAACATAGATGACTGTCTTGACATGATTGATGAAGGATAATAACCTATTGGTGTAGGATGAAAATGAATTCGAGGTGGTGAAAAACTAAGACCCTGGTTTTCTAAAAAAATTGTTAATGATAAATACCAAGCGTCACTCCTAAAAGGACTGTAGAATATTGATTCACGCTCCCTAACATTTAAAGTCTGTTGGTTTTCAGGAAGAGTTACGTCTTCATCTGGACTAACAAGTTCTTTAATAGAAATGAGGCCAGAAGGAAGATTTTGAGTAATGATATTTCTTACCCTAGGTGAACCAGGATCACTAGAAGTTTGAGTAACAAATCTTGAAGATGGTTCCAGAACAGCAGGTTCAGTGTCAGGCTCAGAAATTTTAGGTTCTTCAGCTAATTCACTGGAAGGAGAAATACTACCAGTAACTTCGGAAAATGAAATTGGCTCTTGAATATGCTCTGTTGTTTGTATTTGATAATCAGGATGAACAATTAAAGATGACTCTCTGGCTTCTGGTGATCCAACTCTACTGTCACTAGGTGATACGAGAGCTCGCAGCCCTTCAAGTTGGCTTGGTGTATACTCAGGAGGTTTCCACTAAAGTCTACGAGATTGTCTCGGTAATTTGGCCACAATTAAATATTAATTAATCACACGAAAACAAAGAAAATTTCAATAAAAACACCTAAAGTCTCTGAAGAAACAAACAGTTGAATCACACGCCTAAAAAATCTAAGAGTTCAAACCACACACAAACAGTAACTTCCCGTACTAAAAACACTAGTTGGTGATGAAATCCAACTTAGTAGAAGTTTAATACAGAAAGGGCGGTTGGAATAGTTACCTCGACAACCTGCTTAATGAAACAGACTGGCACAAGTTTCTTCACAAAACCATCTCGAGTGAAGAGAACCCCCCAGAGAGTCCAAGTGAGTCTAGTCAATGTCTACTCCAGGTACAGTGAGATCTTTCCTTCACCATCACCTTAGGAAATAATCTTAAGTTTATGGACACTAAGGTTACCAACATCAAAAAATACAATTGAGGGAACAATCTACGATCCGATATATGCGCAAGGGCAGAGTAACAAAGCTCAATCCCCTTGAAGGCTCCTCGACATGGTCAATTCGAGGTTTACCAACAAGTGACCCCAGGCTCCTCGACAATAGTTAATCCGAGGTTTACCATTTATAATACGCGCAGATCTTCTATCTTTCCCAATGAAACAGAATTGATTGTCTCAAAGGTTCGGACATGATCTCGTGATTGACTCCTTTAAGAGAAGCTTCCCAGAATGTATCAATTACAATTGGATTTATTTCCTACCGCAATATGTATCTACTTGTTTGTTTTAACTATCTTGGAGAGTTAATTATTCCCTACTCCAAGATACTAGCCTAAGCTATATTAGTGATAAGAGCCCTAGAAATAGAAAAGATTACTAGATCAATTTTAATTAAGTGTTGCTTTTATGGGTTGTTCTTTAAGTCGATAGGTATGGAAATGAAACTTTGATGGTGTGAAGAATCAACTCCAAACACACTAAAAAATGCACCTAAAATGATAAGCAATTCGTTTTTCTTTCAATGAAATTCTAGCTAAAAGAAAGAGTTCGAGAATGCAATTCTTTAAGAAACAATTCTTTCTTTCAACATGGAAATGGAAAGAAAATATTTTTGTTTTTTTAATAAGAACTCAAAACGAGACAAATAATTAATGCTCACAATAAATCCCTTTCCCTTTTTCAAAACTTGAAACTACAAAAAAAACAATTTGCTTCAAAAGAGATCTACATGTTCTAGAAAAACACTTAAATCTACAAAAACTAATTTTGAGATCTAAAAACTTTAAAAATATAATTGAATAAAAGCTTCAATTATTTTTTGAGGAAGTTTTGCTTAGTTGTTCAATAAACTAAGGATTCATTTGCACAAAATAACAAACCAATCAAAAACATCCAGATATGTTTTCTTTTGTAAAAATGAAATTCAGAACTTATAACAAAGTTTGTTCAAAGATTTGCAACGAGAAAACTAAATCTATTTCTCACAAAGGATAGATTTCACAACCAAGTTAGACTCATCAAGAAGACGAAAAGACACCAGGGTGATCTAAGGTTTCTCAAGCTTCTGGTCTTTGAGTCACTATAGAGACAAAGTGAAAACCACTCCAAGCATGCAAAACTTCTAGAAAATCATTCAAAACAAAAATACTATCGGAACTCACTCACAAGAGATTTTTGACAGGAAAAATACAGATCTGGGTAGACACTAAAAATCCTAAATCAAACCTAAACTTAACTGGAAGAAGATATCTTAAGTTTTTCAAAAAAATTTACAGGGTCCGCAGGCTCCAAAAGCAACAGGTGTGGTCCCGCACTGTTTACTAAAGGAAAATGCGGAGATGTCCGCACTGTCTGTAAAGATAAAGTGCGGTCCCCAGAAAACTTAAAAAAAAAAAAAAATACTTCCAGATTTTGAAAGCTACCCAATCCGATATACATCAATCAAAAACTAGAAAAGAAACAATCTTCTCAAGTTAAAACAAAGGAAAACCAAAACTCAAATACCTTCCCCAGTGGAGTTGCATATTTGTTGGCCGGATAAATCGATCTTACGGACAAGACCGATCTCCCTAATATCAGAAGATAGTCTAGCAACAAATGGACAAACAAACCTATCTTTCTCTAGACATATGCGATTTATAAGTAAATACTACAAAGGTGTTAAGATCCTACCTTAGATCCAGTGCTTGTTCGTAGTAGTCATCCTCCAATCGTTCGAAAGCGTTACCTTTGAAGACTTGCAATCACAAACAAGAAAACATTAAATAGCACCTGCATAGCAAATATTATAAATCATGTCTATTATGGTGATCAAGGAATCCATAAAATAAACCATGAATTAACAGCTTATTGAGAAAAACAAATATATTTGTATTAACTTTGAATAGTAGAAGAACTTTACAACCTTTTCAGCCTTGATGTTGAACAAGTTCTCGCTCGAGCTCGAAACAAGAATTTCCTTTACTTTGACAAGTCTTGCACTCTTCCACATGAGATACATAGAGGTATGTAATTTCTCCTCATAAAAACTCAACTAAAGAAGACTAAGTTCCAACAACATTTTACCTCAAAAAATACTAAGCTTCTAACTCCCAAGTAACCAACTCAATGCTTCTTTTTATAGTGCAGAGGAGGAGGTTACTGGTCCACCTATGAAGGGATAGAATCTTCCTTCAAAGGAATAAGCTCCTCACATCAAGGGATTAGCTCCTTAAGGTATGGGTTACATTAACCTTAAAAGAGCGAACTTGCCACCTCAAGATTCCTTCCAGAAGCTTCTAGAAATAACTAAAAGTGAGTTTTTTAGAGTATACTCACGCCTTTTAAACTTTTACAGGGGTCCGCACCTTTAACACAGAGACAATGTGGTCAGGTGCATAGGAGACATGACCATTAGGTGCGGGACCGCAGGTAAGACAAAGAGAAAGTGCGGAACCAGAGTTTTAAAGACTTTTGAGAGCTTTTCTCTTATTTTCTAGACTCGATATGAGGAACTGATGTTTTAGACTTACAGAGGAGGAAAGTATGAGTGGTAATGAACTCACATAGATAGCAGAATGTCAAGGTGACAATTTTTAGTGCAACACTTGGTCGGAAACTATATATTTTCCTCAAATGTTTCTGATTTTCCGAGATCACACTAAGGTGTGGCAAAAAAGAGCATACGCAAGAGAAAAATCCTTTCTTTTTGTGTCTGGTTTGCCCAAATCATACAGAGTCGCAGGCAAAGAGCATACACAAAAATGAAAGGTATACATCCAGTGATAATTTTTTTTTTAGAGGACAATAAACCAAAATAAATAGAGAGATAAATAACTATAATTGCAAATAAAGACTGTATACCTCCATATCTTAAAAATGACGTAGCAAGGGCTACCAGAAACCTTTTCGTGTGAAAAAAGGGGTTCCTTACTGGAACAGATGCTCCTAACACAATAGAGTAGTCCTCTCAACTCGAAAGTGGTCATAAACAATAGATTTAGGAAATGACAGTCAGATGGAGTTGTACCGGCTTTGTATTTGGATCACCAATGGATGCAACCCTCGAATAACTCTGATACCTTTTAGGAATTTACAGGGTAAGTTCCTTAGATAGAACACCAAAGGAAACCGCTCACAAATAGATCACAAATCAATACACCAATATTCTTGACGTGGTTAAAACCCTCAAAGAGGGAAACAGTCCATGACCTGAACCAACGTGACCACTTAAGGCAACTTATTAATGTAAAAGAAAGAAAATTTACATAAGCTTCTCTCATGAACGGTTACCAGAAAAATGATCCTCCATGCTCTTTAAATAGAGATCATGGGCTAATCGGGTGTTAAGCCACATATCAAGTGTCGGTAATACCGAGGACAGAATGAACCGTCAGATCACTTCATGTCTAGAACATATCATGGCCTTCAGATTGTAAGTTACAAAAAGTACATACTAAAGAAACACACTTTACCTAACTATACACTAGACCAAGTTATGCTTAATTATTTCCTCTGTGTTGGGATATCCTAACATTCATAACTCATGTAAAGGGATTTTGGCTGGTCTTTGGCTAGGATCTAAAGCCAGGGAGTTTTTCGAGAGCCTTGACTTCTCCTTTATCATAGAGAGAGTATCTTTGTTTGGAGGAGCAGGCATTGGCTTCATGTTCCACTATTGGTATATATAAATTGTATAGGTATGTTTGGAAATTTCACTTTAATAAAAGATTGGAGGCGACACGTTTTCATGCACATGTCGTGAATATAGTAGGACTACTTTTGTTATGTTTGCAATATATGTTATGTCATGTACACTAAAGCTTATGAACTAATTCATTTGCATTAGTATTAATCTTGTTTAATGCGTGATGTTATGTATTTCTATCATTGCTATCTTGTGAACTATTTTGCAAGCTAACTTATGATTCCTTTTATGCTCGTTTGTTCCTTTCAATCTGTGTATTATTAGAGGCTTTCAAGGGGCTCACTTACTTCCCCTTGTTGTGATAAAACCTCTCATGCATTGCACTTGACTCTTCACAAAGTTATACACTCGTTTCACCAAAGTCACGAGTACATCATTCTATGCATCATCACAACGAATGCATACAACTAAAACCCAATATTTCGGCAACCGGGTCGTATTCTGGATGGGGATTCTACTCCAAATGGTGTGAGGTCTAATTAGGACTTCATATAGGGGAGACCCCCTGAATGTTGGTGGGTCCAGCACCGTCAACAGGTGGATTTATAAATCAAAGGTCAATATTTATGTGGAGTATATTAATGGCTGCTAAGTCACTAAATTTTATAAGTCGTAACCCGAGTTCCTGTTGTCCAATTGGGAAAATTGGAGTTTATTTGGAAAACTAAAGACATGAAGAAAAAATTGGAGATGGTTTCCAAGGATAAAATGGCATCTGTCATGCCCAAACATTTAAATTACAATCATGAGCATTTATTGCTTGGCAAGAAATTACTTTAAAAAAAATCACTGATTTAATGAAAATTTTGAAAGTTTATATTTACCAAAGATATTTAATTTAGTTACCACAAAGGGGAAAAAACCATAACCATAAAGAAATTCCAAGAAGATGAAGATTTTTTTTTTTTTTTTTTTTAACAAGTTCGGGTACTCATATATTATAAAAACTGCTGGGACCAAGTCCTATTACATCTGGGAAGAGAAGAGGAGGAGGAGAAGGAGAGTTCCAAAATGGGTTCCCAGACCCTGGCTCCTTGTTGCTTGAATTGAAATACATATTGAAAAGGAAACAGCTATATTGCCTTACATATAAACCTGCTAAGAGTCAAAATTTACAAGACATTAGATAAATTACTCATGTTGGTTGACCGAATCATCATACTGCAGTTCATGCTTTGCGCTGGCTCTGGTGGAGTTCTCTGCTTGCATACTTTGAGTGAGCGTTTTGATGTGGGCGATTGCTTCCTCCATGTGTTTACATTTTTCCTTTAATTCTTCAATTTCCACTTTCTGTTTTTCAAGCTTCTTTCTCTTAGACCTACTGTCTGCCTGAAAATCTTCTTTGAGCTCGTTGAAATGTTTCACAAACCGAGCAATCATAAAACAATGAGCCTTACAGAGCGTACAAGAGCTGTTCGTGATAACTTTGTCCAAAGGATTCTCGGCATGTTCATCATTTTCCGGATTTGAGGCCATCTCAGAGGTGATGTTAAGAGAGAAAGAACGAAGAGAAGGGGCTCTGAGAGAGAGAGGAGAACGAGAAATGGGAGAGCAGAGGGATTGAAGGCGGGTGTCAGCGCTAGGAGAGATCGGCCAGTCTCTGAAGAGAACCAAATTAAAGGAGGATTGGTTATGATAATACAACTGAAACTGAGAGAAGCTGAATATACCTCTGAAGATTGTAAATGGCGATCTCGCTGGAGAAATGTGCTGGAATCGATCACTGTTGCTGCCAAACTCCTGAGGCTGGATGCCAAGGACTGTTCCTTTCCTTTGCTGCTGAAGAGGAGGAGAAGATCTGTGATGGGCAAGGAGGGAAAAGATTTGATACTTAGGGGAACAGGGCTGCTGTCTACCAATTTTGCTGCGGACTTCCGGGAGCGGAAAGCCTGACACTGCTCCTCTGCTTTGCTTCTGAGAGAGGGGAGGAGATCTGGGATAAGCGAGGGGGGAGAGGGGTATATAAAACACCAAGGGAGGCTGAGCAAGCAGGTGATACGGGATATGCTCATGGATTTGGGCAGGCTCTAAATCGAAAGTAGAATCAGTGATGCAGTCTAAAAGGATTGTGAAGGGACACAAACCTGAAATCCGAGAGGGAGAATCACGTGAAACTTGGTGTGATCGGGTCCCTAGAGCGAGCCAGAATGCAGACGGGGAGAAAGGTGGAACGCAATTCTCGAGGGGGCGGATTGAGGTCAGCTTGTCAAGATTGAGGCAGAGAGAATCAAGATAAGAATGATGACTGAAATGACTTGATTTCAGAAGCGTACTGATGCTGCTGTTCAAAGAATTTGGTGGACCACTTAGTCGGCTATGGGATTGCTTTGACGTAGATTTGCTCATTTTCTCTGATTTGTCCACTCTGTCTGCTGGTGGCCTTAGAGGCGTAAAAGTCCGCTTCGGTGTTGTTATCTCTTAAAACATGCTTGAACATCATGTCTCCCATATTTCTGAGATTATCCTGTATCCTGAGCTTTATATTGCTAAGAGCTGCTTTATTAAAGTCTGCTCCCGAGACCAAGGCTGCTATAATGATGGCCGAGTCCCCCAAGATGATTGGGTTTCTGATTCCCAGCCTATTCAGAATGGTGGTACCTAGAAGGAGGCTATAAGCTTCAGCCACGTTGTTAGAAACTTTTCCCAGTCTCCATTCATAATTTACGATAGTTTTGCCATGATGGTATTTTATGATACCCCCTGCTCCAGCGTTCCCTGGGTTGTTCTTATAAGCACCATCGAAATGCAGAGTAGGGCGCTTCTGTTCTAAGATCCACTGATTGACTTCTTCCTTAGTTCCTCTGAGTTTCCAATGAGTCCTTTTCTTGTGAGATTTTGTTTGTGAATGGTAATTGTTGGTATAACTGAGGCTAAATTTATTGTACCAGTCCATCTCTTCTTGATGCTAGCTTGATTGATCTGGGAGGGCGATGAGATTTGTGCTTATTGTTTCAGAGATGATGGCTGTCGTTTTAGCCAGGATGCTGGCTGTATTGGGCTTTTTATTGTTGAAAACGTAATTATTCCTGGCTAGCCAAATTTGCCAACATAGGGTGGCTGGAATGCATTTCCACAATCTGCTGATATTTTGTTTGCCTTTCTTGGAGAAGGGATAACATTTCCCCCAATTTTTCTGAAGAGAGGAGAGTTGATCAAAAGTTTCACCAATTTCCATGGGACTGATAGCCTGCTTCCAGCAGCTTTGAGCGAAGGGACAGAGTAAGAAAATATGCTGAATGCTTTCCTCCTCAGCGCGACAGAAGCAACATATTGATGGGCCCAGAATTCCTCTTTTCCTTAGATTCTCAGCAGTGAGGGTCTTACCTTTAAGAAGAGTCCAATTGAAGTGTTTGATCTTTGGGAGACACTCTGATTTCCAGACAGTTGTGGAAAGGTTCCAGTTTGCTGTTTGGGTAGTGGCCTGTAATGCTTTGTACCCCTCTTTTACCGTGAATTTTCCTCCACTGGGATCCCAGATATACCTGTCTTCGACCCCTATCTTAGTGGGCGCAGAACCAGAGAGAGAGGACTTGAGATTAGACCAGAGATCTCTGAGTTCGTTGGGGATTTGAAGGTCCTTCCAGTCTTGCCAATTGTTATTATTCCAGATTGATATATCAAACAAGGTGGTTAGATTTCTTTCATCCATCCAGATCTGCAGAGGTCGGAGAGCTTGGAGAAGATTTCTCGGCTTAGAGCCCATGATTCTGTCTGACCAGATGTTAATATCCTTACCATTTCCAGGGGTTTTAGAGGTGTTTTCTCTGAATTGAGGAAGCACTTTTTTAATGAGTTTCCACACAGGGGTGCAGGGTCTTTCAGCTATTGATTCAGAAAGAAGATCAGAGTTCGGGCCTCTGAGATATTTCCTTTTTATGACCTCAACCCACCACGATCCTTTGCCGGTAAGGATTCTCCAAATCAACTTAAAGCCCAAAGCACGATTGGAGAGGCTCGAAATTTTGATGGATAGACCTCCCTTTTCATATGGAAGGGTTACCTGATCCCATTTGACAAGACTAAATTTCTTGGTCTCCTGTTTCCCTCCCTGCCAGAGGAAGCTTCGCAAGATAAGCTCCATGTGTTTGTGTATGCTGGCCGGAGCCATAGTGACCGCATATTGATAAATTGGGAGAGAAGAGAGGATGGCGTTAATGAGAATTGATCTTCCTACCAAGTTTAGCCAAGACACTCCCCAACTCTACAGGAGGCCTCTCATCTTTTCTATGTGTTTGACCCAAATCTCAGCCTTGAATGTTTCTTTGGCCAATGGCAAACCTAGATAGGAGAAGAAACTCCAGTTCCTTTGCATTGGTATGTCCAGAATCAAGGATATTCTTTGCCTAATTTGGAGAGGGACATTCCAAGTGTAGATCTTGCATTTTCTATTGTTCAACTTCCCTCCTGAGGCTGCTAGAAATGCATCCAACACTTTCTTGAATCTTTTTTCCATTAGCTTGAAGCTCCCCCAATGAGGAGGGTGTCGTCCGCAAAGATCGAATGATTGATCTCTTTGGTCCCTCTTTCTATGCATATTCCAGTGATCTCTTTTTTCTTGCGGAGGTTTTCTAAGTGAATGCTCAAAGTCTCTGCAATTATGATGTATAAGAAGGGAGAGAGAGGACAGCCTTGTCTCAATCCCCTAGAGCTTCTAAAATATTTTCTGGGGCGACCATTAATCAGGGGAGCGGTCCAAGGGTTGGAGATGCACCCATTGATAATGCTTATGAAGTTTTTTGAAATCCCAAATTTTTTGAGGACTGCTATTAAAAAGGGATGGTCGACTCTATCAAAAGCATTTGCCATGTCGAGTTTGATTATCATTCCTCTTTCTCTTCTGTTGAAGCTACTGTGGATCGCTTCTTGGATCAGAATGACGTTGTCAGTGATTTTCCTGTTCGGGACAAATCCTCCTTGGTTCTCAGAGATTAAGTGAGGAAGAAGATTTTTGAGCCTGTTGGCTAGAATTTTGGTGACAATCTTGTAAGAAACATTACATAGGGATATGGGGCGGAACCTGTCAAAAGAGAGAGGGTTCGCTTCCTTAGGAATGAGAGCTATGTGAGAGGACTTGGTATTTTCACCCATCTTGTGATTTTTGAATACATTCTTTACCATCCGCACAAAGTCTTTTTTGATTGTTTCCCAATGATTTCGGTAGAAGGCGACCGTGAACCCGTCCGGACCCGGGGCCTTATCCTGCTGCATACTGAAGGTTGCTGATCGGATTTCCTCTTCTGAGATGTCCTGGTCCAACTCTTTGTTTTGAGAATCTGATATTTTGCTCTCAACTGCACTAAGAAAGTCGGAGCTGTCCGTTTGCTGAGGAGCGGCCGATAGTAGAGATTTAAAATGGTTATAAGCTGCTTCTTTAATTTCTTCTTGATCACTGATCTCTTTCCCCTTTGCCTCTATTTTGTCTATCTGGTTTCCAGCTCGCCTGAGCTTTATGTTATTATGGAAAAAGGATGTATTTTTGTCTCCGGCTTTCAGCCAAAGGCACCGAGATTTCTGCCTTTGGTCCTCTTCCTCTACTTGATTTTGTCTAAAGAGTTCCCTATACATTTCTTTTTCATAATTTAAGTCCTCACTTGAATATTGAATGTTCTCTTTTTCCTGATTCCACTGCTCCATCTTCGTGAGCAGATCTGATTTTTTTTTTTCCATAATTGCTTCTTCCTTTTCCCACTGTTTGATGACTGATCTTAGAGATTTTAGTTTTGTTTCCCATATGTAGTAGGGCGATTCGTAAACTTCCTTGGCCCACTGATTTTGGATGAGAGTGCGAAATTCTTCTTTGAGATCCCATGTTTTGTTGTATTTAAAAGGGAGAGGCCCCAAGTTTCTGCCTTTGTCCAGATTTAATACCACAGGTTTGTGATCGGAGGCCGATGCATGAATTATTTTGCTCTTAATAGACTGGAAGCTTGCTGCGATTCTTTCCTGAAGTAGAAATCTGTCTAGTCTCTCTTTTATATTGTAGGAGCCAGTTCTTTTGTTACTCCATGTGTATTTCCCGTTGGAGAGGGGAATGTCTATCAGATTGTGTGTCTGTACTATAGATTCCAGCATGTCTCTTGAAGGGTCTGCGTGATAATTTCCTCCTAACTTTTCTTCCACGTTTCTTATTACATTCAAGTCTCCTCCCAGAATTATGTTCCTATTTTGCACAGCCTGGAGATCTGAGGATATAGTGTCCCAGCAGCGGCCTTTATCCCTGTAATGATTTGGAGCATATATGTTGTATATAGAGTAAATTTCCTGAGATCCTTTGTTTTTTAAATCTGTTCTTACCCACCAGTTGCAAAATTGAAAATTGATGTGATCCCATTTATTCTTGTTCCAGATTGTTCCTATTCCTCCTGAAGCACCTTCTGAGCCTGTTGATACTCCTGTGAAGTTTTTGAAGCTTTTGATTTGATTTTGAAAGTCTTGTTCAGAGATTTTGGTCTCCTGGATGAGGAGAAGGTCTGGCTGCTCCTGTTTTAATAAGTCCCTGATTGCTTTTATTTTTAAGGAAGAGCCCATCCCCCTACAATTCCAAGAGACCAAGTTCATTATTTACCAATTTTTGGGTGAGGTCCACTCCTCTCCTTTGCTTTTTCTCCGCTTTCTTTTAGTTTGCCTAGATATGAGTCCATTGGTTGCTGCGCTCCCGTAGCCATCTCTTTTGCCGCTGTTTCATCTCTGAGCTCTTTGTTTGACTTTCGGCCTGCTTTTCTCGGGGGGTCTGAGGATTGGCTAGCTTCTTTCGATTTGTTTCTAGTGAGGATTCTCTCTATGGTTGGAGGGGGGGAAGGTAGGGGGATCACGAGGGAGGGAGAGGTTGTTGCACGGGGGGAGGAGGGAGGGGAAGAAGGTTCTTCGACGGACAGAGATTCAAAGGGGTTAGAGGATGAAGGGAAAGCTGAGCTGGGAGGGGGAAGGGGAGGTGAAGGGGGGGATTCCGGGGGGGGTTTAGAGCTAGGTCCTTGGGAGGAGGGGGGGTTTTTTCCTTTTTACTGGTTCCCATGTGCCCTCAGGGTTTTCCTCGCTTTCAGTAGGTTCATTTATTTTTGACTTACTACATCTATTTGCGAAATGACCATATTCATGGCATACCTTGCATTTGAAGGGTAGTTGCTCGTAGTCCAACTGCTGGATGTGCGTCCATTTATCTACCTTGATCTTGATAGCTTCCGGCAGACCTTTCCCTAGGTCTACTTCCACGCAAATCCTGGCGCACGCATGCATGTTCTGCCTTGGCTTAGATCTGTCGATGTATTTGCCTACTGCGTTCCCTATTTCCTTTACTGATTCGTCTCCCCAACAATGAAGCGGAAGATGAGGAAGCCGGACCCAAACTGGTACTGCATTTGGGATGTCCATTTTCGGATCAAAGTCCGGAGACCATCTGTTCAAGTAGAGGCCTCTTGAATCCATGAAGTAGGGGCCGTTTCTGAAGATGAGATTCTTGTCTTCTTTTGTTTCGAAAAGGAAAGTGAAATAGCCTCTTCCACAGAATCTGATGGCTATTTTCCCTTGTAACATCGCGCTCCAGTTGCGCTCTACCCATTTCTGAACTGATCTCGGAGAGGGCCAGAGACCAGTGAACTGGCCTACTAGCCCTCTTTCCGCGAGTATTATTGTTGACTTCCTTGGTAGGGATGGAGGAAGATTAACCTCAGGTATTTCATCGAGTTTTTTGATGAACTTGGTCACTGTGGGACGGGGTCTGGGATTAGCCGATTCAGGAAGAAGGGAGGCGAAAATTTTCTCATTATTCTCAGAGTCTGGAGGGGGGGGAGCGAGCCCGGCCATTCAAGAGGTGAATGGCCAGCGGGAGAAAGGATAAGGAGACCAGCGCGGGAAGAGAGGCAGAGGCTCGGCCCCAACGAGGGACCGAGCAGGGACCAGCAGAACAGTCCAAAGCGGAAGAGGGGATCGAGGGAGGCAGCAGCCCTGCCAGGCAAGGCCTGGGGAGCAGGATCAGGCGAGTGTAGGAAGCAGGTTCAAAAATCGCCAGAGCTCATCCTTACATATCTCAAAATCCATCAATTCGAAGATGAAGAAATTATTATAAAAAGCATGTGAAGAACATTCAAAGAGAGAGAGAGAAACCCCTTCCAACATAATACATAAAATGACCTCCTAGTTGAGTTTTTTGATATATTATTCTCAATTAGCAATCATCCAGCCTTACATTTCAAAGTCATTTTGAATGAAAAGAGCTAATTTCCGACCATTTTCCGATTTCCTTCTAGGTCTTTTCATTTACATGATCCGTGGGAGCCTAATTCAATTTAGTTTGGACAAATCCATTTTAATTTTTAGAAAACTGAACTCTTTTTAAATATTTGTATTTGAGGTTCCACATAGAACTCTTAGGAATTCATAGCTAGTGTGATTTTTTGACTAAGTTTTAAGATTAAGATTGCAAGTGTGTAACTCCTTTCATCCCTATGAGTTTAATGGAAATATCATGTTAAGTTCTCTATAAATATGGTTTATTTCTTTTCATCTTGATCAATGACATGGTGTGTTTTACTTACTACTATGCTAGAAGCCAATCTTCTCACAACCTTTTCTTTACCCTTTAAAACTCTTATGATGTAAACATTACAATGCAAGAATCATTGCTGATACCATTTGCATGAGAATAATGTTTTTAATTTTCACATGCAAACATTGTATATAAAATATTTTCTTGTTATATTTATTCCTTTTTGTTTCTGTGAATGAGATGACATGCTTTACAAGTAAATCTACTATATGCGAGCTTTATTGGAAAATTTGTTGTGGTTTTCTCTTTAGCACTCACCCACTACATTTATTTGAAGATAGAAGAAAAATCTTCCATCAATCAAGAGAGGAGTATCACCTCTATAAAAATGAGTAAGGTCTTTCTTGTTGCCACAAGATTTTCTCTCAATATTTGTTATATACCTAGGGGGGATAATATGGGGTACCAAGGGAGGTACCCAAGGTAATAATGTAATAATGGGATGGGCCATAGTAATAAATAAGGTGGTTAACCCATATCATGTAAGGGACCACAAGTAGTTAATAATAATGTAATGGGCCCATGGTATTAGTTGATGGTATGAGGGAACCATGGTAATGACCCATGGTATTGTATGTATGAGGCCTATATAGAGGCTAGAGACTCCAAGTCAAGGAATGGAGTCAAGGATTATTGTATGAACAAGCATATGGCTTGTGGAGTGTTCTCCTTCCTTAAGGAGTGAATGTATGGTGTTGCCCTACCATAAGGGTTTGATCAATAAAGAGAATCATTTCTATCTATATTCAGATCTTGTTATTTCTTGGGTTTATTTTCATTGTCTTATATTTTCATATCAGATCTATAACAAGTGGTATCAGGGCTACAACAATTGGTATCAGGGCTACAACAATATTAGTCATTTTCTATTGTCAAAAAAAATAATCAACACTAATTTAACATAACTTTCATTTCCTTATATGCTAATATTATCATATGACACATCATTTACATACAAATAACCACATCACTTGGATCCTTACCCACTGCTGCTGCATAGTACTACTATTGCCCTCTAGCCAGTGACCCAACTGTTCACATCCTATTAGGATGACCCTAACTCAATTAACTTATTAAGAAACCTTTTAGAACACATTTTACCCATACTTCCATGTCATTTGTTCCCCAAATTATTAATAATAACTAGTTCACATTAGTCACCAAACCATTAAATAATTTTTATTTAACCACTGCCCAAAATATATATTAGATGTTGTCATTGATTTTTTTATTTATTTATTATAAATACCATATTAAACTTACATAGTTAGTGCACACAAGGTTAGGCTTCAAATGTTCATCCTAATCCAAGTGTTACGACAAACATCAACGAATATAACTATCTTTAAAAGGGCCTTGAACTTTTGTACTCTCAATAGCAATACCAAAAAAGAGCTTACAAAGTTAAAGCAATGACTCACTATTAAGATTTTGTTGAATTTTAAAATAACCAACATAATTACAATTTGTTTATGATGAATTCCTTCAAAAGCATACATTCAAACTTCAATATCCAAACTTAGTTTGTATCCTAACATATATGTGTTCTCACCATGTCTTCCTAGATTATTTGTGGATCCAACCACCCAGGGCTAGCATAAAAATTCATCGAGGTTTGGCATACAAATTCTCATAGGGTAATGACAATGTTGCCACATGATATGACAATTTTATTGGTAGTGGATGTGATGTGATATTGGTTTTGAAAGTATAGTTTATTTGTTATATATATATATATATATATATATATATATATTTGGAGGTTTTTATTTATTTATTTTTTGGTTTAATTTGCTTAGAATATGATAAAGATTTGTTTGAATTACAAGTTTAAGTTGTGAACTCTCCACAATATGAGTGCCTTTCTAGAGAGCTAAATCTGTATATGCAATCAAAAACCGATTTTAAACAACAAAGATTAGGATTCTACCAATTTTTTTTTGTTAGATTCCAAAAAAAAACTCCAAAACCTATAATGTTTAAACAACACCATTTTGAAATGTTATGATGATGCTTGACATGCTCCTTGAGGTTTTAATATGGTCAACACTTGACCAGATTCTTGCCTTCTCTTTTGATGTAATAGTTTGATGAATAACAAAATTTGAATATTTAACACTTACATGGTAAAGTGGATTTGCAATTCTAAATTGCAAAAAACGAAAGAGCTTTATGATACCTACCGCATGCATGGTATTAGGCATCTAATTTTGCTTTGATTGGGAATTAGGTTGTCTTAGACCAAAAAATTTTGCCGTTTAACATTGAGAATTCAATTTTTGTTATTTTTTATCATTATTTAAAGTTGTTTGTTTGTAAGGTGATTGGTTGAGGTCTTATTACACTCTTTAGTAACTTCCATTTCTATTAGTTATTAATTGTTTGGTTTTAGTTATATTTCTTTTTTATTTAACTTTTAGTTTTATTTTTTTATTTCCCTCACCTTGTTTTCAATCACCGCCTCTTTATGATTCATCATATCATGAGGTTTCTCATGAGGAAAATTATGATCATGTTTGTTTAATATTTTGAACGAATCATCTAGCAGTGAATCTATACTTTCTACTATCGATTATTCGAAGCCATCGATCTATAATAATCTACCTTATAATATCTTAGAGCTACCCTAAGTTGTCGAGGCACTTCAGTCTGCGCTGATGGTTATGCCAGGTTCTCGTAGTCTTATTGCTAGTCCCAAGCGTGATTAGGATGAATTTATTTCATTAAAGGATCCCCGTCACACGATTACGAAATTTAAAAATCAATATAGCTCACCATCTTCAAATCCTTTTTTTTCATGATCCTATTGCTCAGTCATTGGAGGAGTCATACTTGACAAGCCCATTTGCAAAAAATAAGTTTTTTACCTTTTTCATGCTTGCGAGGTTTGAAAATTCAGAAGAATTCTCTAGCATAATAACTCGTCATGATGTATACAAACATCATGATCCAATAACATAATGTTTGGCATGCTCTTTCTTATCATATTTCTCGGATTTTGTTTTCAGTCTTCAAATGTTTGAGTATTTCACATTCGATATTTCGTGTCAACTGTTATTCCTGATGACATTTCTTTTTGAAGATTCCCTCTCCCTTATGGGTCAACGAATGCATCAATGGTTACACTGGAAGTTTCATTTCATGTAAGTCTGAACTATCTTTGGTTAGCTTAGGAGTATGGTTAGTTTTGATTGGTTTGTTTTGTATTGTTTTGCTTTTTGTCTTGTCCCTTTCTTTCCTTTTCGTGAATAACTTTGCATGGGACTCTGTTTGGCTTCTAAAAGAAGCATGGAAAAGTTCAAGAGGATATTGTACTACTTCCAACTCTTGGATTTTTGTCTATTCCTTCTCTTTGCATTGGGCATTGTATATTTTATTCAATGATGCCCATATGGGAAATACGTTCTTTACAGAGAGAGCCTTAGCGAAACTGCGATGCTTGAATATTTAACTAGTACCTTCTTCTCTAATCAATTTTTTATGTTTATTCGATTTTGTCCTATTAACTAACTTGAGTAGAGTAAGGAGGGGAGGAAAATTAAACAAGTGGATTACATTTCAGAGGTGTATAAATATCCTTCTCTAAAGGGACAACCTCTTCTGCTCTCAATAAGTCAGGATCCCTCTTCTGCCCCATGAAATCAATAAGTGTCGATGCACAATTCTATGAATAAAATATAAAATGAATAAAGGGTGAAAGAAGAGAAAGGCTTCTTGTGCAGGGAGGTGAAGCAAGCAACTCCATCGGGGTATTGTCTAAGCTCATTAGCAGCGAAGCAATGTTTATGTTCCTAAAGTGACTCCGTTAGGGTACTTTCTAGGCTTGCTAGCAGCAGAGCAACACCAAATATGAAAGCCTAGACTCTGATAATCTTGTCCTAATTGTATTGCACAGGGAGGCGAAGCAAGCAACTCCATTGGGGTATTGTCTAGGCTCACTGGCAGCGAAGCAATGTTTATGTTCCTAAAGTGACTCCGTTAGGGTACTTTCTAGGCTTGCTAGCAGCAGAGCAACACCAAATATGAAAGCCTAGACTCTGATAATCTTGTCCCAATTGTATACCTATATACTCCTCGTCGCCAATTGAAACAACTAAGTTGACTTGATTTTGTTAGTGTGCCACCGATGAAGAGAATGTTAGGGGATACATATTAACTCAAGCCAAGTAAATAAGCTATGGAAATCGATTGATGAAAAATACTTCCAGAAGAGTTAGACTTGATTTACAATAATTAAGACCCATACAGAGAGTTGGAGCTCTACTAGTGCGTTGCCAAGTATTGTAGCCGCTACAACACCCTCTCCAAAATTTTTCTTATGCCTTGATTTTGGAGCCTACCTTCTATCCACAAGGACCAATCTTTCACTATCGTCAAGTATTCAGTAAGATTTTGAAGACTTATATTTGCATGTAGAGCTTCTAATAACTTAGTTTGATCTTAGCTGACCATTTTCTAACATAAGCCTTTCCTGCCCTGATCTTGCACTTGTCATCCACTTTACCTTTTGGAACTGCGCAGTGAAATGGATTTGGAAACTACGCTAAGCTTTGAGGATCACAACTGCGAAATATTGGAAGGCAGGTAGTCACCAAGCTCACAAACTACGCTAAGCCTCCTCTTCCCGAACCAAAACTGCACAATGCACTAAGGCAAGGAACTGTACAATCCCTTGATTGTGAATCCCTATCTAATAGTGTGAAGTGGAAGTTATAAAAAAAGGTTAAGTTGTCATCCCTAGAAAATATGAGTTTCCAAACTAATGTCCGGTTAAGTCCACTAAGTTGCTAATTATGACTTTCAGACAAGTGGCACTTTTTCCTTGATTTTAGGCATGTGTTATAGAAACTATAACCCGACTAGATATATATAATATGCACCTCTAGAACTCATTTTCACATTCCATCTTGGAGCTCTAGCCTTCCTAACAAGATTAACGAACTTTCGGCTAAGTTTGCGGCACTTTTCTGGGTAAGTTTTGCATGTGCCACTTTTTGTTACTTTTTCTGTCGCTTTTGATCCTATGAGTGCTATTTTTCCTATTTATTTTCGTGGTTGCTAGATTTGTAATTATTATTAGCTTGCATAAGTGTTGGTTCGGTCTGTCATTCAATTTTGCTAAATGTCACATTAACTTCTTGCTTTTTTCCCATTAGGAGTTGCCACTGTTGGGTCATTTTATAAATGATCATTTTTCCTTTTGCATGCTTGTTTCAGGTATTTAATTTTCACTGATCTAGCTTCCCCTCAGCCCAATCTACGTCCCTTCCTACCCCAACACTAATATTTTATCTCTTTCTCTCTCCTTCCTAGGTAGATCTACGCAAGCATGACCAACAAAATGCTATTCCTAACTGCATAATTCACATTCTATGGGTCAAGCTTCATGCTTAGCCTATAGGAATGTGCAATGCACAATGCCAAGCCTTAGCTCTCAGCCCTGGCCATTGATACTATGAAATGCACAATCTCTTACTTTAGTTTTCCTGGCTAGGACTGTGGATTGTGTAGTCTCAAGCCTCTAACTGCCACCTTGTTTGCTGAGACTGCGTAATGCACAGTTCATGAGCCTAGTATCTTACCCTCAGTCCATAAATTGTGCAATATTTCCCTTCAGTCTTTGAGTTGCTGCCTTGATCTTGCTAGATAAATTGTTTTGCTTGAGTTAATTTTTGTTTTCCATGAGTGCATGTTGTCATATAGGCACTGCAACTTTTTGAGGTTATCTCTCCCTATTAGTTGTTATCATCTTTCCACCAAAGAGATCCACCTCAAAAGAGACCACATAAAGCAACATCGATGAATTAGTTGAGAGCACTCCTATTACCATGCAATTCTTTTAGACACTCAACTGTTCATTGAGAAAGATTCATATATAACATGGCACACAATTAAGGATGCATTCACAACAACTAATTACAAAGTTGATGTTGAAGACAAAATGGTATATATTAATGTACAAAAGTCAAGATTGCATAGTATTGCACGTAGGTTCCCGGTATTCCCATACACAGACATTACCAAGTGGAGCTTTCACATATAAATTCAAAGAGCATGATCCTCAATAGTTCCAGTGGACAAAGGCTTGCCTCATTCATGGCACATGATTTTCATCTTATGTATCATTTGCCTTTGCTAGAAGTTTACATGGATTCTCACTTCTATGCAGTCACCAACTACCTGAGCACTAAATATGTCATCAAAGGCTAGGTGAACGAGCCATCCAAATTCCGCCAGACACTCAACAACACTTACAAGACCAAATCTCTCAAAAAGCATTCCAGTACTTGATAGTTCTATGTTGCAAAATCTAGGGTCAAAATTGTACTGAGAGCTTTCTCGAAGGCTGGGCATTCTTACTGCATTAGGTGGTGAATGATGGGAAAGAATTCAATTGGTTGGAATTGTTGGCTCAACAATTAAATATCCATGTAACTAATGCCAAACCCTCATAAGGGTAAGCAAGTTAGATTCTACATGTCCACATACGTTCTAGGTGTGATATGTGCTCAAAATGATTTTCTTGGCAATAAGTGGACCTGGTTACTGAAGGAATCTACTGTCCACATTCATTGCAATTTTGTTTCATATTGCAGCTACTGGGGATTCATGGTGAAGTTGACTGTTCACTTCATCATACCAATGTACAAGATGATCTTTGAGGAAGAGCCACCCTGCATGTCTCGTGAGGCGATGGAAGCAGTATAAGAACTGGATGATTGGTTTGCCTCACCTGATGGAACCTACCTCAGAGTGTTTGGTTGTAAGAAGTCTTCACATCTTGTACTGAGGTATTACACCTACAAATAGATCATGCATAATGACCTTAGAGTGTTTGGTTGTAATAAGTCTTCACATCTTCTACCGAGGTATTCCATCGACAAATAGATCATGCATAGAGAAACTTGTCATCTTTCCATAGGTTTATTAGAAGTTTTGCAAAAGAAGAAGAGAGCACCTTGGCCCACTCTTCCTTTGCAAATTGAATCATGCGAGATCAAGAACCTGAAGGTTGTGGAGACTGAGGGGAAAGAGTTAGGAAAATTCAAGTTTGGTCTTATTGAATATCATCTGTACGATACTGAGGAGGAAAAGATGAATAACTATTATAATGCATCTAAAACCCGCACACTAGTCAACTTTGCAGGTACATCGAAGGTCATTCCCCAACAAGAAGAAACTCCGGCGCAGAACTATCATAGAGGCGGAATCCAATGCGTGGAAAGGGGTAGCAGAAGGTTGTGCACAGTCCAATAGAAGAACAAAGCCGCAAATGGAAAACAAACCCAATCATCTTGAAAGCAGCCATAACAACAGAAAGAAAGAGGAAGCAGAAGAAGCAGGAGGAAGAATTAAGGCAGAAGGAAGAGCAAGAATAGAAAGAACAAGAAGAGAGGCAGAGACAAGAAGAAGAAAGGAGGAAGAAAGAGGAGGAAGAAACAACACTCAAGTAAGCTAAATAAGAATAATAGAGTCGGCTACTTGAAGAAGAAAACAAGCAACTATAGGACAAAGAACTTGCCCGGGAAATCAAGGAATTGATAATGGTCCAAGATATGGAGGTAGAACCTAAACAACAAAATCAGGATTTTGATCTCATGCCTTGCACGCAAAAAATCACCAGGTAGTCTCTCCCTCCTCTTACAAAAGGGAAAGCTCTAGGTGAGGAAGAGAAAATTTCTCCTCTTGATGAAGGTCTGGTGATGGATATCTACAATTTAACTTTTGATAAGATACAAAAAAAGATTGTACATACAATAAGGAAGCACTTCCCAGACGACCTCACACATCCTTCTTTTATCAAAGAAAAGGTGATCGTGATGGACACCAGGAAGAATCCAGAATCTATTGCCGCAACCAACTTTGCCTTCATAGGAGCCTCCAAGTCAAACATAAAGTATTTGATGGCAAAGAAAATATAGATGGAAAGTAACTTAGAGGTTGCAAAGAAACATATTGAACAACTCTAGACAATGGTTTAGAAATTAGCTCTCACAAAGGTGTACATGGAAGAACTCAAGGCAACCATACTTGGTGAAGTATCGACATTGGGAGACACTATGAGGAACCTATATGAGGAGCTAGTCACCGTGCACAAAGAAATTGTTTGCCTACACGACATGCAAAAAAAATGTAGAGATAATGGTAAGGTTCTCAAGGTTGTCCATGCCACCATTGCCACATTGCAAGAGTGGGAATGTAGTATAAAGGATCACCTCCCGAGTGGGTACAAAAGATAAGGAAACAAGTTGAGTTGGAGAAAGAGGAAGTTCAGATGTTTATCCAAAGCAAAAAAAAATCGACTCTTTCATCACCAACATTCATGCCTCTTATGCACGGTTATACAACAGTGTGGACTTCATGGTGAAGTCACACAAGATTCATTCTGTCGGCACACTCAACGAAGCTAAATACAAAAACAAGGTCATATAGGAAGTGGAGGAATACTTTGACCAGTTCAACTAGATCGCTACTAAAGGAGATATAGAGGTGAACACACATGCTATGTAGAATTATATTGGTGGCCCTGCCAAGATAAACACCATGATGTTCTTGTTAAATAAGGAAACGTAAACTAGCTCCAAGGTCGTGTAACCAGATGCAATGGAGGCAAGAGTCCGCTTCTAGCCTGATCCCATCAGAAAGTTTTGGGAGGTCATTACACAATATAAAGCTTGGCATCACTATGTGACCAAAAATCTACAAGTTGAAGTGGCTGAGCTGGAGTTTCCCCAAACTCAAGCTTGACATGTTGTTTGTCTTATTAGGCTTGTTTAGTTGACTCTACCCAATTTTGTTTGATACATGTATGAGCAATATTGTACTATTCTATTTGTAATTAATTTGTAAGTGAAATTCCAAGTGTCAATTGTGGGATGTGAAAAGTCATTTTGTAAGGAAGTTAAAAGGTCATGGTTGAAAGAAGTCAAAGAGTCATGAGGAAGTCCAAGAGCCAAAAAGGAGAGATGATTAGTCATCTCATTTGTTATAAATATACCATCATGGTAGGAAATTACAGGGTAAGTTCCTTAGATAGAACAACAAAGGAAACCGCTCACAAACAGATCACAGATTAGTACACCAATATTATTGACGTGGTTAAAACCCTCAAAGAAGGAAACAACCCACGGTCTGAGCCAATGCGGCCACTTCAGACAATTTATTAATGTAAAATAAATAAAATTTACATAAGCTTCTCTCATGAATGGTTACCAGAGAAATGACCCTCCATGCTCTTTAAATAGAGATCATGGACCAATAAGGTGTTAAGCCATAGATCAAGTGTCGGTAATACTGATGAGAGAATTAACTGTCAGATCACTTCATGTCTAGAGAATATCATGACCGACAGATTGTAAGTTACAAAAAGTACATACTAAAGAAACACACTTCACCTAACTATACACTATACCAAGTTATACTTAATTATTTCCTATGTGTCAGAATATCCTAACATCCCCCCTTAAAAACAACTTGGGATAGGATTGAAGGATGTACAAATATGACACAATAGGAGAAGGAAGGAGGCATTAGAGCCTATCCCCGCTTAGTGACAACTTCCTGAACTCCAACCATAAATTGAAGTTTAGTAAAGTTTACCTCTGTGAGATCCTTTGTAAAGATGTTTGCAACTTGATCATCAGTTGAACAATATTGCACTTCAAGAACATGGTCATGAATCAGATTTCTGATGAAGTGCATGTGTATTTCAATGTGTTTGTTGCGTTGATGTTGGACTAGATCTTTGCATAGTTGAATGGAACTTTGATTATCACATCAAAGTGTAGTCAGATTCTGCTGCTGATGATATTCTGCTAGAGAATATGATGACCGACAGATTGTAAGTTACAAAAAGTACATACTAAAGAAACACACTTCACCTAACTATACACTAGACCAAGTTATACTTAATTATTTCCTATGTGTCAGAATATCCTAACATCCCCCTTAAAAACAACTTGGGATAGGATTGAAGGATGTACAAATATGACACAATAGGAGAAGGAAGGAGGCATTAGAGCCTATCCCCGCTTAGTGACAACTTCCTGAACTCCAACCATAAATTGAAGTTTAGTAAAGTTCGCCTCTGTGAGATCCTTTGTAAAGATGTTTGCAACTTGATCATCAGTTGAACAATATTTCACTTCAAGAACATGGTCATGAATAAGATTTCTGATGAAGTGCATGTGTATTTCAATGTGTTTGTTGCGTTCATGTTGGACTAGATCTTTGCATATTTGAATGGAACTTTGATTATCACATCAAAGTGTAGTCAGATTTTGCTGCTGAAAGCCAAAATCTGACAGGATATGACAAAGCCACAAAGCTTCCTTAGTAGTTTCAACGGCTTCGCGATACTCTTCTTCTGCTGAAGAAAGAGAAATGGCACTTTGTTTCTTGCAAGTCCATGTAATAGGTCCAAAACCAAGAGTGAATACATATCCTACAGTAGACTTCCGCTCATTAGGGTCACTAGCCCAATTAAAATCAGTGAAACCAACCAATAGAGGAGATGCTTCTCAATGTAATCAATCCCAAACTTAAATGTACCTCGAACATAATGAATTATTCTTTTAGCTACTTTCCAATGAATTTCATGTGGGTTTTGCATAAACCAAGTGACAAGGTCAACAACAAAGGAAAGGTCAGGACGAGTATGGGTCAGATATAGAAGTTTTCCAACAAGATGACGGTATAAGGTAGCATCAACTTCATGGGAGGTACAAGTGACTGAAAGTTTGGATCCAGACTGTAAGGGAGAAGGGGATGGCTTACAGTCTTCCACGTGAAAGTGGCATAGAAGATCACATGCATACTTGGACTGGGAAAGGGAAATACCTTCTTTGGATTGCAAGACTTGGAGACAAAGAAAATAATGCAAGTGTCCTACATCTGTCATTTCAAACTGCTTTTTAAGGCTGGACTTCACATGGTTTATAAGGTTGGGATCACTACCAGTAAGGATAAGATCATCAACATAAAGAACAAGAATGATAAGAGACTTATCCACTTTCTTGGTGTAGATAGTATTGTTAGAATGACACCTAGAAAATCCAATATCTAAAAGAAAGCTATCCATTTTGGCATACCAAGCTCGAGGGCCTTTCTTGAGACCATAAATGGATTTCCTAAGCCAACATACAAGGCTGGAGTCTGTTTTTATACAGCCATGAGGTTTTTCCATATAGATTTCTTCATGCAAGTCCCCATGCAAGAAGGCAGATTTAACATCCATCTGATGGACTTCCCATTTGAAAGAGGCAACAAGAGAAAGAACAAGGTAGATAGAGTTCATTTTGGCAACATGGGAGAAGGTTTCAATATAGTCAATGCCTTCAACTTGTGAAAAACCCTTAGCAACAAGACGAGCTTTATGTTTATCAACTTTTATATTTGGTCCAAACTTGGTTCTGTAAACCCATTTACATCTAACACGTTTTTGTCCCTTTGGAAGAGGAACAAGGTCCCATGTATCATTTTCCAATGAACGATATTCTTCATTCATAGTTGCGTCCTAATCTGGATGTCCTGAAGCTTCTGCAAAGGTGTCAGGATCATAATTCTCTGAAGCTGGAGCTAGTAAAGAAGAGGCTCTACCGAACTGAGAATGTGTACGACGTTAATCTATAGGATCACCTACATGAGTACTTGCTGCATCTCGAGTAGGGAAAATGCATTTTGGAAGCTGAGGAGATGAAGGAGGATCCTGAGAAGGTGGGGGAGGATTGCCATCCTCACTGTAATCATCTGAAGAAGGAATATTTTCAGAAGTAGAAGGGATAGAGAGAGGTGGCACATCCACCTAATTAGGCTCGTAGGCCAATATATTTTCAGCAAACTTTACATCTATTCTAATGATTACATTTTTGGATATAGGTTGAAGAAGTCTATATCCTTTGACATCTTCATAATATCCAACAAAAATACATTTTTCACTCTTAGGTTCTAAGACTTTATGTTTCTCATCTGGAATATGGGCCAATGCTTCACTTCCAAAAACACGAAAGTGACTTACATCTTGTTTAATTGAGCTCCATGCTTATTCTGAAGTGATATTCTTTAAAACCTTAGTAGGAGTGTGATTTACTATGTAATTTGCACAGTTAATTGCTTCTGCCCAAAAATTAAGACTAAGGCCTTTAGATTGAAGCATACAATTAACCATTTGCTTTAAGGTGCGATTCTTCCTTTCAGCTACACCATTTTGTTGTGGAGTGTATGGAACAATATGTTTGAATTTGAATTCCATGCTCAGTGCAAAAGTTGATGATTTTTTTGTTAACATATTCTCCGCCATTATCAGATCTTAGCTTAAGAATTTGATGTCTAGATTGTTTCTCAACAAAGGCCTTAAAGGCCAAGAACATGTTAAATAATTCACTCTTGAGTTTTAAGAAGTATACCCAAGTGATTTTGGAGAAATCATCAATGAAAGTTAAGAAATACTTGTAGCTAGAGAATGAAACAACTGGAAGTGGACCACATAAATCACTATGCATAAGCTATAAAGGGGCTGAGGCGTGCCAAGTGGCACATTTTTCAAAACTATCCCGATGATGTTTTCCGAGTACACATTTAGAACAAACACCATCTCTACAAGATACTATATGAAGACCTCTCACCATATTTTCTTTACATAGATTTTGAAGGGAGCGATAGTTTAAGTGACCAAATCGCTCATGCCAAAGTTTGCTCAGTTCATCATTATGAACAACAAATACCGAGGGAAGAGTTGAGGACCCAAAGTTGTTAAACTTATACAACCTTGTAGAATCATTAGCAATGCCAGTAGCTAAATCTATTTAGGATCTCTTAGGTCCTTAGTTACAACATCATGAGGCGAAAATTCAACGGTTTTACTGTCACTTGAATGAGTTATCTGATATACAAACAGAAGGTTGTAGGATAAGGTAGGAACACATAATACATCATTAAATTAACCATTGTCTAGATGAATTGTTCCAGTCCCTACAACACTAAGCGATCTATCATCACCAACATATATATTTTTGGTGTTACAATCATTTAAAGAAGAAAACATGGCTCTTCTTTTGACCATGTGATAAGAAGCTCCAAAATCAATGAGCCACTTAAGAGAATGAGAAGAAGAAGATACATTTAGTGCATAACCAGACCGAGATTCTTAACAACCACATGCATAAAGTGTTATTCCTGAAGATGAAGTTGAAGTTGAAGGGTGCTCCAAATGGATATTATGCTTCTTCATTGCTGCTTCCAAGGCTTCCACCTTCTTAAATCACTTGGATTCTAAGTGGCCATCACGATTACAAAAGTTGCAATGTTTATTAGTCTTCTTCCCTTTGTTTTTAGTTGTCTTATCATTTTGTTGAGTTGATTTTTCATTTTAAGACTGAAGTGGCTTGGGACCCTTGTTTGGTTTAGGACCATTCTTTTTAGGATGATGCTTCTTAGGATTGTTTGATCTTGGTTGCTGTTAGGCTACTAAGGCTTTCTTAGATGAGTTTCCAGTATTAAGAAGACCAAGATGTAAGAGTTTTTCTTGTTCTCTTATTAAAGAATCACAAAAGACATCAAAAGAGGGAGGCTTGTAGTCTTGTCCTTGAGAAATAAAGGCTTCTCTAGTAGAATGGAAGGTGGAAACAAACACAGAGTACGCTCGTCCTAATTTAGTAATAATGAAATAAATAACTCTACCATCTTCTTTCTTAACCTTAACACCTTCCAAGAGAAGTCTGAGGGTCTTGAACTTGGAAAAAAAATCTTCAATGGAAGAAAAATTATTGGGGTCCAACGTAAGCAACTCATTTTCGAGTTGATATGCTCTAATTTCATTTTTAATTCGAAAAACATTTTTGAGAGTTTTCATTGCTTCATTGGGGGTATCAATTTTTGCGATATGGAATCGAAGGTTTGGAAAAATAGACATCCCTATCAACCCACGTGCTTGATCTTGCTTATTTTTCCATTTAGCTTGCTTATCTTCATATTGAGGTTTAGACTCTTAGCTTGAGGCTATTCTATAAATACCTTTACTTCTAAGTAAATCTATCATGTAGGATACTCATTGGAAGTAGTTGGTGTCATTAAGAATAACTAGGCATGAAAGTTCCATTTTAAAATAAACTTAAGATGTATATGCTAAAACTAAGTGTTCAAATGGAAATATCTCGAAAAATTAGGTCGATAAAAAAATGGCTTTGAAAACAGCTTCCAGATGAAGAAGTTATGGATTTTTGAAGAAAAGTTGTTGAAGATGCCAACGAACCATGTGAACGTTGAGAATTTGATGATAATGTTATAAAAAAAATTCCCCCCATTTCCAAACTTAATCTAATTAGCCCACTTATTTTTATTTTTATTTTTATTTTTATGTGACCCACTTTTATAAATAAGTGAAAATCACTTTTACAATGGTACTTTATGAACTATCCACCAAATTGTATCTTAAATAAAAGATAAAGTGACTTTAGAATTATAAGCGACTCACTTTTTATAATGGGTGAGAACACTTTTACATAAAGTAACCTTAAAACAATTGTAACTTAAATATAAGATATAGTGACTTTAGAATTATAAGTGACTAACATTTTATAATGGGTGAGAACACTTTTACATAAAGTAACCTTAAAACATAAGTTACGTTTGTTTTTTGAAAAAGTAACTCAACAAAAAGAAAGACTTGAACCCAAGACCTCTATTCTCATAAAGTAACTTTAAACCAAGTGAGCTAGTTTAAAAGTTTAGTAATTGTTGGAAAGGAGGAAGGTTTTTTTTTTTTTTGCTTGCTGATGCTTTGGGGTGCGTGCTTACTCGAAAACCCCTTTTTGCCTACAAAACAAAAAAAAATACACAAACCAAACGAAGAAGCAAAAGTATCCAAGCCTTATGGCTTAAATTTAGATTTGGCCGGAAACTATATATTTTCCTCAAATGTTTATAATTTTCTGAGATCACACTAAGGCGTGGCGGAAAAGAGCATATGCACAAGAAAAATCCTTTCTTTCTGTTTCTGGTTTGCCCAGATCGCACAGAGTCATGGGGCAAAGAGAATATGCAGAAATGAAACATATATATCCGGTAATAATAGATATATATATATATATAGGACAGATATATATATATATATATATATATAGGACTATAAACTGAAATAAACAGAGAGATAAATAACTATAACTGTAAATAAAGACTGTATACCTCTAGATCTTAAAATGGCGTGGCTAGGGCTACTAAAAAACTTTTTACGTGAAACAAAGAGGGCTTCCTCACTAGAACATATCCTCCTAACACAATAGAGCAGTCCTCTCGACTCAAAATTGGTCAGAAACATTAGATCTAGGAAATGACAGTCGGATGCAGTTGTATCGGCTTCAGATTTGGATCATCAACGGATGCGGCCTTCGAATAGATCTGATACCATGTAGGAATTTACATGGTAAGTTCCTTAGATAGAACACAAAAGGACATCGCTCACAAACAGATCACAAATCAGTACACCAGTATTCTTAACGTGGCTAAACCATCAAAGAGGGAAACAGTCCACGACCTGAGCCAGCGTGACCACTTCAGGAAATTTATTAATGTAAAAGAAAGAAAATTTACATAAGCTTGTTTCATGAATGTCCATGCTCTTTAAATAGAGATCATGGACTAATCGGGTGTTAAACCATGAATCAAGTGTCGATAATACCAAGGAGAGAATGAATCCTCAAATCATATTTTGTCTAGAACATATCGTGACCGTCAAAGTATAAGTTACAAAAAGTATATACTAAATAAACATATTTTAACTAGCTATACACTAGACCAAGTTATACTTAATTATTTCGGATGTGTCGGAATATCCTAACACTCATAACTCATGTAAAGGGCTTTTGGCCAGTCTTTGGCTAGGATCAAAAACTAGGGAGTTTTTTCGAGAGCCTTGGCTTCTCCTTTAGCATAGAGAGAATATCTTTCTTTGTAGGAGCAAGTGTTGGCTTCATGTTCCACTATTGGGGCTAGTGGTTTATCAATTGTATATGTATGTTTGGAAATTTCACTTTAATAAAAGCTTGGAGGTGGCAAGTTTTCATGCACATGTCGTGAATATAGTAGGACTATTCTTATTATGTTTGCATATATGTTATTTCATGTATTCTAAAGCTTATGAACTAATTCGTTTGCATTAATATTAATCTTGTTGAATGCATGTCGTTATGTGTTTCTATCATTGTTATCTTGTGAACTATTTTGCAAGCTAACTTGTGATTCCTTTTATGCTCGTGTGTTCCTTTCAATCTGCGTACTATTACAGGCTTTCAAGGGGATCACTTACTTCCCCTTGTTGTGATAAAACCTCTCATGAATTGCACTCGACTCTTCACAGAGTTATATACTTGTTTCACCAAAGTCACGAGTACATCATTCTATGCATCATCACAACGAATGCATACCACTAAAACCCACTATTTCGACAACTGGGTCGTATTCCGGATGGGGATTCTACTCCAAATGGTGTGAGGTCAAATTAGGACTTCATGTTGGGGATACCCCCTGAATGTTGGTGGGTCCAGCACAGTGAACAAGTGGATTTATAAATCAAAGGTCAATATTTATGTGTAGTATATTAATGGTTGCTAAGTCACTATATTTTATAAGTCGTAACTTGAGTTCCCGTTGTCCAATTGGGAAAATTGGAGCTCATTTGGAAAGCTAAAGACATGAAGAAAAAATTGGAGATAGTTTCCATGGCTAAAATGGCATCTATCATGCCCAAACATATAAATTACAATCATGACCATTTATTGCTTGATAAGAAATTACTTTTAAAAAAAAATGATTTAGTGGTTTTACTAATCACAGTTTTGAAACATTAAAAAGTCTAAAATGCTAATCATAAGCTTTGTTTACATGATCATAATTTTTTTTAGTATATTAAAATATGTTCATTGCGAAAGAAGTATTGATATACAACTTTCAATGTGCACATTTTCACAATTTCAGCTTCTTATGGGTTGTCTTGATATGCACATTTTCACCTTTTTATGGGATGTTTTGATATACAACTTTTCAAAGTTTAGTTAGATTATAATTTTTTTAAAATGAGTTTGTTATTTCATTTCTTTATAAATGTAGGTGGATTATTTTATTTTTGGAGTGTTTGTTTGTTGGTTTGTTTTTTTTAAAAGGTTATGTTTATAAATTTTTATTTAACAATTAATGACTTTTGAGTCACTATAAATATATGGATTTAGATATTATTTTTCATGGTTATGTTTATGTTTAATAAAGTGTTTGTAGTCATTAGTTACATTTTATTGATATCAATCCATGATTAACATTGATTTTGATGATAATTTTTTATTGTTGGCGATTAAGATCCGATATCTTAATTTATAAATGCTTGATTTATATCGATAAACTTGATCAATGTGCCCATGAATTCTTGATAAGTCTCGTGTGGGGTGAATGAGCACTTTGAGGGCTTTGTTTTTAGTACTAACATGTTGTTTGACATGCTTGTTTTTAGATTGTAAAATTATCAAGAATTTCCCTCTTGTATTGGAAAATAAACTGATTTATCACTACTCAAATTCAACTAAATGACCTAAAATGTAAGTGATTAGGAATCGTATTTTGTGCAATCAATCTATAATTCTAGTGCCTAGTTCAAATTATCACCATCCCATGTAGTTCTTTGCATAATCAGGATAGTTACCCAAAAATCCATTGAAAAATGACCATGAAGAAAGAGGTGACTAATTATTTTCATATATTCTTTAGAAGACGGGCTTCTACTTGAGCCATTACATCCTCTATGTTGTAGGTTATCCCAGGATAATACTGAATTATTAAATATATTCTAGGAGAAGGTTCATGTTTTATTGGGCATTTCTAGTTTCCATTTCGTGTTATCACCAATTTCAATTCCCTTACATGATCATGGAGTGGAATAGGTTACCTAAGCTTTACTTAATAAATGCCATGATTTTAGTTCCCCCCCATTTGAGCATATCAATCTTTGCTATGAGCTTTATTCCCACCAATATCAATTGTATTATGAAGTCTTTCCATTGATTTTCTTCCACTCTTATTATCCCAATGTCATTTGATTAACTAAGTTTCATCACAGGCTGTGTTATTTGGGATGATTTATATGTCTAAAGTGCCATGAGCTAATTTATTTGTAGTTATTATTGTAATAAGTGAGGCATTTATAGGGTGGCTTCTTTCAAATCCATCCATTCATGCATCATTAGACACTAGTTCCATCCTCAATTCACCAACATAGATATTTGTTGGTGATATTGAAGGAGGATATGGATGTTTTCTAGATGCTATTGATCCTCTAACATGAGATTTGTTGGGGCTTAAGCTCTAACCTTATAATGTTTGGGGAGATTTTTTTTTTGTAGTTAGTATCTTAAACCAAAGGTTATGCATGCCTAGTAGTTTCCAAGCAACCTTGACTGCTAGAGCACTAGCAAAATTTCCTAAAGGCTCCATGTTGCAACCTCCTTGATCCTTGCATTGAGACAAATTTTGGTGTGATACAAGTGGTAGGTCCCTAATATCTTTTGTTTCCATTCCATAAGTAAGATAAATAGATATTATGACTCGTATATAGAATATAGTTGGGAAGAATGGAAAGGGAGAGCCATTAATCATGTATTTCATGAAAAACGCTTTTAATCAAAACCATTTCCTCACTAATAAGCTCTACATATGTGTCCATTGATTAATCCCCATCTTGACCTTTTCCATAATCCTATACCAATCATTTATTTAATATTTATTTGGTTTTACATAAAATCCCATATATGATATCTTGTCCTCAAAGTCATAAATAGAGAATCAGATAAATTTATTGATAATCTCTCATTGTCCTCAAGATATGAGGTTGAACATAGGGTGGATGTGAGTTTGTTTATCTCCATGCACGTGGAAATAAATTTCTTTTCCAGGTTTTGTCACATGCGTTTACCTTTGTAGTGGAGTTATTTCTAAACAACAACAAAGTCATCAATGAACATTAATGGGCCACATTATCTAGATTCCACTTGTATTAATTCATTGTACTCTTAGTAAGAATGAGAAAGAGAGAGAATGTTGAGTATGAAGTTCTAAAACAATGTGAGACCATCTTTTGGTGGCAACCCTAGCCATATCTCAAAATGGTTGCTACTTGCAATCATCACTTCCTTGGTAGATTCTACTCATTTTGGGAGTATACTACAACGTCTTGAAGAAACTAAGGTCAAGGTAGAATCCCTTGGTAGCTTTAGTATGAACACCCTTTCTATTTCTAAGGAAGAAGTATTCATTTCTATGATAGGATCCTAAAATCCAACAAATGAAAAGCATCCAATGAATAATAGGATTTTCAAGAAGGTAGAAGCCATCTCGAAGCTAGACATTTGATCTTCAGAGCTAGATAGGAAAGCCCTTCTTCTAAATGATTGAGATTTAATAGGAAAGTTCATAAAACTTTTGCCTAGTATTTAAATAGTTCAGGCATGGAGTTTAGAGCACTAGAAGGTCAAAGAAATATATTTGGATTTGCTTTTGGTCAAGGATTCATTTTTATTATTATTTAGTAGTAATGAGGAGAGAGATTTTATCTTTAGATCAAGTCCCTATTTCATGGTATGCAATGGATTGTTCCTTTCCCATTGGTCCCTTTAATTTGATCTAAGTATGGAAATATTAACCGTGAATATGTGGGTCATGTTTCCACACCTCCCCATCATATTTTAGTATGATTTAACTCTCATAGATGTTGGAGACAAGCTGAGACAATGGGAAACATTTTTTCCTATCCAAGAATTTGTCTAGAAATTGACATGGAGAAGAGTCTTTTGAAGGAAATGCATCTAAATATGGAGGGATGGAGCCATATTCAATCCACTATGAGTGTATTCGTTTGTAATGAAATATTTCCATAACTATGGACATTTTTCATGTAGATGCCCATGAATATAAGAAATGAAAACCATCCCAAATTAGTCTCTAAATCCATTGAATGAAATATATTATGATTCTTTCAAGCAAGTATCTGAAAGGCTTAGGAAGCATGAGTCCAAGGGGCCATTGATCCAATTTATCTTGTCCATCCATTATAGTGACAAATTTTGGGTTCTTGAAGATCCAAAGGAAGTGTAAGATGAAAGAGTTGAGTTAGATCTACCAAATTCCCCTTCAGATCCTAAATTTGGAACGATACCATTTGAGGTCTAAGTGGAACCAGACGATATTAGATCAAACAAGGTAGATGAGGCCCCATTTGAGCCAAGAATGAAAACTTCTTTAGGGAAGGTAGTATAAATATAAGAAGAGGAAGCATAAGAAGAAAAGGAGGAAGATGAGGAAATAATGAAAGATGAGAAGGATGCAAGGGTTCATGACCGTCTTGCTAAATCCTCAGTACAACTTATGCAATCACATGAAACTTACAGATATCCTTTTTTCATCGAAATCTTGGAAAAAAGGTTCACATCTCTTTTCTCCACCAACAAAGGGAAGGAAATCAAGTTGAGAGTGAAGAGAAAGAGGTAGAAATAAATAACCTTTTGGGATTAAACTAACTTTGGACTCTACCTTATTTGGGGGTAACTATGTATTGTTTCTTGCGTTTTAACATGTAAGAAATTTTAAAAAATTTATTCTTTTACTTAGGAAATAGTAAAAATGAGTTACAAAGGGAAAAATTGTTGGATCCCTTTCTTCTATCTCTTTTATAAGAGGAGGTTGGCATTGCAATATAGATTCATCCTCCACACATTTTTGTATTATCAAGAAGTTTGGTTCAACTAAACCTTTTTTTAATGCAATCTATAAACATTTCCATTAAAGAAAGGAATAGGAAAGAGTAGGGTGAGAGGGGGAAACCATACCTTAGTTTTCAAGAGTATTGGAAAAATGGGACACTGATTCATTGACTAGAATGTCGAAGGAGGTAGAATTGAAGCAATCTTCAATCCAATCTATGAAATGGAAGGAGAAACCTATGCAAACAAATATAAATTTGAGGTGAAGTGAATTGGTGTGGTTAAAGGCTTTAGATAGGTGTTTTTGTACCCCCTCACCTCCGTTTTTGAATTTTCTTCTTATAACAGAGGATATTCGTTCTTGTATAGGGAGGGATTGAAAACTCCATAAAAACAAAATGGGATTAAAAAAAAATGAAAGAAAGCCGAGGCATATTCAAGGGGGAATCTGAAGAGGAGATTAGGAGGACTAGTGCAAAGAATAACAAAGTTTGAAGCCATTTTTCTGGCTAAATATGAGCTCAAATACTACATCAAACTCATTAATCCCGAAAGTGCTCTGGAAGATCTTTCCAGTGGTATGAAAAAGTTTGAAAATGGCCTCCCAGATCGTGAGATAGAGCCAGTCAAATTTGGTGTTGGCATTATGATTCAAGTGTTGTCCTTGATGGCAACTCACTCAGAGGTTGGTACAGATACTCAGAAGTTGGTTCAGGTGATGGCAACTTACTCAGAAGACAGATCCTAGTACAGCTTGCCAAGGAAGTTCATACACGCAGGTTTGTTAAGCCCAAGTCGCGTGTACACGCAGGTTTGCTTCAGAAAAAGCGCGTGTATGTGGAAAAGCACCTTTGGTCCATGGCGGTTAGTCCTTGGAAGTTGTGCCTATGGTTTCGGACCATTGTATCTCGACGGGCGTGTCGATCCCTAGTTTTGAAGTTGATGGTATTGTGTTTCTATGGTTTTGGCTCTTGGTATTGAACAAGGCCTAAGGCTATATAAGGAGAAGATCACTAGGCAAAGAGGGAGTGTGTGTGGGTGTCTGACGCAGTGAGAGGATCTGGTATTGCTGGTTATCTGTTCGGGACGCTTGGCAAGGGTCGGATCTGACAGCAAAGGCAGAAGTAATCATTTCTAGATCTGCACGCGGGTTGCCTTTGGAGAAAGCGCGTATACACGCGGTTTTGGTACAGTGAAGTAGCGTATGCATGATAAGGGTTGATATTTCAGGTTGTTGCTGATTCTGGTGGTTGTTGCAGAGTTCTAGATTCTGGTTTGGGTTCTGTGTTCTTGATGACAGGGTTTCAGTGATTCGGTATTGGGTTGTTTAATGAATTATGATGCAAGTATAAGTTGATGATTGTATTGCGGTAATGTTTGCTTTGTACTCTTGGATCCAGTCTGAAAATTGATGAAACGTGGTCCCTGAAGGTTGTAGGGTCAGCACCTACGTACTAGTAAATGGATCAGCTAGTACAAGAGCTGAGGGGGTTGTAGCTCCCTTCCAAAAGTAGTTGGAAAACGAGAGAGAGGGTTGTAGCCCTCTGCAGGTTGTAGCCTGCATACTGGTAAAGGACTGCACCAGTATATTGTAAAAGAAGTTTCTCATTAAAGAAGAAAGAGACGAATTGCAGCAGGTGGTTTTCACCCACATTGGGTTTCCACCTTATATCATGGTGTTCATGTGTGTGGCTCTTGTGTGATGTTCTGTTATGTTATACTGCACCTGTTTACTGCTAAATTGCTTAATAATGTTCTGATGCATTCACTGAAGATAAGATTAACTGAATCATAAGATATCTGCATATACGCTAGTTGCTTTAGACACAGTCGCGTGTACACGCGGGTTCACTTAACTGAAGTCGCGTATATGTTTCTGAGTATGAAATTGAAAAGGTTTTATTGATCTGATAATACTGATTCACCCCCCCCTCTCAGTATTATTTCCAACAATTGGTTTCAGAGCAGGTCCTTCAGAGGAAGCTTGATCGCTTGAAGGAAAAGATCCATCAAAATGGCTAATCCAGAAAGAGAGGCACACATCAGGCCACCAGTCTTTGACGGGAACAATTTTACTCACTGGAAGATAAGAACCACTGCATATCTACAGTCTCTTGGAGCAGAAGTTTGGGGACTCATAGAAGGAGGATACAAATTCCCATCAGCAACTCCTACAGATCCAGCAGAGAAAAAGCAATATGAGCTCAATGCCAAAGTAGTTAATGTCCTATTGAGTACTTTGACTCAATCAGAATTTATGAAGATCATGCATCTCAAATCAGCTAAGGAAATATGGGACAAAATCGTTACAAGCTACGAAGGAGATGATCAGGTAAAAATAGCGAAGCTTCAAACTCTCAGAATCCGGTATGAAACTCTTAAGATGCGAAGTAATGAAAGCGTAGCTAATTATTTCCTGCGTATGGATGAGATTGTGAATTGTATGAGGGATCTGGGTGAAGAATTTGAGGAAGTTGTCTTAGTTCAAAAGGTTTTGAGATCTCTGTCTACTAAATTTGATTCTAAAGTATCTGCCATAGAAGAAAAGGAGAATGTGCGAAAAATTACCATGTCACAGCTTCACGGGATCTTAACTGCTTTTGAAATGCGACTAGAGGTACCACCAGAGGCCGCATTCGAAGTGTCAGAGGAAGAAGATGAGGTAAATTTTGTCAAGAATCTTGAACGGGGAACTGGACGGTTCAAAGATAAGCTGCCTTTCAAATGTTTTCTATGTGGTAGAGTTGGTCACTATGCTGCTAGATGTCCTCATAACAAAGAAAGGATATATGAAGAAGATGGTAGAAGCTATTATTCCCATATTAAAAGTTCATTTAATGATAGTGAAGATATTAGAAGTCTCATGGCGCACAAGAAGAAGAATGCTTCATCCAATAATAGCGAGGATATTAAAAGTCTCATGGCACATGAAGAGAAGAATGCAGAAACTGAAGAAGCTGCCAAATTAAAAGAACTATTGGAAACAGAAACCAGGGTAAGGGAGAAATTGCAGGATATAGCAAAAGATCAGAGCACAACTATTCAGAGACTTGAATCAAAGATCCTCTCTCTAAAAGAAGATCTTGAAGATCAAGAACATGAAGTGATCAAACTAAAGCGACAAGTAGAAGAAGGGAGAAAAGTTGAAGAAGACCTAAGGAAGCAGTATCTGAAAAAGGAAGAACAACATCAAGTTGAGGTAAATATCTTGAAAGGTAAACTAGAAGAAAAGGATAAGATTTTACGATTTCAAGATAGTTCTAAAGTCTTGGATGATATTCTTAATAGTCAAAGATCTCCTGCTATCAAGACTGGTCTTGGTTTTCATGAATATGTTGAAGGTGAATCTAGTTCACAAGGTGAGACAAGAAACTCTAATGAGAAATCTGAAATGCTCAAGGAACAACCAAGAAAAGAAATTCCTCAAGGAAGATCCTTTACTCCTAACTATGGACGTGATAGACGATTATTTCCTCCGCTGAATAAAGTTGAATGTTATGTATGTCATAATCTTGGACATGTTGCAGCCAGATGCAGAAGTAGAATGGTTCAAGAAAGATCATCTCATCCCAGGTATTTCAGAGGGTATTGCTTTGCCTGTAATGCATATGGACACAAAGCAATTGATTGTGATAGAAGGAACATGAAAAATATAAGGTGTTATACATGCAACAACTATGGGCATAAAGCAAGGGAATGCAGAAGCAGATTTCAAAATTCAAGACAAGGGGACCATACATCATCACAGTTGCAGGAATTGAAGAAGACAGAGACAGAAAGGTGTGGGACAACTCAGTCAGCTGACATAACAGACACAGGGGAATCTGAAAGTGATGAGATTCAGTATTCCATCCTGCATACGCTGAGATAATGAAGACAAGTCGCGTATATACGCGAGTTACATGCTGCAAAGTCGCGTATATGGAGAAAGGGCAGCAGAACAGATGGTTATATGGAGAAAGGGCAGCAGAACAGACTCAGGAAATGGTTCAGACATGGTTGGCTCACACTCAGGGGGAGAATATTCTTCAAATAATGCATTGTTGGCATTATGGTTAGAAGTTGTTGATAAAGTCTATGAAGCCAAATGATACATCTTACTGTTTAGGAATGGGATTGCAGGCTGATGCTTATGGTACAGATCATGATGCTGTTGGTGGCTTTCATAAGTCTTGGTCTAGATATTTCGTCTCTATGTCATGTATCTCTTGTGATATCTCTTTTTATGGTGTCAAGGTCATGTAACGGCCTATGTTGGTTTCCCCACTATGCCTGGGATGAATGATGAATGTATGTTGAGTCTTTTGGTGATAGGAAGGTCTTCTATGATGTATAAGTCCTTGTTCTTCTTGAAGAACATCTTTTGTAGATCTTGCCTACAGTCAAGGGGAGCATGAACAGCACAATTCAGCAAGAGCAGGATGGATAGATTGGTACACTTTGGCATACACAAAGGGGGAGCACAGTTGGAGATTTCAGCAAGTACTCAGGGGGAGTATGGACATCAGAAGGTATACCAAAGAAGAGAATATCTTGGTCCGCTCTTTGCCCTTGATGTCAAAGGGGGAGAGTGACTTGGTGTAGTGGTTGCCATCAAGTCCAAAGGGGGAGATTGTTGGCATTATGATTCAAGTGTTGTCCTTGATGGCAACTCACTCAGAGGTTGGTACAGATACTCAGAAGTTGGTTCAGGTGATGGCAACTTACTCAGAAGACAGATCCTAGTACAGCTTGCCAAGGAAGTTCATACACGCAGGTTTGTTAAGCCCAAGTCGCGTGTACACGCAGGTTTGCTTCAGAAAAAGCGCGTGTATGTGGAAAAGCACCTTTGGTCCATGGCGGTTAGTCCTTGGAAGTTGTGCCTATGGTTTCGGACCATTGTATCTCGACGGGCGTGTCGATCCCTAGTTTTGAAGTTGATGGTATTGTGTTTCTATGGTTTTGGCTCTTGGTATTGAACAAGGCCTAAGGCTATATAAGGAGAAGATCACTAGGCAAAGAGGGAGTGTGTGTGGGTGTCTGACGCAGTGAGAGGATCTGGTATTGCTGGTTATCTGTTCGGGACGCTTGGCAAGGGTCGGATCTGACAGCAAAGGCAGAAGTAATCATTTCTAGATCTGCACGCGGGTTGCCTTTGGAGAAAGCGCGTATACACGCGGTTTTGGTACAGTGAAGTAGCGTATGCATGATAAGGGTTGATATTTCAGGTTGTTGCTGATTCTGGTGGTTGTTGCAGAGTTCTAGATTCTGGTTTGGGTTCTGTGTTCTTGATGACAGGGTTTCAGTGATTCGGTATTGGGTTGTTTAATGAATTATGATGCAAGTATAAGTTGATGATTGTATTGCGGTAATGTTTTCTTTGTACTCTTGGATCCAGTCTGAAAATTGATGAAACGTGGTCCCTGAAGGTTGTAGGGTCAGCACCTACGTACTAGTAAATGGATCAGCTAGTACAAGAGCTGAGGGGGTTGTAGCTCCCTTCCAAAAGTAGTTGGAAAACGAGAGAGAGGGTTGTAGCCCTCTGCAGGTTGTAGCCTGCATACTGGTAAAGGACTGCACCAGTATATTGTAAAAGAAGTTTCTCATTAAAGAAGAAAGAGACGAATTGCAGCAGGTGGTTTTCACCCACATTGGGTTTCCACCTTATATCATGGTGTTCATGTGTGTGGCTCTTGTGTGATGTTCTGTTCTGTTATACTGCACCTGTTTACTGCTAAATTGCTTAATAATGTTCTGATGCATTCACTGAAGATAAGATTAACTGAATCATAAGATATCTGCATATACGCTAGTTGCTTTAGACACAGTCGCGTGTACACGCGGGTTCACTTAACTGAAGTCGCGTATATGTTTCTGAGTATGAAATTGAAAAGGTTTTATTGATCTGATAATACTGATTCACCCCCCCCTCTCAGTATTATTTCCAACATTTGGTGCCCACAAGTCAAATATTATAGAACTAAAAGGAATTTGGGTGAATTTTTGGTGCATAGCCAAAGTTGGCTTGAGTGCCAAATTAAGTGGAAAGGTTGGAAGAGTCTTTATGTGAAGCTTTTGGCAGACATGGCCGACACATTAGCAATAAAAAACAACTTTATTGGTCACTGGTGGAGCCCACCTGAAAAAGTTACCTCGACGGTGTGTTAAGATCAAAAGAAATAAAGTGCTGGGATGTTCTAAGTGGGCGGGGTCCACCCTGTAGAGTTATCTTGGAAGAATGTTAGGAGTGCAAAATGTTCAATGCTGGGAGAGGAGGACCATGATGGCGTCATCCCAAAGGTCATACCCCTGAGGGTTAACCCCAAATATTTCAATAATGGCGCAAGCTTTGTAGTGCCAGGATGGAACAGAGTGGGCAGATCCCAGTTGACTGTGATAGCTCGGAGAAAAATAAAGAGGCAGTGCAACAAAGGGGAGTCGACCCGGAGGATTTTGGTGGAAAAATAAAAAATAAGGCTGGTTAGGCCAAAAGCTAATTAACAAAGCGAAAGGTAGCAAAACAGGCCTTAGAGGACTCTTTCTCTCTCCTCCAACAAAAGATAGGTGGCATATCACGATTGGCCCAAACAAAAAAATACTGTGATTTCAGCACCAACTAAAGGTGGACACATGGCATGAAAATATGGCATTTTTGGGCACACAAGCCATCCTTTTTTGAATGAAAAGTTTCACCACTTAGAGCTCGACATGTGGCAGAAGTGACTTCATGGTGACATCATCTCAGAGGGATCATCCTAGAGAATTCAATTGGTGGTGATTATGGGTTGTAGAGTGCTCAGACACGATGGCAGTGGACAAGCTATAACCAATAAATAAAGGGCCATGTTGACCCTACCGTTCAGCTCATCTCAGTGGGTGAATCCCCAAAGATTAGCAATACGACACAAAGGGGATGCGCTAGTTTAAAGGGGGATCTGACCTTACCCCTAGGCACAGATTCTAGTGGAGCAGTTGTGACCAATGGCATAGATCCGTTAAGTAAAGTAAAAGGTCCGAGTAGGGCTCAAAAGGCTAAGCTCCCAATAGCTTAGGCTGTGGTCACAGAGATCGGTCCTATGACAGAAAATAGGTAAAGGCTAAGCAAAAGGGGTACACCCGACATTAAGTGAAAACAAGTAACCAAGGAGAAATTAGCAGGAAAATCACCATTAGGTCTAAGGCCGTTAGGTCCAGGTCTAAGGCCGTTAGGTGCAGTGGATAAACCGATGCTAGCCCCCGAAACGGTCAACGTCAACTGTCAAGTATGACTGATCAATGACAAGGATCGATTCTGGGGGGGGGGGGTGCTCAAGCCTCACTCCTGATCTTGTTTATTCTCCCTATCGGAGTAGGGGCACCACACCTACCACTAATGTGCCAACACAACAATGAAATCAATAAGAAAGTATTATTTTTGTAGGGTTGAGGGCCTCCCCCTCCACTTTCCGTCCAACTCCATGTTTACACGTGTCGTTTCCAAACTTCTCCACGTGCCTCCCATCCACTTTTCATGCCACCATATTCCCCACCTATATAGTCATCACCTGCTTGCTGTTAGTGTTCAAATTTTAATATGTTTCAATAGTGTCCTATGTTACCCTTTTTTCACTCAACCCTATTTAGCCATTATCCAGTGCATAACACTTCCAATGCCACCACACCAAATCACGTCCACCCACCATGGATTTTAAATCTGATGGATGAAAGGTAACACCATATAAGAAAGTCCAACTCCAAAAAATGGGCAGTTTAAGTAGTTAGAAGGAGAAAATGACAGGTGAATTGGTAGGTAACCATGGGAGGAATACAATGGTAGAGGCGTGGCCAGATCATCAACCCACCATGAACCCAGATAATGGAGCCTGAGTCCACCTTAGGAAATCAGAGGAATTGACAATGGAGATATTTTGCTGTGTCAATTATGACACCTCATGTTTTTCATGTTTTGTAAATATTTCATTTCAAGAAGGAATCAAAATCTGTTAGGTAATCATTAGGACAACTAGGCCATTCGCATGCTCAGACAGTTGGGCAGTTCATACAACTGTAGCATTCATGATATTTTTGTAATTATTTGTTGGGACTCTCTCCTATAAAAGGGAAGAGGAATTCATTATATGGGTTCTAGATTTTCCAGTTCTGGTGGTTCGATTTTCCTGTTCCAGAGGCTATAATTATTTTGCAAATTTTACAAGTTTGGGCCTGTGACATGTATTTCATTCTTGTAGATTAATGAAGAAGTTCCTGGTGATTCCAAGCATTGGGATATGTAGTATGTGTTCTACCTTCATGTGTCATTTCATGTGTATTTTTCTTCTTTAGAAATTGTGTAATTGTAGTTGTTGGATTCACTCTTAAGTCACATATTTACTTATGTTATGTTGTAGCAGACAATACTTGTGAGATTGCAGATTTACCTATGTTATGTGATAATAGATGGTACCTGTGAGATTGCATATTTACCTATGTTATGTGATAACAAATGGTACCTGTGAGATTGTAGATTTACCTATGTTATGATATAACAGATAGAACCCATGAGATATTGAGTTGAAAGCCTTAAAATACACTCCATAAGTTGTGCGCTTCATTTCCTTTATCTTTTCATGATTCTACTGGGGTTTAGTGCATAGGATTCTGTGCGTGTCTAGCCCTCTACACTAGGTTTCTTCCTTATATTTCTTCTTTCCACCTTTACTGCAATGACCAATCAAGTTGCATTCTCTATGTGTAGGCCACCATATATGAACATTTACTCTTGGGAATGATATACTGTTTATGTGTATATTGAATTTTCCTTTGAGAAGGGTAATTGAGAAAAATTTAAATCATTTTACATTTATCTCTTGATAAACACTGATTCATCTTCAAGAGAGACTAATATGTCCTATGAACTATACCTTCTCCTCAACTCAGGGGTTGTATCTAGGAGCGACAACATCTTCTGGCACTATTTCCAGGGAATGAATTAGAATGTATTTCCTAGGGTAGAAATTTGTGCATTTCTTTGTTTGGTGAGGAAAGGAAGTGTGGGTTGAGATCTCTCACCTAAATGGGTTTCTTAATGGCTCTTCCCGCATTCTAGGCCAACAAATTCACCGCACTATATTTTTCTGTTGTTGGTTACCCTCATCATGTTCCTCGATTTCAAGAATGGTATACCTATTTGCCTAGATTCAGTGAAAGCACAGATGGAAGCCCAACCCAACGCCTTAAGGACTTTCATGAATGCACAGAGAAATAAGGTATTGTTTGTGAAGATGTGAAAATGAAGTTGTTCATGTATTCTTTGGATAAAGAAGCTAGGCTTTGGTACAAAACCCTACCTCATGGAAACATATCTCCTTTGAAGAGCTTTCACATAGCATATACTTATTTTTGCAAAATATTATATCCACCAGATTCCTTGTTTGAAGATTTCTATGAACATTTTAATATTGAAAATATTTCTAATATTGATGATGCTGTGGAAGATATTTGTGGATCCCAGCTCCAAGAAAACATAAACCTGTATCAAGAAGTGCTGCCCAGCAATCAAGAAAAGGAAGAAGAATTAATTGAACTATAGAAAAAACCTCAAAGGTCATACTTTGTATATTGTTCTGGTGTTCCTGTTTATGATACTTATCTTTCATAGGAGGGTTTTGGTTCTTTAGCAAATTCTCGAGTTTATGATACTTACAGTTCAAAGGAGGAAAATTCTGCTGCAAATTTCCAAGGAGATTTTCTTAGGGGTGTTATGTGGAAAAATCCCTCTCATGGACAAGAGTGATCTCCCTAGACTTCAAAGAACCCTAGTAACAAACAAATAGGAACTGCTACCTTTCTCTAGAATCTGATTGACTGAAAGAGGCCTCTTACCGATTAAATGAAATAATTGATGAAGTCCCTTTTAAAGCTTTTATCCATTTTCTCCTCGATGCTTTAGAGTTCCTCTTGTCACTTCCCACAACTTCTCCATAACATCCTGAAATAGATCTGCATAGACAAAGACAAACAAGAGATCAAAGCATCCAACATATAATTAAAGAGATAAATGGACTAATTAACCAATTATATATCATAAACTGATTAATATGCAATCACAATCCATGTAGGTGATCAAGGAATCCTACAAATTAGATCAACAAAGATGTAATTGAGAAAGAAAAAATGCTTTTATATTAATAAACTGGAGAAAATCCTTACAACCATATAGCCTTGATGTTGCAAGTCCCTTATGCAATCTCCAACCCTCTCCCTTGCAAGAAAATCCTTCCAACCTAATCTCAACAACATCAACCTACTTGCAATAGTCCTCTCCCAATCCTCAGACCTGTAGTAGCTTTATAGGCCAAGAATGGGAAGTTATGGATCCATTCTGCAAGGGATGAGATCCACTATTCGTGGGAAAGGGGTTCCATAATAGAAGGGGAGTTTCTCCATGATGGGAGGGATCACAGTTGACTAGGAACCCATTCGAAGCTTGTTGGTTGGAATAGATTCTACCAACAATGCTTCTAGACTTTACTTTTTATTTTTACATTCGATGAATCATGTCCATAGGTCATAGTGTAAGAGAGTGCCTAATTATGCCCAAATTTTAATGGTATTCTCTACATATGCACAAAAATTAGCTAAGAAACTATGAAGGTAGCCAAAATAGGGTTTTTCTACCATGGGATCTAGGAACTCCACTTTCTTTGGGATGATTTAGTTTCTAACTTTATAGGGGAATGTTCTTGAGACACATTTATGGATAGGGAAAGATCCAAACCGATGGTCATTTTCCTAACGCGACAAAATGACGTGTAATAATGGGCCAATGGAAAGAGGATGACTAGAAACAACCTTTCGAGGAAGAGCTCAAGGTTGAAGAGTTAAGCAGTCACTATAGCTACTCTATGCAAGAAGATACCTGTCAGCAGATTTTTCAAGAAATGGAGGAAACTACAAATTTTTCAATTTTGGGATTTAGTAGCTGACTATATGGAAGCCTTCTTTGGTAAGCAACAAATTTCAGTTTCAGGGTATGTGCAAAAAATTTTATTTGAAAATTTTATATGGCACATGCTAGTTTTAATTTCTGAATTTCAGCATAACAACAGTATAAGGTCTAGTACTCAAATACTAGCCTGGTACCACTGGAAAGTGGATATCACTTGAGTGCATTAAATATTTTTTGTAGGTATGACATTTACATAAATAATCTTAGGTGTTAAGCATTTCATTTTTAGTTGCAATTTTCAGTTTAAGTTTTTCAGATGGTGAATAAGGGAAGCAGTCCCAGTTGAAAACAAATTTGAGAGATTTTGGAATTTAGTTTTCAAACTTGATTTTTGACTCCATGCCCAATGATGAAGGCTAATAGTCCGCACATTCTCGAAACCTTGCCAACAAGGCACTGTCCGCAGTTGGAGTCGATGTTGTACCCGCTCACCCCCATTTTGAATTTTATTCATATAACATAGGACATTTGTTCTTGTATGCATGTAGGGATTGCAAACTCTAGAAAAAAATGGGATTAAAAAAAAATAAAAGCAAGGATGAGATATATTCAAGGGGGAATCTGAAGAGGATATCAAGAAGATTGGTGAAAATAATAAGAGAGTTTGAAGCCATTTTTTTGGAAAAATATGAGCTCAAAGACAACATTAGATTCATTTAGCCATAAATTTCTCTAGAATAACTTTCCAATGGTATGCAGAAGTTTGAAAATGGCATCCTAGATTGTGAGATAGAGCTAGTCAAAGTCGGTGCCCACATGTCAAAGATTGCAGAACTAAAAGGCATTTGGGTGAAATTTTGGAGCGTAGTGACAGTTTACTTAAGTGCTAAATTTGGTAGTAAGGTAGGTAGAGCCTCTACACGAAACTCCAGGTAGAAGTGGTCGATACGTTAGTAGCAAAAAATAACTTTATTGGTCACTAGTGGAGCTTAACTGAAAAAGTTATCGCGATGAAGTATTAAGAGCGAAAGAAATAAAGTGTAGGGATATCCTGAGCGAGCGGGGTCCACCTGGTAGAGTTACCCCAGTAAAATGTTATTAGTGTGAAATGTTAAGTGCCAAGTGAGGAGGATTGGGATGATGTCATACCGACATCATACCCCGGAGGGTTCACCGTAGATATTTCAATAATGGTGCAAGATTTGTAGCGTCGAGATGGAAGTGCGTAGGTGGAGCCCACCCGACTGTGATAGTTTGGAGGAAAACTAAAGAGGTAGCACAACGAAGGGGAGATGGTCTAGAGGATTTTGGCAAAAAAAGAAGAAAAAGACCGATTATGCCAAAATGAATTAACAAAGAAAAAGGTAGAAAAGCATGCCTTGGAGGACCCATTCTTTCTCCTCCAAAAGAAGACATGTGGCGGCTCGTGATTGGCCCAAAAAATAAAGGATTTTGACGTTAGCACCAACCAATAGGAGATGGGCGCATGGCATGCAAATATGGCATTTTTGGGCACACAAGTGGCCCTTTTATGAATGACAAGCGTCACCACTTAAAGGTTGACATGTGGCAGGAGTGACATCATGGTGATGTCATCCCAGAGGGATCAACCAAGAGAATTCAATTGGCAGTGGTGCCAGGTTGTAGAGTGTTGGGACACGGTGGTAGTAGAAAGAGCGACAACTACTAAACAGAGGGTTGGGAGTACCCTACCGACTAGCTCATCCCGACAGGTGAAGCTTTGAATATTAGCAATATGACACAAAGGGAATGCACCATGTTAAAGGGGGATCCGTCCTTAGCCCTAGAAACGGGTTCTAGTGGAGCAGTTGTGACCAACGATGTGAAGAAATTAAAAAAAGGGCTCAGAAGGGCTAAGCAACCAATATCTTAGGTCGTGGTCACGAAGACTGGTCCTATGGCAGAAAATAGGTAAATTCTAAGCAGAAGGGATCCACCTCAACATTAAGTGAAAACAGGTAAATGACAAGGAATTAGCGGGCATATGATTATCAACTCTAAGGTCACAAGGTCCCAGAAGACACTTTGGGGGGTAAACTAGTGCGACATATAAACTGACACTAGCCCCCAAAATGACCAATGTCAACTGTCAAGCATGACCGATCAACGACCAAGATCAATTTTGGGGGGGTGGGGTAAGCCATCACTCCTGATCTTGTTCACTCACCTCGTCTAAGTAGGGGTACCAGTAGTGTTGGACATTTAAACTTCAGTTCAATTCACGGCAGTGATTACAGGGGTAAAACATGCAGTTCGAGAACAACACTTCCAGTTGCATGTGGCCACTTCACTCTCTCACGTGAATCACGCAGCAATTAATGAACGCTCAGCTGAAACTCACAGACTGCTGTTAACTTGCACTTGCAACATTTTCAACTGAAGTATGCATCCTCTGCTTCCACAAAATGATTAACCCATCGTCCTCCATTGAGATTTGTGGCCTGGTTCACAATTCTCCAGCGTATCGGGCTCACTCAGAGGCGCAGGGGCACTCTACATTTGTTTCTACAGGAAGACGTCCTACAAGAAAGTATAGCAAAGTCGTCCAGAGCAGAAAAGCCCGAGTTTTTCTTCATCCAGTTTGGAGATTAAAGAAAGGTAGGCTGGAAAACACCATTCCCATGCATGATATTTCAGAAGGTGGTGAATTAAACTGTTTTGAATAAGAATGTATGAAAGAAGTCTGCTTGTGAATCCAGAATAGTAGTTTTCCTGTGTGTTACATGGAATGTTTTAGTTGGTTCTGCGTCAAATTCTCTTCCACAGTTCATGATAAGAAATTCCTCTGCTAGAAACGATAAACCACTATGAGGGTTAACCTATGCATGAAGAATATGAATTTTATGTGATTGTATGCATGCTGAGGATGAAGCTCTACACTTTGTCTGTGGGAGCCTGATTCCCTTTTGACAGTCGGGTTTGTGCAGCAAAAGCATTATAACCAGGGAATTGGTGCAAAGTTGAAGTACAAACACCCGAGAAATCTTGTCCTGAGGATCAAAAGAGGAAAGCATAAAAAAGCAGTCCCTTTCTGCTCAGAGCATTGAAACAGGGCACTCTCACCAAACCAGACCAACCAGCTTACATCCTTTTTGTAGCAAGGTCAGCCTTCAAATTATGAAGTATATTACCTGTGATGGGCGATTTAGCATTGTGTATGGTTATCACTTCCGCTTGTTAACAGAGCTCAGGCACACGATGTATTTGCCCTCAAAACAAAAAAAAATTGAGCATTCCATACTTCCTCCTATAGTCATTAATTGAGTGTAGCACAAAATTGAAGGAGGGAGCACCAGACCAGCTAGCCCATCATGGGCTTATCAAGATCCTTGTAGAAGATGCCCTCCATACTTATACTGTCCCTATTTCTTGGGAGGTTTTCCACAATATGTCCAAGGGTGATGACATCCAGTCTCTGGCCAAAGAATTCACCTCATCCAGCAGCGAGGACAAGGAGCACATCGAGGCAGAGAGGAAAATAGAGGGGAAGAAAGATAAGGGTAAGGAAACCCAGGGCAGACCATCACATGAAAAATCACAGGAGAAGCCACAGAAAAAGCAAGAAAAAGGACCAGCTGTTGAGACCAAAGCTGCGGGTGAAATAAAGACACAAACACCCAGGGAGAAAAGACTACAGAGCAGGATGGAAAGGACTGAAAAAGCCCACATCAGTGAGGGCACCTCTAAGGCAACCACAACACAGTTCAAGGAGAAGGCACCCCCAGCCAAGCAAGCAAAATCAGAGAAAATTGGGTCTACAGGAAGTTAGCAGACTGTTTCTACAGGAAGACAGAGGACTGTTTCTACAGGAAGCCAGTGAACTGTTTCTACAGGAAGTTTGAAAAGAGGGAAGCCAAAGGAGAAATCGGTCGAGATTTTAGCCAAGGAGGCCACCAAGGCCATCAAAGATGAGGAGAGAGATTGGTTGCTCAGAGGATGAGCAACACTTTCAGTAGGGGGGTGATGATGAGCCCCAAAAATGGACAATTATTTGGGCTCATTCAACCTCCTAATTTGACTTAATCCACCATTCTCATTAGTTTATTGCATGTTTTTGATTATATTTATGTTAATAGAGTGAATTTGGTTAGTCATTATGCCAACAAGTCTAATGGGTGCTTTGTGTATCCTTTTTGGTCAACTTGGAGACAAAATTGAAGGTCTTAATGAGCACTTGGCAGCCAAATTCGTGGGAGAACAAGCTAGAGGATTTGTAGGAAGGTGTCCCCTTCATTTATGGGCCCTTACCTCGAATTCTCCACCATCAGCTCGGAGTTCAAGGGCCACTGAATCAATCAGCACAAGGGAAGCCAAGCAAGTCAAGTAGGACTGCTGTTAACTCCAAGTTTTGGGCAGCCGAGTCCCTAAAGTTTAGGAGGACTGTTGGGTCCTCAATTTGTATAAATAAGAAGGCTTAGGGCCTCATTTTGGTTAGCCAGTGTAGCCAGTTAGTCATTTTGTTTTAGCCAGTAGATAGTAGCTAGTAGTTAGTCATTTCATAGCCTTGTTGTAGTCATTTTGTAATTTGATTTGTAGGCCATGGATTAGCTTTGCTTTCAGCTCATTCTCAAGCTCTCCTTGTGGACAGTTTTGATGTAACTCTTCATTCTTGGTTAATAAAGATGAATCCAGCTTTGCACCAGCTCTAAATCGCTCTTGGGAGGCGGTAGCTCTTGGGGTTGGGCCCATCTCAAGCGCCCAATACCTCCCTTGTTTATCTTTATGTGTGTTCGCTGCATTCTTAAAATAAAGTCTGCTCTTTAGATTTAATTCGTGCTTTGTTATTTTGGTTGTTTTTGTTGGTTAAAGTAGCTTTTTATGTTTGGAATAGAGTGGTAGGATTTAGTCATGCATTCATATCTTTTGGACTGTTCTTGCTCACGTGTTGTACATGGTTTCCTTGCAAATAAAGCTGCTGTCCATTCTTGTTACTGTTAGCTAGATCATATTAGGGTAGCATAACTAGATCTTTGTTTTCTTGCATGTCTTTGTTTGTTTAGTTTGAAAAACCACTTGCAGAGTACCTGTTATCCTTCCTTACCTGCCCATACTCTATCCAACCTACCTGTTTCATCCTTCACTCAGAACCCTTACCTTACATTTACCTCATTCGCTTACTTTGCCATGATTCTCATCTTCTTGTACAACATCGTTTCATCCCTCCTTGAACAAATCTCACCATCTACACCTTCTCCTCAACTCCAACCTCCAAGTCTTGAACTTCCCTACACCCCTATTTCACCTCCATACTCGTTCCTCCACCTTTTTCCCTCCATCCATTCTCCAAAGTCCTCTTTTCAGAACATCCTGTAGAAATCTCTGAACATCATGTAGAACCCCTGCAGACTTCCTGTAGAAGCTCATAAACACGGTTTCTTGGCAGCCAAACTTTGTGAGACTCTCTGGAAGGGTGTTAGGGACCCTTTAGACCCTCTTTGAACCTTCCCAACCTTTCCCAAGCGCTTCTCCTCCTTGATCCACCTCTGCACAGTGAAAAGCTAGTTAAAAGCACATGCATGATAATTCTAATAACTTAATCAAAAATACAAAAAGATGTTTTCTTCAGATAGTGATAACTTAGACACATGCATTTTACCTTCCTAGAAGTAATGGCATCTCTTTCAATAGTTTGCATGCTCTCCTTTGCGTCAGTAGGACTAGCTGGTAGAATTAGGGTTTGCTAGAGTTTGCGTTTCTTTTTGGCTTTCAGTTCCTTTTCACAATTAGATTAGCTTCTTTCGAGTTAGCTTTCATCCATCAATTAAAAAGCTTCTTCTAAGAGCTCATAGAAGTTGGCTTAAGCTCCTAGCGGACTTGTGCCAGCTGACCAAGTGACAACTGCGGCAAGAGCTAGTACTTGTGCATACAGCACCGTTGCTTCCAAGTTTGTTACGAACTACCGGGTTGATAAAATTAGAGATAGGAAGCTCCAGGAGTTGTAGCATTATTGCTACAATACTGGAGCCCACCATCTTTTTGGCGCCGTTGCCGGGGAAGCATCAGAGTATTGGTGATTGCCGCTTTTCTTCTATTTTCCACTACAATCTTCTGCTAAGTAGTTTATTTCATTTCCATTATGCAATTTCGTTTATGCAAAAGTAGATTAGCATTTCCCGCTTTCATAGATTAGCATTTCAATTCCGCAATTTCAATTCTGCAAGCGTAGATTAGCATTTCAATTCTGCAAGCGTAGACTAGCATTTCATTCCTGCAATTTCATTTGAGCAAAATATATTAGTCCTTTCCTGCTTTCATTTCAATTCCGCATTTTTGTTTCAGCAAGATAGTTAGTTGCAGTTCAACCTATTTTAGTTTTGCAGGTATAAGAAGAAAAATGCAAAAATCAACCAAAAAGATTTCATTTCATACCTTGTAGGAGTAGAGATAAGTTAGAAAAATGATTGCACAACACCCCCATTGCTTCACACAGCCAACATTCTCTCTTCTTCGATGGCTGTGATTAAAGAACCCTTGGGTGGACATCAAGGCATATTTAAAGAACCTCTAGGGGAGAAGAAGAAGAAAACATTCCTCTGGAGCAAATGGCTACAAGTAGAAATGTTGGGGGCAGTCCCTTGTCCAAAAATGAATTTGCCAATCAGATCGAAGATTTCAAGAGTGATATGAGGCAGTTTCTTGCCATGCAACTGGATACCTTGTGGATCCAAAAGAAGCAAGAAGAAGCCAAGAGGGCTTTGGCCATTTTTTGTCCTAGGTGCACTAGAAAGCATCCTAGGAACGAATGTCCAATGCACTCTCTAGAAGTGTGTTTCGTCTGTGAAGAATACCATCCTACAAATCAGTGCCCTTCCTTGCCTGGACTCAAAGCTGCATACCAGAGAGCCAAAGGAGCCACTGAATCACTCTGTTATATGAACCAAAGGAGGCCACATGGACCCATACCCTACCAGCAGGGAATGCAAGGTACATCCCAGACCTATTATGACCCCTATCAAGCCACTTTCATGCCTTCTTGGGGTCCCCCTGCTCATCCTTCCTGGTTCACACCTCCTCCTTGTTCCTTCACAGATCCATATTATGCCCAACCAGTTGCTCCTTCATTTCACTCTTATGCTCAGCCACAACCTCAGTGGAATGCACCTTATCAGGAGTGGAGGCCCCAGTACAACTCTCATCCCGCTCATTTTCCTCCACCACCTGCTCATCCACAACCATCGCCTCCTCCTCCACCAAGGCAACCCCAAATGCCTACCCAACCACAATGCCATCCATCTCCATCTCAAATTCACACCTCCACTCAACTACCCGTACCATTTCCAAAGCCATACAATGGAGCAGCTCAACCCCATTGCAAATCTGAGGCACAACATATGCAAACAACTCCTCTTGAGCTCAATGATCTTCACCATAGCTCAGGAAGAGACTATATTGCAAGCATTGAAGGACCGCATCCAGCAAAAGAAGATTCAAAAGAGGAGATCAAAGAACCATGGGATGCACTTGATGAAGAGAAGGCATCAAAATCAGAGATCGAGAGAGTTCCCTCATGGTTATCATCAAATCTTCCATGTATTCAAGAGAAAGATCAGCAAAAGGAGGAAGATGAGAAAGTCATGATAGAAGGTGACATGAAGAATGATCCAGATCAGCAAAAGGACCAAGGATATCAAAGCTATATTGAGACATGGTTCCAGACAGTCACTAAGTTGCAGCAGTACTCTCTTCCTCAGCTATGTTTGATCCCTTCAAGGTCAGATCATTTGGTCTCTGAGATCTGGATACCTATCAAAGCATGCATTTCGAGCCTTCACATCATTTTTTCTCTAATCTCGATGTGCACATGGCTCCATTGGAAGTATTCTTATACTTGAGAACGATTTTGTTTTTCAAGTAGGGTAGGGTAGAAAAAAGAAAAAAAAAAGAAAAAAAGAGAAAAAAGAAAAAGAAAAAAAAATGAAAAAAGAGGAAAATAGAAATCTAAGGTGAAAACCTCCTCGGAGGCGCCTTAGATTGGCTCATTGATTGAAAACCTCCATGAGGCGGTCAATGGGTTGGGAAAAAAAGAGAAAAGAGAATAAGATCTTTGGGTGAAAACCTCCCTTGGAGGCGCCCAAGGCAGGCAATTAGGGTGAAAACCTCCATGAGGCGCCCTAGTTGTTTTTCAAAAAAAAAAAAAAAAAAAGGAAAAGAAAAATAAAGCTAATCTCCATTGAATAATTTCATGTTGCAGCAATGACATTGCAGGTTGCAAGAAGGACGTTTCATGACAGGAGGGGCACTCAAATCAAGGTTAAAGGAATCTTTCTTGTGCCTTCTACAGGAAGCTCTGTATTTCTACAGGAAACATCCTGTAGAACCTTTGGACGAACCAAATTCAAGTCCAAAATGGAATCTGATGGTGGGAATCTGTTGATTAGGCCTACAAGCACTTGTGTGTCCATCCCTTGCCTTTCTCCATCATTTTTTCCACCTCATTGTGCTTCTACAGGAACTTCCTGTAGAAATTGTGGGAAACTAGACATGGATTTCAAAAAGTGGTTTGGCGAACATGGTAGCTTCCTCAAGGGTTCAGAAGCCCTCATGCAATCTTCCAACCCCTCCTCCATAATCTCCATACCTGCATCACAGCCGAAGCTCAGTTTTCCCTTCCATGCAAACACTTGCAAAATGCCCTGAAGAAAAAATCCATAGAACAAAATTTGTTTTTGCCATAACTTGAAAACCATGCATCCATTTGACAAACAGTTTTATGGGGAATTGTACAAGGGTGATGGCAACATGCTTGAGCAGTTTCAGCCAATTCCGGTGCACGGTTTCCAAGAAATCAGCCTCCATCACCATCAGCCATTTTTGCATTTTCTCCATAACCGTGCATCCGTTTCAAAACCTGTTTCATGGGGATATGCATATGAGTGATGGTAACCTACCCAAGCAGTTTCAGCCGATTCTGATGCATGGTTTTCGAGAAATCGATCTCTGAAATCTTCAGCCATTTTCCATTTTTCTCGAAATCCGTGCATCCATTGATCACAATTTTGCTATGGGAGATGCATCATGATGAGAGAAACATGTTCAGCAAGTTTCAGAACAATCCACTTTACCGTTTGGGAGAAATGGCGAAAACAAGTTCTGGTTTTGTGACCATGCAGCAGCAGCAACTTGAAGGTGCAGATCTGAACGTGGAAACAATTGCCTGGAGCTTAGATCTGGCCAGAGGACACCTGCACAAGAAAAAAACAATCAAATATTAGCATCCAAGCCACATGCAATCAGAAAAACCAATGCATGCAGCAATGACAGGCCACAGCAGCTCACGGCAGCCATTCAACTTCGAGGTATGTGACTGAAACTCATTCTTCTATTGCATAAATTTAATTTAAAAACTGCATGAATGAATGGAATGGTGGAATTAAGCCACGAATATAGCAAGGTTAAGTCAATTTCCTTCTCTAGCACTCAGCTGGAAGTCACGCAGTACACATGGACAGCTGACTTACGTGAAAATTAAAGCAACCAGGAGTGTTGGCCATTTAAACTTCAGTTCAATTCACGACAGTGATTACAGGGGTAAAACATGCAGTTCGGGAACAACACTTCCAGTTGCATGTGGCCACGTACACTTGGCCACTTCACTCTCTCACGTGAATCACGCAGCAATTAACGAACGCTCAGCTGAAACTCACAGACTGCTGTTAACTTGCACTTGCAACATTTTCAACTGAAGTATGCATCCTCTGCTTCCACAAAATGATTAACCCATCGTCCTCCATTGAGATTTGTGGCCTGGTTCACAATTCTCCAGCGTATCGGGCTCACTCAGAGGCGCAGGGGCACTCTACAGGCGTTTCTACAGGAAGACGTCCTACAGGAAAGTATAGCAAAGTCGTCCAGAGCAGAAAAGCCCGAGTTTTTCTTCATCCAGTTTGGAGATTGAAGAAAGGTAGGCTGGAAAACACCATTCCCATGCATGATATTTCAGAAGGTGGTGAATTAAAATGTTTTGAATAAGAATGTATGAAAGAAGTCTGCTTGTGAATCCAGAATAGTAGTTTTCCTGTGTGTTACATGGAATGTTTTAGTTGGTTCTGCGTCAAATTCTCTTCCACAGTTCATGATAAGAAATTCCTCTGCTAGAAACGATAAACCACTATGAGGGTTAACCTATGCATGAAGAATATGAATTTTATGTGATTGTATGCATGCTGAGGATGAAGCTCTACACTTTGTCTGTGGGAGCCTGATTCCCTTTTGACAGTCGGGTTTGGGCAGCAAAAGCATTATAACCAGGGAATTGGTGCAAAGTTGAAGTACAAACACCCGAGAAATCTTGTCCTAAGGATCAAAAGAGGAAAGCATAAAAAAGCAGTCCCTTTCTGCTCAGAGCATTGAAACAGGGCACTCTCACCAAACCAGACCAACCAGCTTACATCCTTTTTGTAGCAAGGTTAGCCTTCAAATTATGAAGTATATTACCTGTGATGGGCGATTTAGCATTGTGTATGGTTATCACTTCTGCTTGTTAACAGAGCTCAGGCACACGATTTATTTGCCCTCAAAACAAAAAAAAATTGAGCATTCCATACTTCCTCCTATAGTCATTAGTTGAGTGTAGCACGAAATTGAAGGAGGGAGCACCAGACCAGCTGGCCCATCATGGGCTTATCAAGATCCTTGTAGAAGATGCCCTCCATACTTATACTGTCCCTATTTCTTGGGAGGTTTTCCACAATATGTCCAAGGGTGATGACATCCAGTCTCTGGCCAAAGAATTCACCTCATCCAGCAGCGAGGACAAGGAGCACATCGAGGCAAAGAGGAAAATAGAGGGGAAGAAAGATAAGGGTAAGGAAACCCAGGGCAGACCATCACATGAAAAATCACAGGAGAAGCCACAGAAAAAGCAAGAAAAAGGACCAGCTGTTGAGACCAAAGCTGCGGGTGAAATAAAGACACAAACACCCAGGGAGAAAAGACTACAGAGCAGGATGGAAAGGACTGAAAAAGCCCACATCAGTGAGGGCACCTCTAAGGCAGCCACAACACAGTTCAAGGAGAAGGCACCCCCAGCCAAGCAAGCAAAATCAGAGAAAATTGGGTCTACAGGAAGTTAGCAGACTGTTTCTACAGGAAGACAGAGGACTGTTTCTACAGGAAGCCAACGAACTGTTTCTACAGGAATTTTGAAAAGAGGGAAGCCAAAGGAGAAATCGGCTGAGATTTTAGCCAAGGAGGCCACCAGGGCCATCAAAGATGAGGAGAGAGATTGGTTGCTCAGAGGATGAGCAACACTTTCAGTAGGGGGGTGATGATGAGCCCCAAAAATGGACAATTATTTGGGCTCATTCAACCTCCTAATTTGACTTAATCCACCATTCTAATTAGTTTATTGCATGTTTTTGATTATATTTATGTTAATAGAGTGAATTTGGTTAGTCATTATGCCAACAAGTCTAATGGGTGCTTTGTGTAGCCTTTTTGGTCAACTTGGAGACAAAATTGAAGGTCTTAATGAGCACTTGGCAGCCAAATTCGTGGGAGAACAAGCTAGAGGATTTGTAGGAAGGTGTCCCCTTCATTTATGGGCCCTTACCTCAAATTCTCCACCATCAGCTCGGAGTTCAAGGGCCACCGAATCAATCAGCACAAGGGCAGCCAAGCAAGTCAAGTAGGACTGCTGTTAACTCCAAGTTTTGGGCAGCCGAGTCCCTAAAGTTTAGGAGGACTGTTGGGTCCTCAATTTGTATAAATAAGAAGGCTTAGGGCCTCATTTTGGTTAGCCAGTTAGTCATTTTGTTAGCCAGTAGATAGTAGCTAGTAGTTAGTCATTTCATAGCCTTGTTGTAGTCATTTTGTAATTCGATTTGTAGGCCATGGATTAGCTTTGCTTTCAGCTCATTCTCAAGCTCTCCTTGTGGACAGTTTTGATGTAACTCTTCATTCTTGGTTAATAAAGATGAATCCAGCTTTGCACCAGCTCTAAATCGCTCTTGGGAGGCGGTAGCTCTTGGGGTTGGGCCCATCTCAAGCGCCCAGTACCTCCCTTGTTTATCTTTATGTGTGTTCGCTGCATTCTTAAAATAAAGTCTGCTCTTTAGATTTAATTTGTGCTTTGTTATTTTGGTTGTTTTTGTTGGTTAAAGTAGCTTTTTATGTTTGGAATAGAGTGGTAGGATTTAGTCATGCATTCAGATCTTTTGGACTGTTCTTGCTCACGTGTTGTACATGGTTTCCTTGCAAATAAAGCTGCTGTCCATTCTTGTTACTGTTAGCTAGATCATATTAGGGTAGCATAACTAGATCTTTGTTTTCTTGCATGTCTTTGTTTGTTTAGTTTGAAAAACCACTTGCAGAGTACCTGTTATCCTTCCTTACCTGCCCATACTCCATCCAACCTACCTGTTTCATCCTTCACTCAGAACCCTTACCTTACATTTACCTCATTCGCTTACTTTGCCATGATTCTCATCTTCTTGTACAACATCGTTTCATCCCTCCTTGAACAAATCTCACCATCTACACCTTCTCCTCAACTCCAACCTCCAAGTCTTGAACTTCCCTACACCCCTATTTCACCTCCATACTCGTTCCTCCACCTTTTTCCCTCCATCCATTCTCCAAAGTCCTCTTTTCAGAACATCCTGTAGAAATCTCTGAACATCCTGTAGAACCCCTGCAGACTTCCTGTAGAAGCTCATAAACACGGTTTCTTGGCAGCCAAACTTTGTGAGACTCTCTGGAAGGGTGTTAGGGACCCTTTAGACCCTCTTTGAACCTTCCCAACCTTTCCCAAGCGCTTCTCCTCCTTGATCCACCTCTGCACAGTGAAAAGCTAGTTAAAAGCACATGCATGATAATTCTAATAACTTAATCAAAAATACAAAAAGATGTTTTCTTCAGATAGTGATAACTTAGACACATGCATTTTACCTTCCTAGAAGTAATGGCATCTCTTTCAATAGTTTGCATGCTCTCCTTTGCGTCAGTAGGACTAGCTGGTAGAATTAGGGTTTGCTAGAGTTTGCGTTTCTTTTTGGCTTTCAGTTCCTTTTCACAATTAGATTAGCTTCTTTCGAGTTAGCTTTCATCCATCAATTAAAAAGCTTCTTCTAAGAGATCATAGAAGTTGGCTTAAGCTCCTAGCGGACTTGTGCCAGCTGACCAAGTGACAGCTGCGGCAAGAGCTAGTACTTGTGCATACAACACCGTCGCTTCCAAGTTTGTTACGAACTACCGGGTTGATAAAATTAGAGATAGGAAGCTCCAGGAGTTGTAGCATTATTGCTACAATACTGGAGCCCACCACCTCATGCGAGTCACAACACGCTGATTCCAAACATAAACAAAAAAGGAAAATGAATCTAAAAAAAGGCTTCTTCTTGACCCAAACAATCTTCTTTATTAGCAAAATAAATCAAACCCTGTTCTGCCGAGGTAATACTTATGCAGAAAGAAATTGACCCTCCGTCTTCTCCTGAATTTTCGCCTTCATGCCCTTTTCGATATACAAATTAAAATATAAAGACGTAGAACGGCCGGTGAAATCGTTGACACGTAGAGGCCACATTTGCTAGAGCGTTTTATTTCCTAGGGAAATGAATGGATGCCAAAGGAAAGGAGCATGACTACGTGTCATCTCTTCATGATAAAACCCGGGACAACATAACTTTCAGAATACACAGGAAACACATGGAAACCCGACCACGAGTGCCTAAGGCTAGATCTTCAATAGAATACACCGACATATATAAACTCTTCGGATCCGCTCATACGTCTTTTAACCGCAGCCATTCCTGATGCTTACGCATCCGTTCTTCGACCTCGCTTTCCTTCCCTTGATTCTTGCTTGCAGAAATAATTAACATTAGCAAAGATTATGAAAAATATTCTAGAAATTACCAAAAAAACCAAATCTTGCCCTCATTAAAACTTTTATAAAGAGATGGACTATGGTGAAAGAATCGGCCCTTGGTTCAGCCAAGGTTGCAATGCGATCAAGTTGCAATCACACACCGCAGTGGGCAGTCACATGCAACATCACCCGTGGTTCTGCTGATTGCGATTTACGATGGGCCGGACATGAAAAATATATTTGTTATGTTTAATAATCCCAGCGGGTCCACCATATCACGGAATGTTGAAGCTTGGGCCAATGCACTGGTTGAAAGTGCCGATTGCGATTTGCGATAAGCGACATTATGGCTAACTGTTGGATCATATTCTCTGATCAACGGTGGAGAAGCTTAAATGAACATCACATTGTAATGTTTCAATGGCAAGTGAATGGACCTTGGGTTTTAATAAAGCGCGATTACGATGTGCGATGTGATCGGCGCCTAATCGGATCGCAATTATTCATGGGAGGTAGACCTTAGCCCTTAACCAATGTAAAATGCGATATGTGATGGAACGATGTAATGGCGGACCCGATAGGATATGGACATGGTTAATTGCATTTGAAGTCAGGGAGGTCATCGCACATCAGATGCAAAAGAGGAATGCGTAGTGTGACTGCGGAGATTGCGGGATTGCGATAGCGATAAAGGCAAGCTTCGAGAAATGTGTAAAGACCGAGGAAGCACGAAAAAGGTAAGTTATGCATGCTTGTAGAGTATTTCTATTATAAGAGCATTATAATAGAAATAAAGACGCGATAGAAGGTTTTGTGGGTTGAGTAAGTCCCGATGAAAGGATATGAATGAAGGGTTGGACTGGGTTATAAATAAATCATTCCGCAGAGATTTATTCAAGGGGGTCTTGACCATTAAGAATTGAAAACATAATTCCATGTGACAACTCCAGTTAGAAACGAAAGACCAAACGTCTAGGGGACCCATTCAAATTTGCCACCAGAGTAGGTTTTAATAGGGTGGTGGTTGTGGCCACAACAAAATGGCGAACCGCTGGGCGAACCAGTTATCTCTGTTACCAAACAAACTTTGATCCATAGAACATCAGGGTGTTAAGATAAACTCAAAATTAAAATTGTATGGATGGACAGGCATGGGTTCCACTTCAGCATTAATCGCTTTAGGCGGGATAAAGACAAATAGCTTCTACTTACTGACAAGGTTTTGACAGGCATTCTCCAATGGTCTTATTATGGGATTTATTGACCCTCCTTTACCTGTTTTCTACTTTCAAAATCCTTTTGGGGCCATCACCTGTTTAGGTGTGTACCTCAGCTCTTTATCCCGCATCAAGCTTGACGAATATATGTAGATATGTTTATCCACACTTTATGTAAGAATTTTTTAGTGCTATATTTTCATATGATTGAATGGGACGCAGTCATGGATTATGCCATAATCTTAAACTGCTTAAGCAAGGTTGGGCTTGATGTGTCAACCGGTACTCTGAGTCCAGCAATAGTCCCTACTCCAACCAGCTTCCCAAACAACCTGTCCTTCCAGATTGGCACAAGGACTCGACATTTCATTTTCTTTTAAATAAGTCCTTCTAGTTTCGGGCACAAGGACTAGAGCACAATTAAATTTGCCACAGGATATACGACAACGAGCTTAGCCCATGAAAGGAGGTTTACTTGTAGATGATAGATATTGGAAATTTTATTGTGGTGGACAGAACCAATGGAGAATGACAACAAATCTCATAGGCAAGTATAGGCTAGGTCTAGGTGGGATTTAAAAAAAAAAATGTAGCGTTCCACCATGCCAGTCCAACCGTGGTTACACATTTTTGTTTTATAAAGATGTCCCTACATGCTTCAGGTATCTAGATTATCAACAGAGCCTACCTAGTTCCCAAAAGATGCCAATGAGTGGGTTTGATTTGAATTTTATCGCTGATTTTCCAGTTCTCATGGGCTCATCGAAGGTTCATTCAACTTGCAAGGTAATAATGAATTTAGGATCTATAGACTCATCAGCAGGTTAATGAGGGAAGCAAAAGCTAGAGGTAGCGAATGAGGGTGATCGGAAGAGAGTTATAAAAGGTGAAAATGAGACTGAAAGACCGAAATTAATTGGATGAAAAGGACTGAAATTCAAAACAGAAGGAAGTTAAAATTTGCGGAAAGAAAAAAGAAAAAAAAAGAAAAAAGAAAAAAGAAAAAAAAGAAAAAAGAAAAATGAAAGTATAACTAAGCTATCAGCAAAACAAAGTGAATCCTAACCTACTTAGGAGGTAACCACCACGTGGTGGCTACTGGAAGTATCTCTTAAGATGTTGGCCATTAATAGGGAGTTTTTCAGTTTCTCCCTATAAAGTTTTCAATCGGTAAGTTCCCTGACCAATTTTTTCCTCAACTTGGAACGGGCCTAGCCATAAGTGTTGGAATTTCGTGTGCTTAACTTTTGGCTCACTCAAATTGTCCCATTTCAGGACAAGCTCTCCGACTTGGTAATCTTTATCTCCTACCAGATGGCGATCAAACCATCTCTTCACAATCATTTGCTGATTCCTGAACTTTTTTATGGAATTATCTCTCAATTCCTCCAACCTCACCAGTTGGTTGATCCTTTTTTGAGGTAAGGTTGAAGGGGTCCCTCTCGAGGCTTGGGAGAGCTGTAAATAGGGAAGGGTAACGTTGGGAGGCAAGATGCCATCCTGTCCATAGACAAGGAAGTATGGGGAGTTTCCTAATGCTACTTTTGGGGTGACCCTATCGGCCCAAAGGGCATTTGTTAGATGGTTGTGCCAATTCCTCTGGTTGTCGGCAACAGATTTACGGATTATGTGGATGAGGTTTTTATTTGAGGACTCTCCAACTCCATTTCCATGAGGGTAATATTTTGATGTATACCTTATGCGGATTGATTTATCGATAGCAAATTCAGTCAATTTTAGTGATGAAAAATAAGAAGCATTATCAAATATGAGAGCATCAGGGATGCCAAACCTGTTGATAATAAATTTCTCAATAAAATATATTACCTCGTCTTTGTTAACCTTCCGAAGCGGGACGGCTTCGATCCATCGGGTGAAGTAGTCGGTTGCCGTGAGTATATACTTATGCTTCTGTGAAGAGTTCGGAGTGATCTCACCTATGACATCTAAGCCCCATTGCTGGAACAAGTGATAAATCATAACGAGCCTGAGGGGAAAGGCTGGCTTTCCTTCTCGCCTTGTGGCTGTTTGACACACCTTGCACTTTCAAGCGTAGGCATGCAAGTCTCTGAACATTGTAGGCCAATAATACCCAGCTCTTAATATTTTGTGAGCAGTGGTCTCTTCGCCATAGTGATCCCCTACTGGGCCGTCATGCATTTCTTTGGAGACATGATCAATGTCATCCTTTTCCCAACACCTTAGCCAAACTCCATCGTAATTTTTTCTGTATAATGTGTCATTGGCTAAGTGATATTGATTAAATTTTAATCTGAGCGCTCTCCTTCGTGATGCATCCATGTGCTCAAGACATGATCCCCGTGTTAGATAAAAGCGTATGTCATAATACCATGACTCAGGGTCCAAAGGGACTTCCAACGTTTCGCGCTCACACATCAGCATTTCGTTAATCCATCCGGGCTCCTCCCTGAATTCTACTTGCATGTCCTGTGTGTTTTGCGCTTCTGGTTCTTCTGATGCCCCTTCTTTATCTACCAAAGCTTCTGCCACAAGCTTACACAATCCCTGCCCTCGAACTATCTTTGCTGGCTTAATCTCGAGGTCGTATTCTTGAAGAGCGGTTATCCAATTCCCTCTCCGTTCCCCCATTTCCTTTTGCACGAAGAGGGTTCTTACAGCAGGGTGGGGAACGATTACTTTAGTCTTGGCCTTTAATAAATAAGGGCGGAAATGTTTCACGGCTTTAAAAACCGCAAAACCTTGTTTCTCCACATCTGGGTAGTTCAGTTCTGCTCCTTGAAGATTAGAGCTCATATAAGAAATAGGGACTTCGTTGTCGTCATCATTTTTCTGGGTGAGGATTGCGGCATATGAAACATCAGAAGTGAAAGTGTACAAAAGGAATTCCTTGTCAAAATTGGGGCTGACCAATGCAGGAGCTTCTACAATGGCCTCCTTAATTCACTGAAATGATTTCTTAGCTTCATCACTCCACCTATACACAACGTCTTTCTTCAGCATTAGCTGAATGGGACACACTATTTTTGCGAAACTTGAAACAAATTTCCTAACGAAATTAATTTTCCTGAAAAAGGATTGCATGACCCTTTTATTTGCAGGGGGTTGTATTCTCATGATGGTCTCTACTCCTTATGGGTCAATAATAATCCCTTCTTTAGAGAGGATATGACCAAGTAGTTTCCCTTCTGTAACTGCTAAAACGCTCTTCTTGGGATTCAAAGATATTCTGTACCTTCAGCATCTTTCGAATATCTGTTTCGAGTGATAAATATGATCCCTTTTGCGATACGAATACATAGTAATTTCATCCATGTAAACCACTACTGATCTATTAATCAATCCTCGGAAAGCTATGTCCATAGCTCTCTGAAATGTGGGACCCGCATTAATAAGTCCAAATGGCATTTTACAATATGCGTAAGTGCCCCATTTAGTGTTGAAGGTTGTCTTAAGTTGATCTCCATTTGACACCAACACTTGATTATATCCCGAAAACCCATCCAATAGGGACAACATTTCAGACCCAGAAACACATTGAAGAATGTGTTCCATAGAAGGGACATGATAGTTATCTTTCTGCGATGCTCTGTTCAGGTTTCTGAAATCGATACATAACTTGATGTCTCCATTTTTCTTTCTTACTGGCACGAGATTGGCTACCCAACGAGTGTGCCTGATAGGAAAAATGATTTTAGCATCCAGCATTTTCTTTAATTCTTTCTTCACCAACGGTTCCAGGCTTGGATGCATCTTACGAAGCTTTTTTTGGTGGGGCTTGACATCCTTTTCCAAAGGAATTACATGCTGCATAACGCTGGTATCGAAGGTGTTTAAGTTGCCATATGTCCAAGAAAGACGTCCTTGTATTCTTTAAACAGCTTAACAAATGCAGCCTTTTCTTGTGAAGATCTTCGGTTCCAAGGTTGACCGACTCATACTTCATGGACGAGCTATGCGTTTTGCAGTTAGTCGGCTTCTTAAATTTATCATGTAGGTCATAAAAGTGCTCCATCTTGACAACTGACTTGGGAATTATATTGGGTTGATCTTTTTCCTCATCCTCGCTCCCATTCATAAGCTTGTCATGCTCTTTTTCATCAATGAATGCATTTTTGAATGTCTTTTCGCAATGCAGGAACTCAAGGATTTTCTCATCACCTTCGAACACCTGCCAATTTGAGATGTTATCAGGTATGGATGGTCTGAAAATCAATTCAACATAATATTTATTCTTGTTTAATCTAAGATCAGGCAAAAGTTTTGCAGCCATACCAGCCATCAGATCGGCATCTTGGTTTTGCCATCGAGGTATGTGTGTGATATTAAAAGAATCAAAACTGTCAATTAAGCTCCATACCTCATGTTGGTATCTTACTAGGTGTGGTGAATTGCAATGTATCCTTTTCCTTACCTGGTCCACAATTATCTGTGAGTCACCAAAAACTTTAAGATTTCTCACCTTCATATCAATGGCTTTCTTCAAGCCTTGTAGCAAGCCTTCGTATTTTGCCATGTTGTTGGTGCATGCGAACTCCAACCGGCTGGCCATCAAATGTTGGTTCCTTTGCGGATCAATGAGAATGCTCCCAGCACCTGCACCTACTAGGCAGTTAGAGCCATCAAAATAGAGTGTTGAAAACATAGAATTTGATGTTATATCAAATGAACTGCCTTCTACAAAATTGGCCCTATCATCTACCATATTATAGGGCAGCTCATCAGTCGGACTACGGGGGAGAGCTTCCAACTGTGTGTTTATTACAGTTTCTTCAACTGTCTCTGCATGGAATTCTCCAAAACAAGTTTCTGTGGCACAAACATCGAAACTATAATTCCAAAGGATAGAGTTGGTAAAAATCACAGGTTCATTGGGTCGTTTAGTTTTGTCACTACACACTTCATGTATCTTTCTCGATAAACTCTCAGCATATCACCTTTTCCCTTCTGAGGAAACAAGAGATGGGACCAATTAGTTGATAAATACCCATTCAGATTTGCTGACCAGTCCCTACTAAGTAGCATTCCATATGCCTCAGGTATGTCGACTACCACTATGTCAATGACTTGTGTGTACTGTGGTTTGGCAGCCATCCGAATCAGCACATCTTTCAATTCTCCAATTACTTTCACATTCGTTCTGTCCAGTTGCATAATTTGAGTTCCAGTTTTCTCGGGCATTGCATGAAGTCTTTTAGCAACAACGTAAGGCATAACAGTGGATGAGGCACCAAAATCTACTAGGCAATTGTATACATTCATGTTGAAGATTTCAAATGTGATAAGGAAAGGTGGAGTCATGGATTTTGATTTCCTTCCTATCATGGTAGTGCTGACATCTTGAGGCGTTCGATTCATTTTTGACAGAGTGGTTTCCATGGCTGATGACATTTGGGCCGTACTGGGGTTTCTAACAGGTCCGTACGCCTACTTCTTGGTTTGGCTACTCGGATTGGTGGGAGATTTGCAATTCCGTTCATTCATAGCTTTCAAAAGCAGATCTCTTTGCTACGTTAACTTTAACAAATCGAAGTATGTGATATTAGCTCGAGATTTCTTAAGATCATCTACAATATTGTAATCAATGTTATAAACAGCGTAGGGCGGAGTAAACATACCGGTTTTTTCGTTCTTAGGTGGGAGTTTACCATTTTGAGTCATCTTCATTGCATTTGGAGATGTATTATCTTTCTCTGGATAGTTCACGACTGGAATGCTCTTGGAATCACCACTACGTTATTCTTATCAACAAGAAACTTGGGAGCAGATGCCTTTAAAGGGCAAACATCTTTCTTTGTCTGGTCTACAGGCTTCATCATACCCGCAAGTGGCCTTTTACTTCATGTGTGGATTTCATTAGTGTGGATTTCTACTGTAATATCTTCTTCATCATCATCGTTCCTGTTTGTATAGAAATCACATAGTACATTGACTTGAGATGCCTCGTCCAAGGGCTTTTCTACTTGGTACTCTTCCTCATCTTCTTGTTCTGGCTCCAGCTCTACTATAGGTTCTTCTTTGGTAAGAAGTGATCCGATAAGAGCCAACTCTTCCATATTTAGATTCCCTTCATTGGGTGGAGCAGGCAACGCAAGTTGACCATGACCACCTTCTGTCTTCTTGCGATAGAAAGGTTTGAAGGATTTTCTGTTGTTATAATCTCCTCCATTCCCACTTGTGCCCTCTCCAGAATTCCTTTTCATATCGATGATTGTGTTCGTCAATTTCTTAATGAACCGATGCAAACCTTCCACATCTGTGGTGTACTTTTCTTTGATCTCAACCACTTTGTTATCACTTCCATTATTATTCTTGGATGACTGAGAGGATTTCTTTCCTTCGGTCATATGATGACATGTTGTGGGACTGATCATTTATTTCTCGACTTTTACTACTTCGTCGATAGCACCCTGTAAGGTTTGTGCGTTACTCCTTTTAACCCACATCACGATAGGGACAAGGAGAGTAGTGATGTAGAATTCCATGAGCACCTCATCAGTAGGTCTAGCGTTAGCCGAGATTTTGTTGAACAAAGTGTTGAACCAGATGTTAAAATCCTTGACCTTTTCTTTGGTTTCCATTTTTAAACGGGATAGTTCTAAAACTAAGGCTACAGGTGTTTTTTCATCGCTAAACTTGTCTAAGAAGGCCTGCTGAAAGGCACCCCATGAGGTGATCAATCCTATTCTCAAGCTAAAGTACCATGTGGAAGCCGTACCAATCAGAGTAAAAGGGAACAAGCGACATACCACATCTTCATCGACTACCCCCAACATGCGCACGACTAGGAAGAAAGAGTGAATATGGTTATCAGCAGTGTCTCCCCGCTCAGGGTCGAATTTAGGCAATACTCTTTCTGTGTTCTTGGGTAAGGCATGCTGCTGCCCAGGCACTGCTACGACATCCTATGCAAGCTAGGGAGGGAGTGATCCCAGAGGAGGTGGGGGTTGATCCCACCTGGAGGGGGTGGTGGAGGTTGGTTCCCACATGGAGGCGGAACATTAGCTATATTATGGTTGGGGAGGTTTTGGTTGAAGGTTTCCCCCAGGTGTTCTTTGTTAGGATTTCCCAAATCAAGCCAGGGATTACCTTTAGAGAGGGGATCCTTGGGAATTTCTTCCCAAGGAGTGTCGACACTTTGCAAGGACTCTAGCACAATATATTCAAGAGAAGGGGATGTAGATGTCTCGTTTTTTATGGGACAAATCCTTGGCTTTCTTTTAGTTGTTAGAGGTAAAGAATGAAAGATGGGGAGCTGAGATAGGGAACAAGCGTAAGCATGAGTAAGTATTCTGACTAGTTGTTCCTGAGTGATAGGATACTCCCACAGTCTCTCTCCCTTTGGTGATCCAAACACAGGACTTAGAGGGACCTCTGCTTCTTCGAAATGAGGCTCTTCCAAATGGGCAGAAGGATATTTTCGACCTTTACAATCCATACATAAATCTTTTAGAATCCATGTGTGACGTTTATAGATGAAATCCTAAAAGCTGTGGATAGAAGTTCAGGCCCTCCTTCTAGTCCCAAATTTGTTGGCATGATGAATTTTCGTGTGCCAACAAAGGGGAACCAACCTGATCGCAGACCCCGATTAGATCTGCTTTCGTTTGGAATGGCTAGTTCCGACGGGTTTTAAAGGATCCTGTAAACTGTTATAGGGTTTGAAAGATTGCTCCCTAGAGGAAGACTTCCATTAAATAAACACAAGAAATAGCTAACCTATATGTATCAAGTCCTATCTAGAGTGGTTCTACCCACTTTTGCTAGTCCTAACTATTTTAATCTATCCTGCAGGAGCGTAATAAAAGAGATTAAACATCATATATAGATTCCATTCCAAATGAATCAATTATTGAATTCACTGTTGAACAAGACTATATTTAAGCTTAATTTCAATCTAATTATTCATACAATAATACACATTCCTGTTCCTACAAATAAAAATTGCAACTGATGTTTAATATAGCTTCGAATTGGAGACCGCTCATGAGATAACCATGATAACGAATTATATTCGAAATAACTAAGACTAGTCATAAGCTATCTATTATCATTGTGCACAAAAACAAAACATATATAGCTCATGCCAGTCACAACACCCTGATTCCAAACATAAACAAAAAAGGAAAATGAATCTAAAAAAAGGCTTCTTCTTGACCCAAACAGTGTTCTTTATTAGCAAAATAAATCAAACCCTATTCTGCCTTCCAAAAAGCCCCCTTTTCATCTCTGGAGGTAATACTTATGTACAAAGAAACTGACCCTCTGTCTTCTCCTGAATTTTCCCCTTCCTGCCCTTTTCGATATACAAATTAAAATATACAGACATAGAACGGTTGGTGAAACTGCTGACACGTCGAGGCCACATTTGCTGGAGCGTTTTATTTCCTGGGGAAATGAATGGATGTCGAAGGAAAGGAGCATGACTGCGTGTCATCTCTTCATGATAAAACTTGGGACAACATAACTTTCGGAATACATAGGCAACACATGGAAACCCGACCGTGAGCGCCTAAGGCTGGATCTTCAATAGAATACACCGACATATATAAACTCTTCGGATCCACTCATGCGTCTTTTACCCACAGCCATTCCTGATGCTTACGCATCCATTCTTCGACCTCGCTTGCCTTCCCTTGATTCTCGCCTGCAGAAATAATTAACATTAGCTAAGATTATGAAAAATATGCTAGAAATGCCCAAAAAACAAATCTTGCCCTCATTAAAACTTTTATAAAGAGATGGACTATGGTGAAAGAATCGGCCCCTAGTTCAGCCAAGGTTGCGATGCGATCAAGTCGCAATCGCACACCGTAGTGGGTAGTCACATGCAACATCACCCCTGGTTCCGCTGATTGCGATTTGCGATGGGCTGGACCCATAAAAATATATGCGTTATGTTTAATAATCCGGGCGGGTCCACCATATTGTGAAATGTTGAAGCTTGGGCCGATGCACTAGTTGAAAGTTCCGATTGCAATTTGCGATAAGCGACATTATGGCTGACCGTTGGATCATATTCTATGATCAACGATGGAGAAGCTTAAATGAACATCACATCACAATGTTTCAATGGCGAGTGAATGGACCTTGGGTTTTAATGAAGCGCGATTGCAATGTGCGATGCGATCGGAGGCCTGATCGGATCACAATTATTCATGGGAGGTAGACCTTAGCCCTTAACCAATGTAAAATGCGATATGTGATGGAGCAATGTAACGGCGGACCTGATAGGATATGGATGTGGTTAATTGCATTTGAAGTCAGGGAGGTCATCGCACATCGGATGCAAAAGAGGAATGCGTAGTGTGACTGCGGAGATTGCAGGATTGCGATAGCGATAAAGGCAAGCTTTGAGAAATGTGTAAAGACTGAGGAAGTGTGAAAAAGGTAAGTTATGCATGCTTGTAGAGTATTTCTATTATAAGAGCGTTATAATAGAAATAAAGATGCGATAGAAGGTTTTGTGGGTTGAGTAAGTCCCGATGAAAGGATATGAATGAAGGGTTGGACTGGGTTATAAATAAATCATTCAGAGGTTTATTCAAGGGGGTATTGGCCATTAAGAATTGAAAACATAATTCCATGTGACAGCTCCAGTTAGAAACGAAAGACCAAACGTCTAGTGGACCCATTCAAATTTTCCACCAAAGCAGGTTTTAATAGGGTGGTGGTTGTGGCCACAACATAATCATATATTGTTTATGTGTATATTAAATATGCCTCTAAGAAGGGTAATTGAGCCAAATTAAATCATTTTACATTTATCTCTTGAGAAGCTCTGATTCATCTTCAAGAGAGACTAAGATGTCATAGGAACTGACCCTTCTCCTCAACTCGGGGGTTGTCCCTAGGAGTGACAACAAGTGTATTATGGTTCACTTGAGTTGAGTGGAGGACCTTTTAAGTAGGACCCATTAAATCATGTATATCCTTTCCATTAGGAAAGCCCATTCATTCCTTGGGTATGATATTAGAAAGGATGGGTTTGAGTCTAATTAAGATTGTTCTTACAATGAGTTTGTAAATGTAATATTATAATGATATGGGCCAAATTTGTCAAAATGGATTGGGTCAATTGTCCTGGGGATGGTGGAAATGAAATAATTGTTGAATGATCATAATGATTTCCCACGTGATCTATAATTATCAATTACCTTAATACTATCCTCTCCAAACAACTCCATGAAACTATAAATAATTCAAATGCAAATCTCCTAGGTCCCAGTGCCTTTTCATTTTCAATCTTTTTGAATGCTTGGTTTAGTTCCTTCATAGTGACACATTCAATGAGAAGGTAAATCATGTCATTCTCCACCCACCTAGGGAAACGTTATAGCAACCACCATGGGGTTTGGATGTTTTCCTTAAAGCATTGAGTGTAAAGGGTCTTGTGGAATGATACACTTGCATTGTTGCTTTGCTCCTTCCCAGACATGATTTTCTAGATTATATTGTGGACTTATTTTCTCATGGTTTATTTATTAAAAAAGGTAGTGTTATGATCTTGAACTTGAGCCGTACAACCTTGCCTTCATGTGCCATCACTCATCCTCCCATGCTAATAGTTGGTGCATTTATTTCTCCAAGGCTTCTAGGTCTAATTCCCATTTTCGATGAGGATCACAATCTAAGGTTTGACCATAATGAATTGATTTGTGACTTCCAACCTCCTTCAAGAGAGAGTTAGTATCCCTAGAGTTTGTTTGGATCCACTATTTGGAGACCACTTTAATTTTTAGTAGTTGTTTCATGACCTGGGACATTATAATATCCCTTTCTTTTTTAGTCAGTGGTTCCCAATTCTCTTTTCCTAAGGGCCATATAACTAAGGCAACCAACTAGTGTGGGTTGAATGTGAATGGGGATGGAAATTTCCTAGTGGATATCTTAATTTATAGTATGATTATTCAATGGCTAACTCATCATCTGAGTACACCAATGGTCATAACTGGTATACTTGCGTAGTGAAATTTTTCTTTTACTATAAATATTTTAAGTCATGTGCAAAATTTAGGTTGGGGAAATGGAGATCACTTTGACATCGACCATTCCATTTCTCTAAAAAAGTTCAATAAAATAGTTGAATAGAGGGTCCTTCTTATATTTGTTTTCTTGTTTCTCAGTGTCATTTATTATTAAATTCAAGTCCCCTCTAAGAAAAAGTGAGTGGTGAACCATCAATCCTTAACCACAAATCTCATCCCCAAAATCTTCACAATTGGTGAGAGGGTTGTAAACGTTAAATAGATCAATGTAAGTGATGAAGCCCTTTGAGTGAAGCACTAACACAATAAAATTTGTTGATATTATATTTTTGATATGGTTCAAGGAGGATTTAAACCTACTATCAAACCTATAGAGTGGCTAACCACATTTTAACACTCAAAACTCTAATATATGAAATGATTCCTTAGGGCCATCTTGTAGGAAGATTAGGAGATAATGATTTCCTTAAAAAAAGGATGTTGGGATTGTATACATTGATAGTTGTCAATTGGGTTTATCCTGAGTGGTAGGGAGGAATGATTTAAATCCTCCCAACCCAATTTCAATTCCTACAAGTGACATGATGAACTTCGATGTAATACCAATAAAATTTCATCATACATAATATCAATTTCATTGTTGTGGCTTTAGAGATGAGAATTAGTTGGGAGGATCCTTGGGTGCTTCTCTTGCTCCAATTGCCCTATAAATGGTAGTTATGAAACCTATTGTACTTCTATGTCCCTATAGGTGTTGTACTTGGTTATTTTAGGTTTCCTACCAGACATTTTCTTCTTTAGGGCTATGTTGGGTGTTAGTTCCAATCCCCACTATATGACAATGAGTGTTCCCTACACTAGTATATACTTTTGATATTTTCGTATATTAGTGCTCAAGAGGATTTGAGCTTGAAAATTGTCAAGACTAAGAGGGGGTGACTAGGGGAACCCTTGGGGTGGTAGCATTTCCAATTTATTTCATTGGTTCCATTATAGGGATCAAGATTGATCCTTGGAGATTGATTGGTGGCCTAAAATAATTTTCCTTTGATAGTGGATATGGGGTGTTCCTCTCTATATTGTTTTGATGTGACCCCCCACCGAACCCATAGTTCATCCAGCATGACAATAATGCTTGGGTATGTTTGTTGTTTTTTAATGACCATGCAATCTAGATCTTCCATAGATCCCCTAATGCTCTCTATTAGTGGGTTAGAGGATTGTTAGGCCTCCTTAAAGAGCTTTGGTGGATGTGGGAAATTGAACCTTTTCTCATGAATGGGTCCAATCCCAAAATTAGTTTGAATATTCAAATGATTGTAAGAATTATCGGTGTTTTGTAGCTTTTATTCCACTAAATACTCCTCCGTTTGACCATCCACCAATATTCATGGGTAAGTGGGAATTTAAAGATGTCCAAATAATATAGAGAGCTAACATCAGAAAAGTGTGTTGACATATTCTAAGACCTATAAATGTGATTATTGGCCAACTTGGAAAGCTATGCCTTTAAGGAGTCCCTCACTTAGGTTTATCTCCACCTAAATTTTAGCCGCTACAAAATGAGCTAGAGCTAATGTGGCCTCATCCACCTTAATGAAGTCTTTAATATTGTTCTTTATTCTCTTAAGGATATCCAAGCTATAGTACTCCACGTGGAGGTTTGGTAGCTTAATCGAAGGATGTATCTTGGAGATTTGATCATGAGTTTGTTTGAACCTTGGTTGCTAGTAGGAAATATATAAGTAGGAAGCGTGATTGACATAAGGATATATTGCTCTTTTCTTATGCACATATTCTTAGCTTTTGAAGAGGAAGGTGGAGAATCCTCATGATTGCAATTGTAGTTTTGGTTCATATCCACGAGTTTTTCCCCATTTCATCAAGACTTGACATCTTTGGGTTTTTTTGAAAGCTTTATACATTGAAATTGTATATGAATGATTGATGTGTATATTGCAAAAATATATACTTTTATAAGCCTTCCTCCACTATCATGTACATTTTCTCTATCTATTGCCTAATACTCTTAGTTCTCTTCTTCCTTAGTTGTGGATGGTTACATAGGTGGTTAGTTCCCTCGTCTTCCTTAGAATATCCATGTTGGGATCCTTCCTAGGGGTGTGTTTGGGTGGTGGATAAAGGGCTTACTAGAGTAATAATAGTTATGGTGGCCATTCAATGTAAAATGAATTATGTCCACTATGGTTGTTACTATTAAACAACAACTACTAGTTAGTTAGAATTGAATAAATGTAGTGTTGCCTCATTAAAAAAGGTCCACTTGGCAGTTGGGAGATGATTATGATTATGTTTCTTTAGTTAAATATACATAAGGATGTGGTCCTTCTCATCGATCTTGTACAGAAGTATTTTGTATTGAAAAGTTAATTCATTGAGAGATTAGACTATCTCAAGAAGCAAGTCAATAAGAGAAAAAATTCCTTATATAGAAAGATCATTATAAGATATCAACCTACCTTAAAAATCTTTTGATAAATAACATGTGAAATTTTTTTAATATCATTTTTAATGATTCAAATTTAAAAGTTAAAAATCATAACAAGTGGTCTATAACTTCTTTTTTCTTCTATTCGTTAAAAAGAAAAAATACCCAATTTTATAAAATTTCACAGGGAAAAAAACCAACACTCAAATCCATATCCATTTTAATAATGTATTATTTGTAAATTAAAAAATTAAATAATTTTAATAACGTATTATTTGTAAATTAGAAAATACATTATTTGTAAATATTTATCTCTTCATTAAACTTGAAATTTATATAGGCGAATAAAAATAAGCATAAACCAACACTCAAATCCATATCCATTCTTGTGACTTTTTAAATAAAATTTAAAAATACCAATACCACAACTTATTGGGACTTCATTTTATATTCACGAATACAATTCAAATAAAATAATGTATTATTTGTAAATTTAAAATAAAATAATTTTGATAATGTATTATTTATAAATTAAAAATACATTATTATTACATTGATAGGCATTTTATTATGATGTTCTTTCTCATGATACTATAGAAGATTCATCATTTGCTAAAAGAATATACCAATTCAACAGTTGCCAAAGAGGACACCAATTCAACGGTTGTCCAAGAGGACATGTGATCAATTTACATCAATTTCCCTTTACACCAGTGTTCACTGCGTACCACAAAGAACCGCCACTCAACTCTTTCACTATGGTTTTAGTGTGTGCTAGCGCAAACCCGTTTCGAACATTCAGGAAGTTGAGGGTGAATCCTCTTTCAAAGATTCCCGATAAAGAGAAGTTTTAATGTACCTAGGTCCATGGCTCTGATCCAACATTTCTAGACATGAGTGGAGATCACTTCCGCCTAATCCCAAGAAACAATTTTCTTAAGTTCCAGGAGCTATTCAAAGGCACAATGTTTTTTCAGAAATGAAGCATACAAAGCTACCAACAATTGCATATGGCCTCAATCGTTTCCTTGAAATTATAGAAATTCTGAATCTATGTAAACCTGGGATGCAAGTATTGAACCTGAGGTGGAGACCTGGGGCAAAGAAAATGCCTCCCCCAAATCAGACGAACTGAAACCATGGTTCCCCCTCTACCCATATTCACCCATGCATGCACAAGCTATGAACTTCCCAGTGCATCATACGAGCAGTGGATAAATCCCACACAGAAAATAAATCCTTCACACCGCAACGAGGTAACTTCACTGAAACGAATGTTAAAAGTAATTCACATACATGGGTACGCTTGGTTGTTTCTTGAATAGAGGACAAAGTTACCTGAACAACCAACAGTGGAATGCCCACAAAATTATTGATATCCACCTTATACAACAACTTCTTCCAAGTATCGCAAGGATTCTGGATGTAGTGGAATTCATTGATGGTCAAATTTATGGAAGCTTCAAAAGAGAACTCCTTCTCCATTGCAGATGATCTCTAACTTTCCATTTCTCTTGTTTTGCAAGTCACCTAATCTTCTTAAACTTCCTAAAACTAAGACTTTGGAAAGTGAATTATTTGGCATTACCACTCTCATCTTGGAAGGTGGTAGAACCAAAGAATTTGAGCATGATAGAACCATAGAATCCGAGCAGGGTAATAATAACATGCCAGTTTTCTTTGACTCTTGGGCATGTTGACTGGAGGAAGTAGAACTAGAGAATTTGAGCACGATAGAACCATAGAACCTGAGTGGGGTAATAATAACATACTAGTTTTCTTTGACGGTTGGGCATGTTGAATGGAATGGTACCTGTGATGAACAAAAGAAAGAGCAGACTGGTCCAAACAAGATTCATTCTGGGCATTGTTAGATTGGTGAAGAATGCAAGCGGTTGGGATGCCAGTATTCCATTAGGTGTGAGTGTTCATTGGATAAGCTAGGTGGGCCTCATGTAAGGCCCTGCCTTGCATTAGCTCGACATGCATGTAATTTTATTTATTTTATTTGTTATTTTATTTTTAATTAGGAGTTTTTCATTTTACCAATAAAAATGGAAGATCATTTCTCTTTATGTTTTCTGCGGTAGCTAACTTCAGATGAATTTCTCTTTATGTTTTCTACGCTAGGTAGATTAGGTTGAGTGAAGACAATGCCAAAGGTTTCATGACCAATATGAATTAATGGTGATTTTGGTGTTGGTGTCTTATACTTCAAATTATGAAATTATGAGGGAAGGGTGAACTAATTTGGTGAATTACGTAGGTTATTTTTCAATCTGACATCTATGTTGGGGCTTCCAAATGGGCGTAAGAAATTATTTTATTCACGCTTTTCCTAATACTTGTTGGAAATTCACTATGTAAGGTCTTACAAAATCACCAAAGATGGGAGTTGATTAGCATCTAGTTCTGGTCGTGTCTAATTTGGGTATGTAGAGGAAAGGATGTTGAAGGTGAAGAACCTATAAACCCTACACTCTAGTACCTTAGATTCTAATGTTGGCTACTTTGTTCTGGGTGATTAAGGTGAGTGAATGTGTGACTTGACTAGCCATTTTAGCTATTTTTTATTAACCATAATCCTCTATGTAGAATAAGAAAACTTCAAAACAATATTGTTGTTCTTACATATACTATTTAGGTACATTGAGAGCAATACATTCAACAATAAGGATACTTATAATAACAGAAAGAGATTCATATTGGTGCATTGATATTTCATGCTTGGATGATTGTGGCTGTGTTAGATTAATACTCCTTGAATGAGTCACATATCATATGAATCTAGGCTTGAGCTATAATTTTTTTGAATTGAATGGGATTTTAAAAGATAGGGGAGACATTTGGAAATTTAGCAAATGGAGTTTTGAAAGACTTTTCAGTTCCCTGTTTGATCTGGTTCTTATGATAAAGGCACCTCTTGACTACTTTCAAAACAACTACTTTCTAAATAAATAAGGTTGTTGTCTAGATAAATTTTTGAATTTAAATTCTTGAGTACTAGCCCTATTTCAAGGGACACCATGATCCAAACCTTGCAAAATCATGGGTGCATCTAAAGCAGTCATTTTCACTAATCCTTCTAATCATATATGATCAACCTTGCTATCATATCTCATCCATTTCTCTTCCCAAAAAATAAATGGAATAATGAAATCAATCATATTAGTCATCTTACTAGGAATCCCATTGAGAACACAACCAACCCTTGAAATGATGAAAGTGGTTAGTATTTCTCATTCAAGGCTTCCATATGAAATTATTTGCTATATGGTAGTCACAATATACATGTGTTTAAGAATATGGATGGGTGTACCAAACTTTGTGCTTATAAGCAATAGCTAACTTATGTGTTGTGATGGAAAATAGATTATCAAGTGCTCTCATTCTCCACAACATGCAACATAAGTTTTGAGTTGGGCATGTGCCCCACCTTCATATTTCTAGGCACGCCTCCAATATTGAATTGATTTCCCCAATTGGTGTAAATTGTCATTTACCATGAATGAATGCACTCTAATCTTGATATCCAACTATATCCTAGATTTTTTTAAGTGTTATCTTTCATAAATTTGTCACCTGTCATGTTCTTGAAGTGACATAGATATACAATCCAAAGTCCTATGTTTCCAATTCATAAAAGTATCCTACAACATATTTCAAACTCCAAATTGGCATTGATCCTACAAGCACTAAGCAATGCTCCCCGCTTACCTACATTAGGTTCATACAATATGTTATTGATATAGTCCTTTCCTTCATTTGGGACATCTGCTTAGCTAAGAAGGTCAATTATACACACGTGGTGCTCAATTCCTAGCTTGAGATTGGAACCTTGATTCAAGGAATTGAAGTACCAATGACCCTCATCGACTAAGGTTGTATGGTTGCATGCATAAAGAACACTAATAAAAGTAGTGTTTCCTAGATTAATGCATGTTTGTAGCATTTATTATAAAGCTAGGACCCTCTTTTCCATACTCGTATTTAGCATATCCAATGATAATAGTTCCCATAAAACTGAATCTAACTTTAGCATTTTGTGGAACATATGGCATGCCATCTTCTATGATCCTGTGTTTGGCATACATAGTAATAAGGGCACTACCCACAAACACATAGGACTCAAATCTAGATTTGGTAATGCCTTTAAACATGTTTATCCTGTTTCAGATCTACCATTGCACACAAATATTTAGCAATGGTGATCCAAAAAAGTTTTAAAACCTCTTCACCATACCCATGCTCAACATATGTTGAAATCATCAAATTACTAGATACAACTTGTTGCTTATACATGTTGTCAAATAGGTAGTGTGCTTAACCTATATGCTTAGAATTTTCATATCTTGTAATTAATGTAGTCCATGCTATTACATCCTAAACGATCATGTTCTCCCAGAAGACTATGTTTTCCATCTTTTATACTCCAAAAGATTGCATACATTTTAACCAAGGCATTGCCAGTAAAGGCATATGACTCAAATCCTGCTCTAATTATTTATGCACAAGATATGCTCTATTTCAAATATGATAGGTTGTCACAATCACTAACACAAGTAGTCTGGCAGGGAATAACATCTCATTTTGGTGAAAAAGTGATGTTCCTTGTCCTCGTTCTCCACATCATGCAACACAAAGTTTGTGTTGGTAATGTACCCTGCCTCCATCTATGTAGACACAAGGCCTCCAATGTTGAATTCATTTTCTCAATATGTGGGTGTGTAATGTAATGGATAAGACTCCAAGTTAGAATGAAATGATGATGTCATGATCAATGAGTTGGAAAACCAAAAATAAAATATTTCTTTGTTTTACGAAAAAGGCATTACTGCAAAATACTATGACCCATGAGATACTAGAAATTGTACCATACTGGAATGTTGCCAATCAATTATGTCATGGTTCCCTTCAATTACCTACCCATCCCACAAAGTTGATATCTTTTCTTAGAAGATAACTCATCAACTATGGCATGACAACCTATAACTGCAGCAAAAATTTAAATACAAAAGTTACTTTTGCCACGCATTATGTTTAAGGACATTCCATGAAAAAATAATACAGTTATGTTTACCACACAATATGCTCAAGGATATTCCACATTCGCTTTGGGTGACAATAAAAAACAAATGTAGTACTTAAGGAACCTTCCTTAGAAGACACTCTACATAGAAACATGAGAAAATATAAAAAAATACTTGTGCTTATGAAAAATTGCAACAATTCATTTGGTTGATTGGATTCAATAAGTATTCTTAATAATCCTCAGCGTCTTGAATAGATCCAGCCTCATATACATTAATTATTTGGGCGGGGACCTTCTGTGAGGCTTTAAATAATTCTTTCTTTGGTACTTCTGAAACAATCTTAGATCAAGAGGTAACTACACTCACACCAAGCACTTCTAGGAAGTTAGTTAGAACTTCTACGATGTCATATTTATGCCTAACTTCTAATGTGGCAGATTCATCCAAATTGTTGGTCCACTCTCGATAAGGAATCCTAACATCACCCTTTCCTAGGAAATATTTTTATAATTCATGTAGGAACTTTGTATAATGTGAGAACAAAATTTTGAATCACAGGTCAAAACTAAGGCATGCCATCATCATCATCATCATATTCATCTGAGACTTGATTTTATGAAAGTATTCTTCTATCTAATCCTTACCAAAGTCATCAAAATCAGGATCTATGATAGATTTGATTTCCTAAAAGCATTATTATGTTTAATCCTTACCAAATTCATCAAAATCATGATATATGATAGCTATAGACACTGGTTTAACAACCTTGAGATTAGAGTGTAGATCACCCCCTCAATAACTGATTCCTTCAAGTTTGCTCTTCATTTCTTGGGAATTTTTTTTATAATTCCTCTATGAGCTTTATATCATATAATAATCTAAGAAATTTTTTTTTTTTTGAAGCAGAGCACAAAACTAGGGCATTCCATCGTCATTGTCATCATCATCATATGTAGCCTAGATCTGATTTCCTGAAAGAATTATTTTGTCTAATCCTTACCAAAGTCATCGAAATCAAGATCTGGGATAACTGTAGACAATGGTTCGACAACCTTAAGAATTGAGTCCTCCATATCACCCCTGAATTAGTGTTTCCTTCAATTTTTCTCTCCATTTTCTCACCATTTTGAGGGTATTCCTTGGTGTTTTTATGGGATCTCAAGTGGTTTTATGTGCACTATCTTTGCTACCTCCTGAAAGCCCACGACTACAACTATAGCACTTGCCACTGTTGAATCAACTTTTGCGGTTCCTTTCATTATTTTGAGCCTTTTTCTGATCTCCATCCTTTTTTTCTCTATCAACAGATTCCAAAGCTCCTACATTAACAAATCTTTGCCCATGGATCCATAAATAATGGTTCGGTAGTCTTGTTCATATTGAGTCTCTTCGTATTTTATGATTTTGCTGCTCTTTACCTGATTCATTTTACTATTATAGATTTCCTCTACAATACCATCATCTCCGTAGTCAGTAGTATTGCCAAAGATATAAGTTACACTCGGATGGAACAAAAAATAAAAAAAGTAAGTTAATAAGTGGGGAAACACTCTTTTATGGTTTCAAATTTGCAAACTTCTATTGTTCTTTACCTGATCTGTTTTACCATTATACATTGTCTTCTCTACCATACCATCAATAATGTAGTCAATATCATTCCTAGAGATAAAAGTTACATTGTGATGAGAATATATTGTAAACAAAGAAACTTAATTAACTAAATGGACACTCACTTTTTTTGTGTGGAATCTCTCTCAAATTCAATACGAACCTTTTTTGGAAGTCATAGTTTCATCTAAATTAAATGAAACTTAGACCGTGAATAGTTTGATACAAATGAGTGTTAGGTCCCTATACTACTAGTGTAACACCTTATTGTTATTAGTGAAACCCCATTATTATATTTTTGTGCCCATGTAGTCCCCATAGTGTTATTATTGTGCCCCATAGAAGCCCACTATTATTATTGTTGTTCCCTTACATTATTATTGTTATGTCGGATCTGATTATATTATGACCCCTTAGACTCCTATATATAGAAATGAGGTATTGTCATTTGTATCATCCAAGAATTGTTCATTTGTGTAATGTAAGGGATATTCCCCCTCAAAGAGTCTGTTTTTGAGTCACTGATCTATCTTTTCTATCTTTTTGCGAGCTGGTTCCATAGCATTTGGTATCAGAGCTTTGGATTTTAAGGTTTCGCTGCTCCAAATAGGTCATCGTGCAATTTTCGCTAGAACGTTTTCTCTACGAATTTTTAGAAACTACAAGAAAAATCCATTTGCACCGATATCTTTCTAAACCTTGGGTCCAAATTTTAGATCTTATCACACTATAGTTTCTAAGATATGATTTGAGGAAGTGAGGGTTTTTGCAAGCTCCAAAATTCCATCTCAAATAGGTCATCGTGGTAGTTTTGGTATAATATTTTTCTATGAAGGTTCAAGCTCTGAAATTAAAACCCATTTGAGCTGAAATATTGGTGAATCTCAGGCCTGAATTTTAGATCTTTTTTTCCTATATTTTTGGAGATATGATCCAAGAAATTTAGGGTTTTTGCAGTATCCCGAATTACATTCCAAACATGTAACCTTGAGAAAATCGTCATAATTTTCTTTCTGAGCATCAGATTGAAATTTCATAAGAAGTTACTGAAAAAAGACAGATGGTAATTTTTTGTGCATTTGTTTCAAGTTCGAAGGTCGAAACAGTGACAAGTGACAGGTCGTACAAGTTCGCTCTACTGAACCAATATATAATTAGGTCATTGTAGGAGATTTGACATAACTCTTTATTGAAGAATCCAATATTGATAATACTAGTGGGGTTAGAAAGAGGACTCGGAGGGCTACTGCAACCCAAAATTTTAGAACTTGAAGATATGAAATTACAGAGCTACAGTAGTTTAAATATCGAGCCCCTAAAAGCGAGAAAAAAATGACTCGAATCAAGAAAATAGAAATGCCTAGTAATCAAAATTGGATGGATGATTTTAAGAATGCAATCGAAGCTAAGATAAATAGTTTTATATGTTCCATGGAAGCTAATATCGATGGCATGGAAGCAGATTTGAAGAAAGGCATGGAAGATTTGAAGAAAGACATGGAAGGTTTGAAGGAAGGTGGGACAAAGTTGTTATAAGAAAGGCTTCCTAATGACAGAAAGGTAGTAGAGGAAACTCATGATGAGAAAAAAATAAATATTAATCATGATTTCATAGAATCTAACATTGGATTGAAGACTCACCATATTCCAAAGATTGATATGAGGAAGTTTGATGGCAAGGATCCCATAACATGGATACTACAGATGGAGAAATATTTTGATCTACATGATGTGCAACTATTACAAAAGGTACGCATTGCATCTTTATATTTAGAACCGAATCAATTTTTATGGTATAAAGGGTTTTGTTCTTGTAAACCACTTGTCATTTGGGCAGTTTTCATGGAGGAAATGATATCACATTATGAGGATACAAAGAGCAACACCTTCTTTATCCAATTTATAAATCTCAAACAAAAGGGTTCAATGGCAGAGCACATTGAGGACTTCCAAAAATTGAATATAAGGGTAAATGATATTCTAGAGAAGCAGAGGATTGATGTATTCGTAGGGACTTTACAGGATAACATTCAACATGAGGTTTGTCTTTGGGAACCTGATTCATTGCAGAAGGCATTCAGGCTGGAAAGAAAAATTGAAAGCAAAATTATGGCAACAAGAAATCATACCACTCACAATTATAAAGATGGAAGTGTTATTGCTCCTAGCCTTCCACAACCTACAAGGTTGACACCACAACAATTGGAAGAAAAAGGAGAAAACGCACTTTGTTACAGTTGTGATAGCAAATACACTAAAGCTCAGAAGTGTGCTGAGAAGAAATTATTTTACATTGATTGTGAAGAGAAGAAAAGGATCAAGAAACGTCAAAAGAAGAGGATATACACCAGGAACCAACCCCAAATAAAGAAGAAATGAATCCGACCATATCTTGTAATGCATTGGCAAAATTACCACTCCTAAAATTCTCATTATAGAAGGACATATCAAGAAGAAAAAAGATAACCTCATTTTCGCGCAGAATCAAATGAAACAACATGCAAATCAACATCACAACAAAATAGGTTTTGATATAGGCGACTGGGTATTTTTATGAATACAACCATACAAACAAATGTCCCTCAAGAAAGCTAAGACGGATAATAAATTATCACCAAAGTACTGTGGTCCTTACAAGGTGCTACAAAATATTGGTACTATGGCATGCAAATTGGAGCTTCTTGCATCTTCTCGAGTGCCCCTAGTTTTCTATGTTTCACGCTTAAAGAGGGTTATAGGTGACAAGCTCCCAGTTCAAACAATATTTTTGGAACTTGATGAGGAAGGAAAATTCATATTGGAACCTGAAGCAGTCATGGAAACAAGAACCCGACAACTACGAAATCGATCAATTTCAGAGTATCTCATCAAGTGGAAGAACTTACCCACTGAAGATTCCACATGGGAGGATGAGAATTTTATACAAAAGCATCCAAAACTACTCAAGCGTTGAGGACAATACTTTTTGAAGGAGAGGGGCATGTTAGGTCCCTATACTACTAGTGTAACCCCTTATTGTTATTAGTGCAACCCCCTTATTATATTGTTGTGCCCATGTAGTCCCCATATTGTTATTATTGTGCCCCATAGAAGCCCACTATTGTTATTGTTGTACCCTTACATTATTATTGTTATGTCGGCTTTGATTATATTATGACCCCTTAGACTCCTATATATAGAAAGGAGGTCTCGTCATTTGTATCATCCAAGAATTGTTCATTTGTGTAATGTAAAGGAGGTTTCCCCTTCGAAGAGGCTGATTTTTAAGTCGTTGATCTATCTTTTCTATCTTTTTGTGAGCTGGTTTCATAACAATGAGACAAATATTTACCTAGAAAAAAACAAATAGACTAGTAAGAAAGTTTGAATTTGTCTAATTATTATTTGAACCATGCCTAATAAAACACCTAGTTGGAAACATACATTTGAGATCTGAACCATCAAATGATCTTGAAAGAACATGAAGCTTGGATAGACTGAACTTGTTGAGAACTTAAATCCATGTAGCCTGTACATTCCTCTCAAGTTTTTCAAAGTCTTTAACATTCTTCTGAGCAAATTCTTTAGCATTATATTGAAGTTTTGGCTTCTCGAGTATTGCATAAATCTTTAGGTATGCTCCTAGTGATACTTCACATGACTAGACAATTGGAAATATAAAAAATAAACATATATTTTGTTTCGTCGTGACCTTTAAAAGGTGTAATCCTCCAAAGACCTATTCTCCTCATTAAGAGATGAAGTGAATTAGAATAGCTAAAATATAGGCCCATTAGCATGTTTGTTACAAAGAAGTAACCTTCCATGTTAGGGCCATTTTCATGACTTTTAAGTCAATGTTAGTCTACAAAATGAAATTTCAAGGTGACAATTTATCTCCCGCTTGTGCAGATTTGCATTACATGGTTTAATTATTTGGAACGACATCACTGAATTGAAGAAAAAAACATATCCACAAGAAATTATTGTCCATACCTGAAAATTGTCAATATTTTATCCAAGATTGTGGAAGGACAAAATCTTTCCAATGGTACACCCATCATCCTATATTGGTCAAATTTGCAACCAATTGTCTAGGGCTAAAAGGGCCAAGCAAAATGTTATATTACAACAATTGTTTAATTACCTTTGAGCATTGGTTATCAAGAATTGGTCTCCTATCTAGTGAATTTTCCATTACGTAAAAGAACATGATGCTTCCCAATTCCCAGTATTTACCGACCCAAAAAAGAAAAAGAAAAAACAATGAAAGCAATCATCTTGGGATATCAACAACTCTAATGGTACAATTTTCCTTTAAGGATCATCAATGTAGCATGAGTAACAACAAAATTCATGGTTTCAACTTCTCCATGCCCGCCTCCTTTTTTCCCTCAAGTCGACAATCAAAGTCGTTATATTATCAAATCTTCCACGTCGAATAGCAAACTTGGAGAGATAATTAGCAGTTGACTGTGCTACGAGATCCATTGACTGATCCATTGAGTTTAAAGATGAGACTAGATTCTTATTGCCAATGAGTGATGCACCTTCAAGCTATATCAAAAGCTTTCGCGATTAATATAACGTCCCATAATCCATCACTGGCCAGTATCAAACAATCATCTTCTTTTACTTGTTCAACGAATGTATAAATATCAACGTCAAGAATAATAAATGGATTCAAAATAATGATCACCTGCAAGTATTAGAAATGATAATAGATATATCATGTACCAGGAAAGCACCAAAGCACACATATGTAATTGTTATCTTTCTACAAACATATCATACCAATGGCCCTTGACATTTCCAATACTCCTAAAACACGATATCCATTCCAACAAATAACCTTGCCCCTTTTTGGTTGGCATCTATGAACTATTACTTTCAAAACTCCTAGTTTAAACTAAGGTCGCTGAAATTAAATGTAGGACGGTTGGATCCTAGGATGTTTATTTCAAACATATAAATTGTGTTTGATCAGATGTTATAAACGACCCAGACTCGTTTCTAATTTGAAACTCAGCAAAAGGTTTGTTTAAAAAATGAGGACTTTCTGCTCTTATCAATTTGCTTTATAACGATGGTTATGAATTTGATGTGTTTGGTGCTTATTGAAGTATACTTCAGTGAGTTAGGCCCCCTGCCATCATCAAATGTATGATTCCACCACACTGAACCCATGGACAAAAGGTGCTGGGTCAGTTTAGGAATTCAATTTGGCTAGTGATGAATACTAATGGTAATCCATTCATATATTATAATACATGGAGAATATTCTTCATTAGCGACGAAATCCGTCTTACAGGAAAAGGAAGACATGTGTGTATTGAGGAAAACATACATGCTCTGCTATTGCAAATTTCTGTGCACAGTAACACTCAAAGGTTTCCTTCTAAACCCTTTACAAGAGACAAAGCCCTAAATAAAACTGTAAAACCATATAAAAATGGCTTAAAATGCAAGATTCAAGCTTCTACAGCTTCTTCTTCTTTCTCCTTTGTGATGGACCCTTCGACACCTTTGAACACATCCCTCTCATCGACGAGCTCCATGTTATCATCATCATATATTATAATACATAGATAGATCAGATGTAACCAACAATCAAAGTAATATGGAAGCGAGCAGTTCATGTTGGTGACACCTTTCCTTCGATTTCCCTTTTGAGCGAGATCTACTTTGCTTAAAAGTCTCATCATGCTTTTAACGCTGAAGGGTGAAATTTGGATCATCTATTAGGAAACTATTAATTTGAGCATCCATATGGCCCATACAAAATTCAGTATCCTAGTTTAAACATTAATTCTAAAGTGAAAGGGTGATTTTGAATATGGTACTTATCATTTGTCAACGATGGTTCTGGAGTTTATGGAAAACTATTGCTGATTTGTTCCAAGATATTTGAAGAGAGTGGAATCATCCTTTGGTTGAGGTATGATGAACTTGAAGGCCGACAATGAAATTATTTTAATCAAATGAGCACATGGAATTACATCAGAGAGTATTTCAAATTCAGGCTTCATCAAAATTCTGAGACTTGAATAGATGAATATTCATTTTCCCGTTTTGTAATGATGTGATGCATATTTTAATCCATTCAAGGAAGGAGGACATGAACAAATAAATCAAGTAACAAAGTAATAAGAAAAAAATTAAATTCTCTTTTGGAGAAGCATTTGGGAAGGAAGAGAGCAATGCTAGATCGCATGTGCTTAAACACGTTGTCAGGTACTTTGTAGCAACATTTGTCAAAATAATTAAAAACTCATGAAGTTTTTAATATTTAATAAATTGTGAAATATTATCTGTCCATTAATATAGTTTGAATCTGCCACTATTAGTTGTATTTTCTACATCCAAAAGTAACCTACCCTTCGTTATGGTATTTGTGTTTATATTGTGATCCCAATGCGAATGTGATGTTTTACCAGATATTTTGTTTCCCTTTCCTGAAAGAAAAGATCAAACTAAGTCAAGATATTCTTGCCATTTACACTGAATTGAAAGTTTTAAGTCAAGATTTTCTTGCCATTTGTAATGAATTGAAGGTTTTGATTAATAGGTCAATCTGGAAAAACATGTGGAAAAAGAAATTAGGAAAAAAGGTTTCTTTGGTTTATAATTGAGAGAATTGGTTGATTGCATCTTAAAGAAGTACATGGTCCAGACCTGGGCACGTGTATTACCAATTCACAATCAAAGTCAATTACAATACTAAATGCTGATATCAACACTTAAATTATGAGTGAAATAAATTTTCAAGGTTTACTTACATGGAAGTGGATTATCAAGGTTTTCTCACATGTCTTATCCATTCAAATTCAATATCAATTATGAAAGATATGTTTTCCCATATTTCTTTAATTTATTTTTTTCATATAATAAAAATTATTTTTGTCACATCTATACAAATAATATGAAAGGGTAGACTTTTATCATGTTTGTCTATTTTTTTGGCATTGGATTGGTTTGTATAATGGATTAATGATTTGATTTGCAATTTTTCACTCTAGCTTGGAGACAACTCAACATGTTTCAATGATCACAATCACTCTTTTGTTGAAGATTTTGGAAGGGGAAGGGAAGTAAGAGGAAGAAGAGGTAGGGGTGGGGGAGTAGCAACAACTAAGGTTATAACCTGAGTTTGGAAGTATTGGATTATATTTTTACACACAACCCAAATTTCTATTGAGTTGTGGTGCAAATTTCATATACGATATTTGATGTCAAGAGCAGTTTGGTGTTGGAAATAAAAAACTGGGTAACTATAAGTCAATTGTTCGTGCCTAGGTGCCAACTTTGTGAATAACTAGTGGAATTTTAAATGGTTTTGGTCATATAATATTTGATTCCACATGAGTTTTATTAGGGGTTCCGGGATCACATGTTAATGTGAAATTTTGTGGAACATAGTAGGATTGTTATCCTTTGTGACAACGAATATTATTGAATTCAAAACATGATTCATTGTGCTTCACCATGTATATATGCTATATACAGGAAAATTATTCATGTGAGTCTTCATTATTCTTTACCATGTGTATATGGTTTGCATTAGTATAAATTAGTTGTTTTGATATGAGTGCATTCTGTTTATTTCCCACAACTTATATTGGAAAAGTAGTTAAAGTTTGTTAATTTCATTGACATTCACTAGAAAGGAAATTAGATTTTGTAGCCAAACATAAATGTAAGTCATATGGAATACAAAGGATTATGGGTTGTCTGTATCAAATTCAGATGTTCTGTGAAAGAAATGAAAAGCTGACCAATAGGCTTGTTGGAATGCTATTTGAGAAGAAAAATAGTATAACAGTTCACCAATGTATCAAAGTCAGTAATAGATTGTCACAACAATCCAAGTTGGTAAGTTATTTGTCACAAATCTAGAAGAACCATTAAAGTGAGGACTCAAAGACCCTCTCTGTTGTTTCTCAATCAGTGGAGGTGAAGACTCCTCAAAGAACTATTCTGTTGTTTTCAGTTGGAAAGGTAGTTATTCAAGTTAATTTCATTGATATTCTCTGGAAATGAAATTAGATTATTGTAATAGAACTTAAATGTAAAGTCATATGGAATACAAAGTAATATGGGTTCTTGGATATGTCAAATTCATGTCCTCTCAAAGAAATGCAAAGACTTACTAGAATGCTATTTGAGAAGAAAAATATAACAATTATATTATATCAAAGTTGGTAAGAAACTTTCCGCAAAACTCCCACAACAATTGAGGTGTATGGGTCTTTGGATTCTTCTAAGGGGTGTTTAGATAACTATTTTGTAGCAATTGAAGTGTTTTCTTTAGTATTGGGGTTATTTAGCAGGTATCTTGTTAGAAAATTCTTAGAACTTTGAGGTATATGGAATTGTTGGGAATTCGTGTTGCGACTAGCTGACCTCTGAGCGACTAGTCAATCTCCGACCTCTAGTGAAATATTGGAATCCCTTCAATTTCCAATGTAATTGTATATATATTCGAAAGGGTGAAAAAAATCCCCAAAACACTATCGACGTGTCTTTGCACCTCATGGTGTAAATGCTAGTTTGTAAATATTTGTCTCTTCATTAAACTTGAAACGTATATAGAAAAATAAAAATAAGCATATGAATATTACATGGGGCATCTTAACTAAAGTTCCTTTGAAAGCTTAATCATTCGTTATCAATTCATATTTCTTGTGAAATGCTTATTTATTTGTTATCTATTTTATATTTTTTTCCACAATAATCTTTTTATTTTAGATAAGAAAATGTTGCACTTAAATTATGTAATTTTGTAATATTATAAAAAGTAAAAATGGTTGTGGTATGTCTAAATTTGTTAAGACATTTTCTTATTTTTATTTTATCTATTTTAGTTTTTGGTTTAAGTAGTAATTTATTTTACATATTGGTTTAGCGAAAAAATGATTATAACGATACATATGATAATTTATAAAGAGAATTGTTAAATTTCTTTCTTATGAAGTGGTTGATCTTGCATGTTTTTCCATGACTATGTTACAATGTCATCTAAGTGTTACTCTTTCACAAATTAATAGAAGTATTGGTCTCACTTGTGTCATAGTCTAGTTATAGGTATTGAGAGCATGACTTGTCCTTAAATCCAAAGAAAGTCTACATATAAAAGGATCATCGAATGGAATAAAGTCATCAATAGTGGGTACATGATCAGGAAAGCTTTGGTGGGACAATATTCTTCTAGCCAATAATTGTAGAGATTTTTCCTATTCATTTAGATCCAAGTGCTTTCTTTGAATATTAATTCTCATGAATGATTCCACTTCTTTCTCCCTTTCTCATCCAAAATGTGTTCTTTTATTTCAATTGCACGATAGTCACTAGCATATTTCTCCTTCTCAATGCACTTTTCAAATTCATCTATCCACTTGTTCTAATGGCTAGCTATGTTATGATTATGTCATTTCCTTTTCATAGTGTTTTCTACTATGTTTCACTTCATTAAATTGACATAGTACGCCACACTTCTCATGAAATGGTAATAATCCATTGGAGCCACTCTTCCTTAGTATGCCACAAACTGTTTAACATTGTCCTTGACTCACAGTTAATAGTGTGGTCTGTATGTTTTGGCTAGACTTCAACACTCACCTAAATATAACACTCAAGCCAATGACACTTGGAGAATCCATTTGAAGGGTTAGAAAGAGAGTTTAGATCAACATCAAATACACCCATTTGAGTCTCGACTTATAGCCTTATGCACCCACAATTAGAGTCATGGCATATGTATTCAAACCAAGTTTCAATGCTAACCTAAATTCCATACAATCTCCACTTGCACTTAGAGAAGCCACAATGTGAAGCAATGGTGTGAGGATTTAACTCCATAGAAAATAACTCAAGTAGAGTCCTAATTTCCAACCATATGCACCCATACATTTGAAACTTATAGTTTATGGAGGAGATGTAACCTAGGGTTATGATAGATGGCTCATACTAGGCCTAAATTACAAGCCAATTTAACACACACACACATCCCTTGGTATCACCATTGTACCCTTGTTAGTCATTAATGTCAATCAATTAAGGTAAGAAATAAGGGGGTGATGATGGTGTAATTATGTTCTATCTTGTTTACATTAGATGGAAAGGAAAGTTTTGAATTGAAAGGGGCTCACCAATATGATTATAATATCATGGGGGTGTAAGGTGGCGATCCCCCCATTTATATCACATACTTTTTTCGCTAACTTATCTCATTGATTAGCTTGCTCATATCTTAGGTCTCTAAGGTACTTTACCCAATCCTATGGAGTTTAAGTTTTTTGGAGGGCCATTATGATGTGGGGATTCAATGATAATTGATGAGTCCTTGATCAACATTATTTTACAAACCCTTTTATCTTTTAAAATTGAAATACATTTATATAAAGTTAATGTTTAATTGGTTGAGGTCCCAATCCACCATGCAAATGAAATTTATTTTGTTTCTTTTAGGTAAAAATTGAAACTCTCGCATCCCACTTGGTACTTGTTTCCCTTCCATAGATTTATATCATATAACTAACATACCTATATAAACTAAATGGATAGTAAACACTGATAAACATAAAAAAATTTATCTCATGATACATCTAACATTGCCAAAATTAAAAAAAATCCTAAAAATCAACTAAATTATAGCTTTATTTTCAATTGTTGTTGTTATTATTATTATTATGATACAAGCATGTCTATTTTGGAATGGGGCTTCTAGCATTTTGATTCAATTATTATTAATTATTAATTGGATGGTAAAGATTTAACCTCCATAGAATATTCTTAGTAATATACAAATAAATGTTGTGTTGGTGGCTTACTCGGCAAGAGTTATGGCGTGAAATATAGAAAGTCATTAGAATCCAAAAAACCACTTGGTAAATGGAAACCAAGAGTCAATTTTTGTAATCTGTCATATCTGCCAAATCCCTGCCATTCTCTGCAGGTTCATATTCATTTCTTAGCCTTTCTAATTGAGGCATACACCTAATGTTGTCAGTGTTATGGTTCTGGGTGCGAAAAATCCTACCATCGTATTCATTTTCATTGCAGGGAACATGACATGAAGTGTACTGTAAAATAATGTTTTCGAATTATAATTTTATACACCGGATTCAAAGAACCGTGAGATCCCTTTGTCCTCTGTCCCTTAGCATTCTATCTTTCGGTGCGTCTTGTTAGCTGGTCCATTGAATTACTATGCCGTTTTTGCTCCTCTGTTGATTATGGTCATGACATGAGGCATGGTGCATTTCATGGTGAGTGTTGTGTGTTGGAAACTGTGTAACGATTTATGGTGAGTGTCGTATAGTGCGCTTGGTGCATTGAAGACTCCTGTCGCATTGAAAAGTTCAAACTGTACTTTGAAATGTTCCATAAAAGTTCATGTGCGTTGAGAAGGACTGCGTTGTATGGTATGTACATTCTTGTGTTGAATGTTGAAAGGTCATGAATGCATATATGAAGAACTGTTCAATTATATAAGTTGGAGTTGAATTATGTGCATTGTCGTAGTTGAAAAGGAAGTGTTCCATTGTTGTGTGTGGATTCGATACGATACGATAAAAATTCGACTAGAAAAATTTTAATTCGGGAAAAATTCGAAAGTATGTATCTTAAACATTTAAATATATATATTCTTTTTTCTTGTAACAACAATGCTTTATCAATTTCTTCCCATCCATTTTGAAATTATCAATGCCTTATCAAAATTATAACCACATTTGTCTTAGCCCCAAAATCTCTCTTCTTTTCAAAATTCAAAACTTCCCTTTTACTTTCAAATCTTATTTAAAAATATTTTATGATTAATATTTATTTAAAAATTAAATATTCTAAACTCAGAGCTACTTTTCTTTAATTTCAAATTTTATCCAAAACCTTTTATAATTAATACATATTTAAAAATTAAACATTCAAAAATATGTTTATAAGATTTCTCTAAATATAAATATATTATATTTAAAAAATCAATTAATTATTATAAAATTTACTCTCAAGATTTTGCTTTTTTAATTATCTCAACTTTTTAAAATTTTAAAACAATACTCAAATTAAAAATAACAAATTTCCTCATCTCAGAATTTATTTCCATTTCCTACCTACAATTCGGGGGCCTTTTCATTTCTTACCTGCCATAAAGCAGCTATCTATTTTATGCTTAAAGATTACTAATTTACTATTCTCAAAAACACAAATTAACAAATCCCTGCAATAAACTATAAAAGATACTTAAAGATTACTATAAACTATATTAGAGATTACTGAACTTACTATTATATGAGACACAAATTAACAAAGCCCTCCAATAAACTATAATAAATTACAAATGGTGAATTTTCGGTCATCCAAACGAAGCTACCATGAACCGAATCGAATTTTCATCGAATTATTCGATGTTCGAATCGAATTGTCGAATTTCCGTATTTATTTCTCCGATACGGGCGTATTTGGTAGCTATGGTTTGAACCCTTTGTGTTGATTTATGCATACCTGTGATTCATGTGTGAGTTGAACCCTTTTTATGAAGGTCGTGAGGTACATATGGTTATCCATACTCATAAGTGCGTGAGATGACATATAATAAATTTTGAAAATCCATGACTTATGATGTATGATGCGTTGAAAGTGGGTATATGTAATATGAGAGTGTGTTGAATTCTTATGGTGTGAGTGGTCGATATGATATATGTTGGTGATATATGTTATATGATATATGAGTGGTGGTATATATATCCATAGAATATATGCCCATGCTAAAAATTTAACATGGTAATATTAAATGTTAATATTAAAAGTATTGAATGTTGAAACAAAACATTGGAAGTTTAGCCCATGTAGTTATAACATACATAGATTGTTACTCTTATGAGTAATGTTGGAAAGTTGGATAATAGTGATTTTGGTGCACAATTTTTATCGATTTTGAGGACCACTTGAATTATTTTGAGTTGTAGCTATATGGAATTGTGGAAGCTATTTATCTATTTTTAAATCATTGTGTTTCCTCTTTGCATTACCAAAAAACTGTTGACATTTTTGGATTGTTGGCATCTAGATATTGTTTGAAATTCCTTCCTATCAGGTGCATTTTTTGTTGAACTAACTCCCTTTATTTGTTGAGCCTTTGTTTTTTCTCAGACAATGGCAAGACTTGAGGACTTGTTAGAGTCATTAAGCACTCTAATGCTATCTACTGTTGAAGACAATAAAAATCAACAAATCTTCTCTTGCTGAAATTATAATCTATTTACAGTATGCACAAGAAAACATTGAATTTTTGCAGATTGAGTCACAGTTACAACAAGATGAATTACAATAGCGTAAGCATCATTCTAAACTTTTTTTTGTTCAAAACAATCCCATTTTTTAGTTTAAATTTGAATACCATCCACAACTAGAATTTGATTAAATCAATGAGCCCATCTTAGGATCCATTTTACATAAAGTTGCATAAGTTCAAGTCCCACTTCCCAAGACCATCATCATACCTTGGGAAGAGCTCGTCAACAATAGGAAAATAATAGGTCTTAGATATGACAAAGATGTGTCCTTTCATATTTCAGACTATACCAAGCCAATAAAATTTCAAAGTGTTGGGTTTCTTCATGGCAGTTCATCTACACTTGTTTCAGATCTTGTTCCTCTTCCAAAGCAGCCACATATTGTCAAATGTCAACATTGTGATAGAGTTGGTCATGTGAAATATCATTGTTTTAATCTTCATCCATGTGAGCATTGTGGTCAACACAATCATCATTCAAACAAATTCTTTAGAAACAAGCCTCCTACAAGAACAAAGATTCACCTTGGTTGGACCGCTTCTTGGAAATGAGCTTCAACAACCAAGAATATATTTAAATCATATGACGGGATTTGCTCTCAAATATTGAAAAGTCTTGTAGTTGATATCTCTTCATATTCTTACCTTGTATCTAGGGAATTAATGATCATATACAAGATTCAAAGCCACATCAAGCGAGTTTGAGCTACAACCTTTTAAAAAATACCAACACACATATCATCACACCACTTATGAACTACACCCTTTTTTTTATTTCCACAATATACCACTTCATATTATGTAATATGAGCATAAAAATCTCAACGAATATTAAACACAGTGGCATCATTTTAAGGGAACCATTATGGCACCACCTTTTAACTAGGGAGTTGCCTGAGCCTATAGCCTGAGCCACAACCTGAACCTGCTACCTGATCCTATAACTAGAGATAGCCATACCTCGATTCTGAGTTGTATATTGAGACATAGAAGCCCCTAAGAATGCATATGGTTGGTGGCCTTCCTTAAACCATCACAAGTTGAGACCTCCCTTTTAAGGTTGAGGTTCTCCCTTTTTCCACAAGTTGAAGACCTTCCTTTTCTAGGTTGATAGTATCCCTCTTAAAATCATTAAGGAGCACTTCCTCTAGATGAAGACTTCATCTTCTTTCCAGATTCAGAAGAGTTCTAGGAATCACCCTAAGCGTTCTAGGTTGAGACCTAAAGGTCTCCCTTGTCACAAAAAATGGGAGAACTTCCTCTAGTATAAAACTTCAACTTCTAGCCATATTTGGAAGAGTTCCATGAACTACACTAAACGTTCCAGCATTGGTGGTCATCCTTAAGTCATCATCGGTTGAGACCTCGAGTTCTCCCACCTTATGCCATCTTTTCAAAGATCACATTCAACCATTGGTTGCAACTATTGTATTACAACTCTCTTCTTGGACTCATATATATCCCTTTGGATTAAGGGGGGAATGTTGGACACCTAATCCTCTAAGGGTTATGGTATGGAATGTGAAAGGTCATTAGAGTCCAATAGAAAACTTGGTATATAGAAACCGAGGGTCATACCAATGTATTATAAATTTATATATTGTGAATAGTAAATGCAACTCATATTTATCTTATCTGCTACCTATTATTTTGGTATGTGTTTAACACGCTGCGATTTATTTCTAAAGTTGTTATGCTCTTTTTTTCTTTTAATTAAATTCATTAATTAAAAAAATGTCATATGAAATGGGTTATAATTTTTTGGGCATGTGGTAATTATAAGCCATGAGATTTTCCCATGGTATTGTAACAAATAGATAGATTAAGAATCTCCATGGTTAAGAATCTTGTTACATGTTTTTTTAAACTGTATATATGTTTAAGATTAAGAATCTCCATGGTTAAGAATCTTGTTACATGTTTTTTTTAAACTGTATATATGTTTAAGTTATATATTAATTCCTTTTATCAACAACAACAATAATTTAATTAATTCTTAAGATTTTTTTTAATTTTAGCAACTTGAGATGTATGAAGAGTTAAGTGTTTTAATGTTTATTATGGATTGATATTCACATTTACCAACCATTTAATTTGTATGGTTGCTCTTCCTATTATTCACAAGAATCAAGGAAGAGTCAGTACATAGCCCTACTTGGGAATGGACCAAGACTTGTGGGGACCAAACCACCACACACAACTATTGGACCACACCGTTAGAGCTATTCACTCCCTACTTTACCATGGATATTATTCACCTGTAAATAGGATTTGTTAAAATACCATTCGCTAACACCATGGATTACTAATACCACATGCCCAAAAAAAACCATAACTCGTGTTCATATGACATATTTTTTTAATTAATCGATTTAATTAAAAGCTCCAAAAGGGCATAATTACTTTTGAGAGTCTTAACCTTTGATTTCTAATTACTACTAAGAAATGTTATATGATAGGCATATCTATATTGGAATTGAGCATCCAAAATTTTATTTTAATTATTAATAATTTATTAGGTGGATGAAGGCATTTAACCTCCATAGAATATTCTAAATAGTATACACAAATCAAAGTACGAGATTTCTTTCCAAAGTAGGTATGGTTTTAATCCCCTTTAATTAACTTCATTAATTAAAAAAGGTCATATGAACACGTGTCATATGAAATGAGTTATGGTTTTTTGGGCATGTGGTATTGATAAGATATGGTATTAACCCATGATATCGTAACAAATCCTAATTATAGGTTACATGTTTTTTTAAATGTATATATGTTTAACTTATATGTTAATTCCTTTTATCATTAACAACAACAATAATAATTTAAATAAAGTTATAATTTAGTTAATCCTTATGATTTTTTAATTTTAGCAATTGGAGATGTATGATGAAGTAAGTGTTTTGATGTTTATTATGGATTGATTTCTATAGGTATCCATTTAATCTATATGGATGCACTAGTTATAAAAGAAAAATTAATATATGAGTTGAACATATATGCATTTAAAAACATGTAACAAGATTTTTAACCATGGAGATTCACTCCCTACTTTACCATGGAGATTCTTAACCTGTAAATAGACTTTGTTGCAATACCATGGTCCAATACCATGGCTTACTAATACCACATGCCCAAAAAGACCATAACTCATGTTCATATGACATATTTTTTTAATTAATCAATTTAATTAAAAGCTCCAAAAGGGCATAATTACTTTTGGCATAAGTCTTAACCTTTGATTTGTGATTAATACTAAGACTTTTTATACTGATAGACATGTCTATTTTGGAATTTGGCTTCCAAAATATTAATTTAATTATTAATAATTATTAGGTGGATTGTAGGGATTTAATCTCTATAGAATATTCTAGCTAAAATATTCTTATTAGTATACACAAATTACATCCCTAGTACATCAAAATTCACAATTTGTCCAAAAAATAGGAATAGTGGCTACCAATTAGCTTACAAACCAAAGTATCAGCTTAGTCACATAACAACCATCCAAAGATCCAAAATGGAGCACAACTATTTCAAGAAAAACCATAATAGAGACTAGTGGCATGAGAGAAAGAGTGAGCATGAGAGAGGGCTAAGAGTCTGATGAAGTTAGCTAGTTTTGGATCCCGTGCACTGGTTCCAGTTGGGCCCAAAAGCTTGCCCTCACATTAGAGATGACTCTCCAGATGAGCAAGAGGAACATTAAGTTATTCTTGAAAATATTTCTAGTGCCTTTGAATTCTCCAAATATCATTGAGAAAGGATATAATATCATTCCCAACCTCCCTTTTTTCCTTTAGAACCCGTCCAAGAAAAATTTTCATCTCCCAATGCAAGGCAAAAATATGAAAATATTGGTTCCTTTGACCCCTGGTATTCATAGGGTTGGGGAGCCAATTAGATACATCGACCACTAACTCATAATCTGAATAAGCATGATGTTCATGAGCCACCTTAGATTCTGATTGTCAAATGTATGCTCTTGTGTCAAGGGAGGTAGATGCATGATCGCAAGAGGCTACCTCTTGTACTTGGGATTGTGCATATGGCCTTTCTAAAGAGTTATGACCCCCTCTCCTAGTAGGTTCATGAAGACACCACACTACCTGACCATGGTAGAAGGGGTGATCAAAATCTAGCCCCCACAGATCCCTGCAACAACCAAAGGATTCCCTACGCATAACAAAGATACAATATCAACATCAGCATATGACCCTAGACAATAAGGGAGAGGGAGGTCACGACCCCATGGAACCCAAAACAAAACCCAGAGTCCCACACCAAACAATTATGTCCAAGAAGTAATCTCCACCAAAGTATGCAAAGAATCCTGAAACATCCCCTTCCAACTCCAAAAAAAACAAGTTCCAAGAAGAAGGTGACAATATTCTTATAAACAAACAGCACGCAAAGAGGTGAATGCGTAAAGAAGACTTACAACAACCAGAAGGAAACCATAAATCCCATTGGCTAGAAGGAATACCAGAGAGGGACCTCCACCCAAATTTAAGGGACAAACCTTGTCTCTCAACACCACAACCAGAATAAGAACCAACACACTAAATATACCAATCCAAATGTCACAACGCACTGGAACATGCTTGGTGGTCTAATAGATTTCCTAGGATAACCATGAAAACCCTGATGCCAAAGATATAACATAGGACCTCTAATAAACTAGAGGCTACACAAAGAAACTCGACAACAGAGACATAATTCTACTAGAGAAAGTATTGATAACCAATAGACTAGATAATACTCTAGGAAACTTCAAAGAGGCAAGGATTCCTAACCTCCACAAAGAGGACTCAAATATAACATAAATTACCCAAATGGGAAGAACCTAACATCAAGCCATAAAAATACCTTATTGTAGCACCATCAATAGCTCCAAGGATTCATTGAGAATGATAACTGCTCCTATTTCATAAGACATATCCAACTCCTAGATTGAGGAAGTCCCTATAATATGTTGAGTTTATCTATCCAACAACCGAAAAGTTTGTCCGCCACTCAAGGACCACTGGTAGCTTTGAAAAATCCTTCACCAAAATTAGTTGGTCTTTCATGAAGAGGTAATTTTCAGCCCAAAAACATCCTTTTGTTGGATGCACTACCCGTGTGAGTAGGCCAACCGAGGAGAAGAATAGACCCACCTTCATCGATTCACTGTGGTCTCAAAATATTAAATATAAACTTCCTCCTTAACAAATACGAGCAAGAGAGCATTAATACACTAGGTAACAAGCATGTGTTTGTACAAAACATGCATGCACTTGTCCTGAAGGGTGCAGGCCATGCCACCCCCCTCCATTAATATCCTCAAGAGACGACAAGGTGGTGAGTGTCTCTCCTAATAACTCATTTTGTCTAGTAGATCACCTCGATTAGGAAATTAAATGCCGACAATTATTTCCAAAGTAATTATGCTATTTTTCCCTTTTAATTAAATTCATTGATTAAAAAAATGCCATATGAACAAGTGTCAAATGAAATGAGTTATGGGTTTTTGGGCATGTGGTATTACTAAGCCATGGTATTGTAACAAATTTTATTTATAGATTAAGAATATCCATGGTTACGAATCTTGCTCCATGTTTTTTTTAAATGTATATGTTTTTAACTTATATATTAATTTCTTTTAATAATAATAATAATAATAAAGTTATAATTTAGTTAATTCTTATGATTTTTTAATTTTAACAATTTGAGATGTATGATGAAGTAAGTGTTTTGATGTTTATTATGGATTGATGTCTATCGACATTTACCAATCATTTAATTTATATGGATGCACTAGTTAAAAACAAATAATTAATATATGAAGAAGAAGTCAAACTAAGTCAAAACAAAAGTAGCGAATAATGGAATGTAAATGTATTTGGATATTGGGAGTTTTTTGGAGAATTTTTAGTTGGAAAGGGTACTAAATTTGTGCCATGGGGAACTCACTTGAGGGTTTGGATTTCCTCTGTACTCACTTTCAAACCTCCAAGCAAGATTGAAATATGTAAAGGTTTTGGCCTAGTAACCATATATTTTTGTGCCAAGAAGCGCTCTCCAGCCCAATATGGTAGAGATGTAACATGGACTGGTAAGGAACCTTCTCTTTCACATTTGAGGGTATTTGAATGTGATGCATGTGTACATGTTCCAAAGGAGAAAAGAAAAAAGTTGGATTGTAAATTTAAAAGGTGTATCTTTATTGGGTATAAGGATGGTTTAAAAGGTTATAATATTTGGAACCTAGAAACAAGGAAGGTTGTGTACAATTGAGACGTGGTGTTTAGAGAGGTAAAACATGTTATTAAATGTGAAGTCTTACCAAAGGAACCTGAGAAGATAGAGTTTGAGCTAAAGGAGGAAGAATCAAACTCTACAACAGAAGAGGAATAAAAATATGAAGAGCCACAAACTCCAGTTCTGAGAAAATCAGTTAGAGAAAGAAGGCAACCAGAAAGATATAGTCCATCTGCTTTTTATTCAAATTTTTCTTTATCTATTACTGATGATGATCCCAAAACTTTGAGGGAAGTAGTAGATTCAGAGGATGGAAAACTCTAGAAAGAGGTCATGGTTGATGAAATGGCATATTTGCACAAAAATGAGGCTTGGGATCTGGTGGAGTTGTTGGTTGGAGGGAAACCCATTGGCAAAAAATGGGTGTTTAAGAAGAATATGAATGCAAAAGGAAAGGTGGAGAAATACAAAGCTTGGTTGGTAGCAAAAGGTTATTCCCAGGTTCCAGTTTGGTGATATTTTTTCTCCTGTTGCCAAGGTAGCTTCTATTAGATTACTTTTATCTATTGTTGCTTCTTTTTATTTTGAGGTAGAAAAGATGGATGTGAAGACAAAATTTATTCACTGGGATCTGGAAGAAGAGATCTACATGAAGCAACCTGAAGGCGTTGCAGTGAAGGGTAAGAAAGAAGTGGTATGCAAATTAAAAAGTCTTTATATGGGTTAAAACAATGACCAAGGATGTGGTATCAGAAATTTGATACATTTATATGGGGACTTGGCTTCATCAGAAGCAAAGCAGATCACTGTGTGTATTTTAAATTAATTGGTGACTGTGTTATTTATTTGGTCTTGTATGTGGATGATGTGTTTCTAGTTGGAAATGAAAAATAAATTATCTAGGGTTTCAAGACCCAATTTTCCTCCAAATTCGACATGAAAGATCTTGGTGCTGAAAACTATATTTTGGGCATGGAAATTAAATGAGATCAGGCAAAGAGGAAGCTTTGGTTAAACCAAAGGAAGTATGTCGAGACATACTGCATAGATTTAATATGTAGAATAGTAAATCGGTGAAGGTTCCTATTCCTGTAGGTGCAAAGTTATCTGTTGAACAGTGTCCCAAGACACAAGAAGAGGAAGAGGAGATGTCCCTTGTTCCATATGCAAGTGCAATCATTAGCCTAATGTATGCAATGGTTTGTACTAGACCAGACATTGCACATGCAGTGGGAGTATTGAGCAAGTTTATGTCAAAACTAGGGAAGGAGCATTAGACAACAGTAAAATAGGTTTTCATGTATTTTCGTGGAACTAGTGATTATGGTTTGTGCTACCAAGGAGGACTAGGTTTGGACAGAGTTTTGGACATCCGTGGCTTTGTTGATGTAGACTAGGCTGGAGATCTGGATCAAAGAAGATATACAAGTGGGCATGTGTTTAACCTATTTGGAGGTGCAGTAAGTTGGACGAGTAAGAGACATTTTGTAGTGGTACTTTCAACTACAAAGGCAGAATACATGGAAACCACTCACACAAGCAAGGACGCAGTTTGGTTGCAGAGATTGTGTTCGAATATGGGGTTAGTACAATGAGCTATAAGGATAAACTGTGATAGCCAAAGTGAAATTTTCTTGGCAAAGAACCCTGTTTATCATTCAAAGACAAAGCACATTGATGTTCAGTATCACATTGTGAGGGATATGGTTGAGGACAAAAAGGTGTCGCTGGTAAAGGTGGACACTTTAAAGAATATTGCAGATGCATTGAAAAATTCTATGAGCATTGATAAGTTCTCTTGGTGTAGAGAAAAAATGGGCACTGCAGGGCTAGATAAATGACTAAGCTCTTCTATGGAAAGAAAACAACAAGTGGGAGAATGTTGGGCACAACAAGAGGGGCGGCTGCGCCCCCTATCAGGGGTATGCAGGGGGGTGGTAGCCCCCCTGCACAGGGTTTAGGGTAGCGCCCTGAGAAGTTTGTTTTTTGGACCCTATATTAGGTGGGTGGACCTACCTATGGTTTTGTGCATGGATTTCGCACATGGTTTTGGGCATGAGGGTTTTCTGTCCATGGTATTTTGTAGATCTGGTCAAGGGAACTACGACTATGTTCTAATCCATGGTCAATGGATTGTGGTTTATGCATGCTTCGACACGTATATATATGTATTGTAACATTGAAAGGAATATACTAAAAAATCAATCTAGTAGTCCCGATTTTGGGATCCAGGGGAAAATCTCTGTGTATATATGTTTTATGTTTAATGCTCTCGCCATTGTTTATTTTTTGTTTTTAGAATTCGTATGTAGATAATTTCTGTACAGGGTTAAAACCTTCAATTGCAACAATTATTTCTTATGGGACAAATTTACAGGATCATATATTATAGGTAGGAGAATAGGATGACATGTACTAGCAACTTAAGCATATGTTACATTAGTAGGGTACAGGTGAACAAGATGTGGATTATCATGTCATGACATACGGATTGGTCACCTTCAAGAACAAAATATATGTGTTGGATTATAGTGAGCTCAAGAAGCTTATCTTGAGGGAATTTCATGTTAAGCCATATTCAAGTCACCCAGGATATCAGAAGACATTGACAACGGTTAAGAAGTTCTATCACCAACCAAATTTGAAGAAAGAGGTGGTTGATTATGTCACGATATGTTTGGATTAACAATAGATAAAAACAGAGTGTAAGCATCCAGGTGGTTTATTGCATGATTCCAATTCCAGAGTGGAAATGGGAGGTCATTTCCATGGACTTCATTACAAGTTTTCCGAGGACATCAAAGCAGTATGCTTCTATTATGGTTGTGGTTGATAGGTTGATGAAGGTATCCCACTTTATTCCTGTGAAGTCTATGAACTCGGCTAGTGACATAACTTAGATATTTATCAGGGAGATAATGATATTGCATAGTATTCCTAAGAAGATTGTATCTGACATAGATTTTAAGTTCACTTCCAGGTTTTGGAAGGATATTTTTGCAAGAATGGGGACAAAGTTAGCCTTTAGTACAAATTATCATTCACAGACAAATGGATAGACATAGAGGGTCAACAAGATTCTTAAGGACATGTTAAGGATGCATGTAATGTATCAACAATAGAAGTGGGAAAAGTATCTTCTACTAGTTGGGTTTTCTTATAGCAATGGGTATTAGGAATATTTGAAGATGAGTCTGTTTGAGGAACTTTATGGACAAAGTTGTAATACTCTTATCAGTTGGAGCGATCTAGTGAATAGGGTGTTGATTGGACTAGATATGTTGGCAGAGATGGAATATAAAATGCAAGTTATCAAGAAGAATATAATGGCAACACAGGACATGCATAAGAGTTATGCATATCATCATAGGGTATTTAAGGATTTTCAGGTTAGGGAGCATGTGTGCATCAAGCCCAAGAAGAGCTCCTTGAGGATTTGATCATGTGCCAAGATGGCACATTGGTATTGCGGGCCTTTCAAGATCCTTGAGAGGATTTGACCAGTGGCCTACCGACTTGCGCTACCTTTGACTGTGAAAGCCCATGATGTTTTCCATGTGTCATTGCTTAAGACGTATGTGAAAGATGTTGATCATGTGATTGACTAGTCTATATTGCAAGTAGAACAAGAAGGAGAATTCTACCTGGAACCTCAGTACATTTGCAGCAAAAGATGCTCATGCTTCAAAATCAAGAAAATTATCGAGTAAGTTAAAGTGCAATGGAAGCACTTTGAGCCTGATGAAGCTACATGGGAGATGAATGATCATATGTGGGCTATGTAGCCTTCTCTATTCGTTGGTTGAGCATATGTATTCTGATATATGTTTTGATATTATGTTTTGATTATGTCTATATATGCATATTTATGTAAATACCACATCGAGCTATGTTATAAATCTCCGATAAGTGGTATGGTGTTCATGTTATGATGGCCATAGTCTCGCTAATATGATATGATGTAAATTCTCCATCAAGCTGTGTTATAAAGCTCCATGGGAAGAATGTATTTTTTCGGTTTATAAGCGTCATTGAACACCAAGGACAATGTTCCCCCAAGGGTGAGGGGTTTGTGACAACCCCTGGTTGATTTTCTATGTAAATAAAACAAGACCAAGGTCATGGGACACATATTACAAGCTGAATGGTAGGAAAAACATAATGATGGGGTATCACTGGTGATTAATTAATAGATATGGAAATTGGAAAAGGCATGGACAAAGGCAAAGTGGCATTAATTGGCATTTATTTATAAAAATAAAGGAACATAGGAGAAAAGGAAGGTGAAGGGTCACAAATTTGCATGAGAGGGAAATTGAAGGAAAAATGAAGGAAAATGAAGAAAATAGAGGCCTTAATAATAAAAATACTTTTGAGGATGAGTTCACGACTTTTGTCAGTTCAGTCTTTGGCATTCTCATTCTACTCTCTCATTCTTTCATACTATTGCACACTTAGAGTATTCTTGGAGCACTTTGGCATACATTGGACTTGGAGAAAGAAGGCGAGGGAAAGTAGGAAAGCGCAAGGGAAAAAGTGGATCATCAACTCCAACTGGATTTCTTTGCAAGTAACATGTTGCATGTGTGATTTCCTTGTTGATTTATGGATGTAGGGTATATGCATGTGATTTTCCGGTTATGTGTTGTCATTTGCATGGAGATCTTCTTGGATTGAAAGTGGTTTATCCTTGACTTTCCATTTCTTGAATATCCATGGTGTTGTGTATTTTTCCACTTGATTTTTCTTTGTTGGTGCTCATAAATCCTTATGAATGTGGGTTGGAACAAATGCTATAGAAGCCCTGGAATAACTTCGGTTGAGTTACTAGTCCTGGAGCCTAGGTTGGGACAAATGCTCTGGAGCCTTTGGTGGGTTGAGTTACTACTCTGTGGAGCCAGGTTGGAAAAACGATCTGGATCCATAGAAGGTTGTGAATTGAGTTACTAGTTCTTGGGGCCCTGGATAGCTTGGGTAGAGACCGATCTGGTTGGTGTTAGTAATGCACGGTCATGACGTGGAGTCATTGTTTGAGGGTTGAGGTGGTTTGTCCTTTGGAAGCCCTAGTTTGGTTTTGTTTGGTTTATTCCATGAGATCCCACATTAATGCTTGGAATATGACGTGGGGATGATTAGCTGAAAGAGATATTTGGTTCAAACCAATGTATGGTCGGGTAGTATGTGGAGGTCTCTTAGTTGCTTGGTATCTTTATATGTTAATAAGAATTATTTTTCTATTGTGGTTCATGTATATTTGTTGACAATATGTTGGTGATATTATGGCTGGGTTTCCATGGTTTATATGCTGGTTATTTTCTGGTTATATGTTGTTTAGATGATGTGTATCTTCTATGGCTCTTATCATAAATTGTTTAGCTATTGATCGGTTGATGAATGCATGGATTAATAAGTGTTGTTGTATCTATGTGGAGAGGGCATAAGGATTCTTGGTGATTCTCATATGAATCTCAGGCTTTTATGATCATATATGCATTCATGACCTGTAGCTTACATGTTTTCCATGTGTTTGATGAAATATTTGTTATGTTATAGGCAGTCTAGGTCAATTTTTGCCTTAAAGTTTGTATGTTTAACTTTTTTTCATGTCATTAATGATTATGAGAAGTCTCAAGAAGTTTTGGAAAGTGGTCTAGAGGTTGACCTGGAATTGTGGCTTAGATCTCAAGACCGCACCCTTTGAACTGGACAAATTGGGTCACAATCACACTTAGACAGGCCTGTAAGTGTGGTTTGAGGCCTTCAACCGCTGGAGGCCTTGAAATTCATGTGGTTAGGGGTTAAGTTATGTGAAAATGTGCCCAACCTTAGGGTTTGGTCACCTGGGGTGGTTCTTTAGCCCCTGACTATCCTTGTAGCCTTGAGGAATGTTGTGAGTTGTCAGTCAGTGGTCAGTTGTAGGCCCCACTTCCTTAACTGAAGTTAGGAGGTTGGGTCATGTCATAGTAACTCTTCGTCTTATGTTTACCCTAGCAAGCCGATGAAACTGGGTAAATGTGGGAGGGGTGGTTATAAAATATTTGTATATACAACGATGCAAAATTTATCTATACTATAAATAGTATTACGAAGAACTGTCATAGATCCTTATTAACTCCAAATTTATGAAGAACTAAGAGGAATCAAATCTCTCGAGTTGCAAACTTTTTCTTAAGTTTTTCACTTAAAGAAAAGTTTGCATTTTGAGAGATTTGATCCCTCTTAGAGCTTGGTAGATCCATATTTAAGATGGATCTATGTTGGTTCTAATATAACTATGATATTCTAATATTTCATAACTTATATTTTAATAACTATAAACAAATAAAAACATGAACCTTTCTTTTTAACCAAAATGAGAATATCTAGAGAATTGATAACTTCGATCAGATCGACTGCCAATATTATACTAGATACAAATATTTCATAAATGCCACTAACAAACAAGTTACAACATGTCAACAGAGACTTGAACCCACACATTCAGGGAAACAAATTGTTCATCAAACAACTTGAGCTAAGATTCTTTGACAAATATAAACATGAAACTATCTAGACCAAATGCAAACAATACATAATTCACATTATAAATAAAGGTTATCTTTCTGTAAAATATAAATAATCAATTCCCCCTCCATCTCCTAAATCATTTATAAAAATTAAAATACATCTTGAGTGGGCCTAATGGTTAGGAATATGTGCTTCTTCCTAAGATGTCATAGGTTCGAATCCAAAGGGAGTAGAGTATGTACACATATTCAAATGGTCCATTTTCCCACAAACCCTCTCTGTACTAAACCATATTTATGAAGAATAAACTTTATATGCCAAGCTTCAAAAGAAACTTTCTTATGGAAGTGAATCTTAATCTATTGCAGATACGCTGAAAATTTCTTGAGACGAAAGTTATTTTAAGTACCAAATGGGAGGAGGAAACCCATTTCTAAATGTTTGTAACAAATTATTTTTTAGTTTGAACAATTTTTGGGGATCTACATGATTTATTGTCACCTTCATTATATAAAAAATTAGTATACACCGTTATTTTCACAATAAATACTAATGCAACACCACAATCGTAAAATTGTACATTTTCACCATCCAGACCGCTCCTTTCATCTATAATTGTTGACTGTGAGTCTATGTTGTAATTCTACCATAAGAAACACGTCGACACTCTTTGCACCAAAAGTCTCAAAATATTTATGGTTAGTTTTATTATCACAAGACAATAGGACCCTAGTTACTTTTTGATAATAATTGCATTACAAACATGCTTGCAAAACTTGAAACTCCACATGAAATCCAAGCCAATGGGCTTGGACTTGGGTCCACATTAGTGGAAGATATTCCTTTATTAAATTTTTAGATCCATGTATCATTGTTGTTAGTACATGAGCCTACAAACTAGACACTATTATGTGATGCCATATTTTTATCTTGTTATTTTTGAGAAAACAACACTAATTCTTGTGTGCTTGATACATTTTTTGGAATCTATGAGGTTCTTTCCATAAAAATTTCTATGTTCCTACTTGGTGATGTCTTCTATTGACAATAATCTCTTATTACAATTTCGATACCTTCAATCCATTTACACCAAAGGATGATGCTCTATATTTTTCTTTGGATGTAAACACACACAAAAGCTAAGATGGAATGTCACATGATACATTTGCAAAATTCCAAAGAATAGCATGGCAAATGGGTGCCTTTTGGAAGAGGATGCAAAGTAGTTAGTTGTTTGGGATCATAAGGATTCTTATGTAGTTTGCAGATTTTGTGCATCCAATCAGCATGGAGCAAAGTCAACCATTCTTTACTATTTACTAGACTTTTCTTCACGCTTTTTTCCCTTCACCTGCCTCCTAGTGATTTAATTAGTGACTGTGGGGTTGAGATGGTACATCCTCATGTATACATGAATTGAAAGCTAACTCAACTTAATATAATAGTTTTCGATGTGAAAGAACATGAGCATACTCCATAGTTGCTTGAAAAAATGTAACTTATTAAGCTACTCAAGGAGTTTGTTAGATTAGTTGCTTCTTGAAAATGTCATTGAACCCTAAATAATATTCCCTTTTGTTATTCTCTTTATATATAGTGATTTGGGTATACTTACCTGATATTCCTGTGTGTGGATGCAAAGAAAGGTCACTCATTCAATAGATAAACTTAAATCGATGCACTAAACAATAACCAATTGATATTGATATATGATACTCCATAGAAAGATTGGTCTTCTTGTCTTTTGAATGTTTGGTATGAGTTATATTTATTGCACAACTATATTGAGGGAAGTGCCTCTAATTTTTTCTTGGGGAAGTTTTTTGTGTCAATTTTTGGTAGTTTTCAGCACATGGTTTTCACCTCTAGAGGTTGTATAGTGCATGTTGGTTTTTCCCATGGTTTTTTAGTTTTAGTTAAGGAACTAAAATTATATTCTAACCCATGGTAAATGGATAGGCGATTTATGGATGCCACTATATATATATAGTATTTTTTTCCAAGGAAAAAATTGTAATTTTATTAATGAAAACAAAATTACATGTTGTAGCTGCTTACAAGAAGTCCATCATCTAGTCAAAGACTGATGATCATAAGTTCATACAAAAAAAATCAACTAAATAGCGAGGAGAAAAGTTAGACTTTTCTCCATTTCTTCTTTTCAACCTTCTGCCATTCTCCTTGAGATGGCGTGGATGAGATGATAGCTAGCTGATTTTCTTCTATTCTTGAGGTTTCCTTGTCTGAATCTGAATTATCGGGAGTATGTTGATGTTTGTTTCCTCCATTGTCCTTTTCTTCAGGTATCCTTATTAGCTGATTTGTAGGGCCCTATTGTTATGCTGGTATATGTGTCTTTTCGACTTTTTCCTCTTTTTTCTTGAATTGGATATTCTTCCTTGGTTGGTTTGGATTCCTTCTCTGTTTCTTCCTCTTCCTCATCTAATTCATTTGGAGGGAATTTCCAACCTTTGGGTTGCTTCCCTGGCTTCTTCTTCCTTCACTGCTCTTTCTTAGAATTAGGGCACATGTTTTGTAAGTGACATGTTCTGCATCTGAAGGCTATGTTCTTGAAATCTAGAATTTGAGTCCAATTCTTCTTGTTGTGTGTCAGTTGTATGTGATCCAAAAGGCCTTTACTGAGGTCCACCTCTACATATATGCGTGTAAAAGTATAGATTTTTTCTTCTATCCTTTGTTCATCGGTCTTTATGTATCGTCCTAAGATATTTCCAATGCCTTCTAGCACTTGATTATGCCAGAAGTGTAGGGGAAGGTTATGTAGCCTAACCCAAATCAGAATCCTTGATACAATCATGGTGTTAGCATCAAAATCTGGGAACCATGGAGTGATGAAGAGCCCCGTCGATCCCCAAAACCATGGGCCTTCTTGTAGGATAATTTATCGTTCTTCTGATGATGCAAACTTTACAATGAAGAAGACTTTGGAGTAGAGGTGTATGTCATAATTTGTAAAGATCTAGTGAAAAAGATCCCTTGGTTTTGGCCAAAAGTTGTTAAATCTGCAAATGAGGGCTTGTGCCTGAAAGATTGTGCAGAAATAGTTTGTTTCTGAAAGTTCTATGTTCAGTTATGGTACATAATTTTCCTGCTCCACAATGTATGGATTGGGATTATTATGTATTTGATTTGAGTTTGTTGTGGCTGTTGATTTCCCTTGGAGTATTTTTTTGTAGGAGATACAAGCATTATCATGTTCCTGATTCGGTTCTTTTCCATTGGGTAAATTAGATCCAACAACACCTCCTGTACCTTTGGATTTACTTGATCTCGTTTCTTCTCCTCTCAGTCTCAAGTTGAGGATGTGTTATAGACATTTTTGGGCACTACAACCCCAAGCATGAAATGTCCATAAATAAAGGGCTCCTAAGTCGCTAAAAGTGTTGTTCTAACCCCTAAAGGAACAAGGTAAACTAATTACAGCTTCTCCCAGAAGTGCTCCATGAAAAACTGCTCAAAATTGGTCAAAACAAGATCATTTCAGCTGCTCCACAGGCCAGGTGCATTGCATCTCACCTAAGTACACTATGGGGGTGCATTGCATTTCAAAAATCCCTTCTATGGGGTGCGATGGGCGAGAAATGACAAATGGCAGTGTCATTCCACGAGGTGGAGAGGCAATGGAAGCTTCCAGAAACTTCTCTTGTGACACTTGCCTCTCTGAATTCGACCAAGGATGAGTAAGAGATCATCAATCTCCAAGTGGAAGCAAGAACTATCAGAGAGAAGACACTAATCAAATCATAAGCTGACTCATCTCCATTACAGATATCTATATATGGATCCCTCATCCCAGAGATCCAGATGCTGGAATTTTGCATATTGTAAGGAATTTCTATTGGTTTCTTGAGACAAACAACAAATTGTTGGGTGATCTAAGCTTTGTATGAGGTGAAGAGGGGCTTCCTTGCTGAGAGGTTGATGCTGGGTCAGAACAACTGGTTGTAACTCCTCTTGGCTTTTTCTTGTTTATCAATAAAAGCTATTCAAGTTTTCCTCCATACTTTTGTGTCATTCATGTTTGCTGCATTTGTATGGTCAATTTACATCTGATCCTAGATTGTTTATGATTATAGATCCATGTCTTTGTATAGTGCTATGCTACTGTGATCTTACAGGTACTCTGTGAAGCTGGGCGTGCAAGGGAACAAGTAGCGAAAGACTATCAAAGAAGAGAGGAATCGAACTAGGAGATTAGCGCAAGACAGAGGTTGGTCTTCTTTGTTCCTCTCTATCTATACTTCATAAAGGAAAAATGAAAGTAGCTTTACTCTGTTTTTTTCTAAGGTAGCTGTCACACCTTAGTGGGATAAGCAGTTCTAAGTAGACACTTTTCCCTGTAACAAAATGGCGACTCCACTGGGGACGAATTAGTTTGTTTGTTTATCTTCCTTGTTGTCTATTTCATAAACTTACAGGTAGCATTCGAACTACATTTGCCATAGCAAATGCAAAGTAGATAAATGCTACTTTAGTCCATCTACTGGATCTATTTATGATTTAAACAACTGATTCACAAACTCTCTGATTGCCCTTGTGATAGCTCTTAGATCCTCCTTAGATCTACCCCTGATTGTTGAATTACTGATTACCTTTTGCTCGGCCAAAACCCATGAACTGAACTGCAAACTGTGACCCAGAACCCAAGCAAAGTCTCATTTCTGGCCCAATGTAGGTACTGTTCTGAGAATCTGAAATTCAGTGCACTTCCCGAGTGTAGAAGGTGGGCTGCATTTCAAATTCCCTGTGTTACAGGTGCACTGATCAGGCTAGGCTTTGTGCAGTTTTGGTTTCTGTGATTCATTCTTTCCAGTTCTATTCCTGAATTTTGCTGCCTGTGATCAGTATATGTCTGTTTGAAACCCCTTTTCCTTGCTGTTATTCCGCCTCCTTTGTACAAAATAACTGTAAATGTTTTGTGTGTTTGTTGAGTCATTTTCAGTTCTCCTTTGCAAAAGTAGCGTAATCGTACTGTCGTCCTTTGATTTGAAACTGTCGCAAGTGTCGATTTTAATCATAGGAAAGAGTTTGATTGCTGTTGATAGTCGATTATCCTGTTACTATTGTTTTTGGTCTGAATTTGTAATTTTTCTAGTGTCAAAACAAGTATTCATTTCAAAATTGTAAGGTGTTGTGATCGTCTCCATTTTTGATTTCGAAAAGAAACATGTTGATATTTGTCGCTTGAAAAGAAATTCAGATTTGTGCATCAACTTTCTTCTTATCATTCATATACTAAGAAAGTCGAAAACAAATACATGCATGTGCATTTGCATTTAGACAGTCTGATTGGTTTGATTTAGGAAAGTGCATTTAGAGTGTGCTCTTTGCTCTTTGTGAAAGAATTCTGTCTTTCTTTCCTTAGTAGTTACGATTTTCATTGCACAAAGAAGATAAAAAGATTGTTTATCATCTTAGATTGCATTTTAGGAATTACATCTACATCTCGCGGTGAACCTGAAAGGCAAACTTCATAAACAAGATCAACTATAAAATAAATTCAATGAATCGTACAACGCTTTGGAACTTAACGCACAACATTTAGAAGTCTAGACTAGAGACGTATTTCGGCATCGTAAAGCCTGGTAACTGTTGTTCTCACTGATGGTTGGGTGATTCCTCTACTTTAAGACGATAAGTGCCAGTACGGACTTGTGCTCCCACGTACCGTCGAGTATATTTTGGGAGACAACAATAGGATTAATCCTTTATCCATAGGAAGCCATGTCTGTCGCCCTATCGATCGCAATGCATTGAACACAGCATTCAGGAAGATTGACTGCTGTACCGTAAAAAGTATTCTGCAGTTTTGCGATTGGTTTGGTAATCCCTCTACCTAGATTTCCAGAGCAGTCCCTTTCGTTCCTTTTCAGACTCTTTAACAGAAAAGGTCCATCTGAGCACTTGTCACTTCAGGCTCATTAAAAATTGAAGGAGACTAGAGTCATCTTTTGTTTTTTCTCGACTCTTAAAAATCGAAAAAACAAGTTGTGTCAAAGCGTCTAAAATTTATTTTAAACGGAATATTCATTACCCTTTCCTACGTTGATCTTGGGTTGAGAAAATGTAATCCACCAACCAAGGAATTCCCCTTGGAGGAAATCCTAGTCCCTTCTCCTCTTGGGGAGATGTTGGTGCACCCCATATGGCCACATTGTCGCTTCCAGGACTGACGATCGGCTTGCCTGTATGGCTCTTCTCAACCTCTGTCGTTCAGAACACTGCAATTCCTGAACAATCGAGTCAGCAACTAGACGAGTCCAGAGTTACCCACCAACCTTCTACTTCCTCCAATTCTTCCTCTCCTCCTTCCTCTTCGCTTGATGGGGCTAGTAAAGCCAAAAGTCAAGTACCTGAGAAGAAGAAGGAAAAGAAGAAGAAGGAGCCAAAAGCGAATGGGGGCAAACGAGCATCGTCTAGCGAAAATCCACACACTGCACCGACCAGGCCTAAATCGCCATGTGTCATTTGCAAAGGAGACCACTATCATAGAGATTGTCCTTGCATCCCTCGGATCTTAAGGGACTGGTCTCCTCGTTTGCACAACCCGGTGTCGTCAACCTCTGGTGATCATGTTGAAAACACACCGTCGACTAGTGAAAGTGAAGCCCCAGGACAAAAAGGAAAATATAGATTTCCTTGTAAACTGTGCGAAGGCGATCATGTCGTCCACCGTTGTCCCTTCTTAGACGAGGCTAAAAGAGTTTTGGATGATCGTCCGGTTTCACCGTTACGACTTCCTCCTGGATATAAAAAACTCTTGTCAAATCCGTCACTAGTTGAAAATCCGGCTGGCCCGCTCAGATGGTCAGCTGAAGCATCTATCATTGAAGACAAACCATCTGAACCCATACCAGACGAAAGTCAAAAGGTCGAGGCGGCAGTTGACCCGGTCTTGCCTTCAGAGGTTCCATCTTCAGATGATACAGTCACCGAAGAGAACAAGGATGACACCGTCCAAATTCTTTTCGTAAGCACAGACTCCAATGAACATGGGGGCAATTTACCCGTTCCTTTACCGCAGGAAGGAAGTTCGTCAGAGTCATACCCGGCCGTCTATTCGGTCCCACCTCCAAGCAACCTAGTTGTCTCCTTTGATTGGAATCAACTAGGCAGACCCCGTTTACCAGCTAGTGTACCATTCTGAATCATTGTTCAAATATATAGAATGGTTATGGCTGGTACCATCATAGATGAAGGGGCTTCTATGAGTATCCTTTCCTCGACTGCTTGGAAAGCGCTTGGTTCACCATCGCTTTTGCCTGAGATAAGAAATCTAACAGGCTTTGACAAAAGAACCAGTCGACCGTTAGGGATCCTTCCCAATGTGCCCATAACATTGAGAGGGAAAACCATTCAAATGAACGTAATGGTAGTTCAAGGATCCCTAGATTATAATCTACTCCTTGGACGAGACTATATTTATTGCATGGGAGCGATTGTCTCCTCACTCTTTAGAGTAATGTGTTTTCCGCATGAAGGAAGAGTGGTCAAGCTCGTAGACCAGCTTTCATTCCCTGGTTCACGCATAGCAAATAGTCATATACCATCCCTGAATGGTCTTTTCACGCAAGAAATGTCTCAATCTCCAGTCCGTCCGCCCGATGAGCGCGAGTAATCCGGGGGACATGACTGAAACCCAGGGGGCATGCACCCTGGTCTGCTTCGGCAGGAAAACTTCGGGTATAGGGTAGGTTTCTGCGAGAGAATATGACTAGTCTGTACTCCCGTCCGTGATTGGAAGAGGGGGTTATTCTGGAATAAGATTCTCTTGTCAAAGTTATGTGGGTTGGCAGGCATTGCCACTCACCTTTGTTTATTTCGATAAACATCGCCGAAGAAGTGTTTTGTTTACGCCGTAAATAGAACAATCTTTGGTAACCTGTAAGAGGTAGACCTCTCCCGGTAAAACAAATGTTTTAACGGAAAGAAGAAGAGGTAACCTTGAAACTCTGTTTTATACCTGGGGGCATGCAAACCTTTTGGCATGCAAGCGAAGAGCGACTATTTATTTTTTAAATTTGTAGGTCCTCTAACCCTTTAAACTCATAGGATTGGCCGTTTCCTAACTTGCATAAAGAAAGGATGTGGGGCAAAACTCTAAAAGTTGTCGTTTTTATATATGAGACATTCTTATCACACGACTGGATTAATCGAGCAGTTTTAACGCGGACTTCATGCTCGTTAAAAAATAAACATAAGCAATGAGCACATGTTCCCCCCAGAGTTTAAGCTCATTAAAAAATGAACCAATTTCCGGTAAATAACCATCGTGAATGTAATACTTCAGCCTTTAAAGCCTTGGTCGTGTTTGCACCGTCACCTCCACTTTTGCATTGGCCAATCATTCACCTCCATTTGATTGTTTAACCATTTTGAAGAACAGCTGCGAAGAGTGATCATGTTAGCCACCCTTGTAACACTGCCGTGATTGGAAAATTCCAAACCTTACCTGGAATTAGTTGCTACCCATTTTATCACTCGTTCCTCAAAAGACGAGTCTCCTTTAAGCTCTTTTCAACTGGTTTGTAAAATATGAAAAGATTGCCGAGCCATTGGCCTCTCTAGCTCGTTAAAGGGACTGGAAGTGCTATCCCTCCTCTAAATTTTAATCTTTTTGAACCTGAGGGATTATTACACAAAAAGATCGAGCGCTTGTTTTGTTCAGCTTGTTAAAAGTATCGAAAATTCATCCCTTCTGTATTGTTTTATACTTTTTTCAGACTTAAGGGATTAGATGACGAAAAAGGAATTTTTGAGTTTCCTTTATGTTCCTTTTCAGACTCTCTAAAATTGAAAAGGATCGAGTTATCTTTGTCGTTAAACTCGTTAAAATTTTAATAGTGACAAACTTGTCTATAGACGAGAACGAGTTTCACTATCGCTAGGCTCGTTAAAACATAGCGATGGGTTTGCCCGAAGGGCAAATTATAGAACAAGCATATGTTATCCTCCTCAAGCTTGATAAAAATAAAGAGGTACTGGTCAGCAATGACTGGGGAAAAATTGGGAAGAAAACTTGAAGAAACTTTGTTGGTAGCAAGTCGCTCTTGAACATGACACTTTCATTCCGCATCCAAGTCGGTTGGGTTGTTTCATTCACCGGTCACATCACCATGGTCCCATCATACCATCCACATTCGGGGTTAATGCTACCAATCCATCACGTCAGTGTCGCCGATATGTTCAAGAGAAGTCATTCAGAGAATTCACCTGTGTCTCACCCACTACAATACATTTATACTCCATTCTTTCATGACCGCCACCCTGAAGCTTATATCACCAGATCATTTTCACCTCCATTAAAATCATTTGCTCCGTTCCGTGTCATTGATGTGGGATTCATTAAGGCCCTCCTGTGACGGATCACTTCTTGTTGACATCAGCTCATTATCCAAGAAGTTGATCTAGGAACACCCCATTCAGTACTTTGAAGCTTGCATGCCTCAATGGCAAGTTTCTCACTTTCAGCGACAGGTTTACATCAATGACCTTCGACCGAAAGATTTTGCGTGGTGTTCGACGCCAAGTCCTTTATTCACACCACGTGAATTGTACTGCAGTACCTTGAGGGTCATTATCATTATCGGTGATTCCTCTCGCGCTTGTTAACAGCTTATACCATTGGCTGGTAATCAAGCGATGTCTTTCCATGTTCGACTCCAGAACATCTCTCACATGGATAGATTTGTACTTCGAGTGAAGATCGAACGAGATTGAAGACCCCGGATCTAGTTTCATCCATCCGGGATGCGATATATATTCAGGGAAATAAAGACATCAAATGTACATCATTGCTACACAGATAATCATCCAATCAAAGGGATGATGGCTCTATCAGAATCATCAGTCCACACTCAGACGATTGTCTGTCTTATGTACATGAAAATGAATTTATAAAGCTGAGCATGGGAATGCCCGCCTCAGCTAGATCATGAAAATATTATGAAGATAATGTATTGTATTGTATCTTATTACAGGTCTCCTCCCAACTTGAAAGAACTTCGGATCCTCGTAATAAAGCATTTCACCCGTCATCAAAAGATTAACGACCTCATGCTTTAGGGGGCAACTGTTATAGACATTTTTGGGCACTACAACCCCAAGCATGAAATGTCCATAAATCAAGGGCTCCTAAGTCCCTAAAAGTGTTGTTCTAAGCCCTAAAGGAACAAGGTCAACTGATTACAGCTTCTCCCAGAAGTGCTCCATGAAAAACTACTCAAAATTGGTCAAAACAGGATCATTTCAGCTGCTCCACAGGCCAGGTACGTTGCATCTCACCTAAGTACACTGTGGGGGTGTGTTGCATTTCAAAAAGCCCTTCTATGGGGTGCGATGGGCGAGAAATGAAAAATGGCAGTGTCATTCCGCGAGGTGGAGAGGCAATGGAAGCTTCCAGAAACTTCTCCTGTGACACTTGCCTCTCTGAATTCGACCAAGGATGAGTAAGAGATCATCAATCTCCAAGTGGAAGCAAGAACTATCAGAGAGAAGACACTAATCAAATCATAAGCTGACTCATCTCCATTACAGATATCTATATATGGATCCCTCATCCCAGAGATCCAAAGGCTGGAATTTTGCATATTGTAAGGAATTGCTGTTGGTTTCTTGAGACAAACATCAAATTGTTGGGTGATCTAAGCTTTGTATGAGGTGAAGAGGGGCTTCCTTGTTGAGAGGTTGATGCTGGGTCAGAACAGCTGGTTGTAACTCCTCTTGGCTTTTTCTTGTTTATCAATAAAAGCTATTCAAGTTTTCCTCCATACTTTTTTGTCATTCATGTTTGCTGCATTTGTATGGTCAATTTACATCTGATCCTAGATTGTTTATGATTATAGATCCATGTATTTGTATAGTGCTATGCTACTGTGATCTTACAGGTACTCTGTGAAGCCGGGCGTGCAAGGGAATAAGTAGCGAAAGACTATCAAAGAAGAGAGGAATTGAACCAGGAGATTAGCGCAAGACAGAGGTTGGTCTTCTTTGTTCCTCTCTATCTATACTTCATAAAGGAAAAATGAAAGTAGCTTTACGCTGTTTGTTTCTAAGGAAGCTGTCACACCTTAGTGGGATAAGCAGTTCTGAGTAGACACTTTTCCCTGTAACAAGATGATGGTGGTTACAAGAAGAATATTATATTCATGTAAGATCGTCCTGCAGGGATCTACCTTTGCAAATCAAATTTTGCAGGTGTGTTCGATATCCTAGCTTGTGATTGATGTTCCGTTTCATTTGTAGTATCTTATCAGAAGTCTGAACCTAGAGTGATGAAGATTTACCAGCCGGGGGTTTTATAAAAATTTGAAAAGTGTTCTTCTTTCCCTGTTCCAAATGGTCGAAGGGAAAAATTGTCACTTCTAATGCTTGTTTTGAAAACTGCGTCTATGTGGGGATATTTTGTATTTGCCGTGTCCATATTTCCCTATAATCTAATGTGATTGTGGACGAATCTAACGGAATTGGTTCCTATAGCCACAAAGAAATACCAAATCCACCTTGTTTGAGATTTTTTGCGCTCCAGAGGGGGGAAAATGCCAGATCTGGTAAAGGAAATGATGGAATCCTCAGATCTGTTTGTGTCTGCCACTATATAGATATATATGGTGCATTACAATTGATCTCTGTGCTAGTATACCATTCCACATGTGAAATCTAGGAAGAAAGATCCAGATCATCAAAACGCAAAGGGTCCTTAGAGATTGGATGGGGGATCCCGATGTTTTTGTTCACAGGTGCATCGATCCACCCTGGGCTTCACTGAGGTAGATCTGGGCCAAAAACATAGGATAAACGACGATGAATTCTGCTATGTCTCGCCCATATCATGGGGTTCGGATTGATTGCAAAAATGCGAAGGGATAGGAATCCCATGGTGCGCTAGCCATTCCGGTACAAAGGTGGGTGAGAAAGATGCATCCCCGAAGAAGACCAAACCCTTATTGGTGGAAAATAACAGGACCATGCGTTCCTCTCCGCAGACCCTCCATCTTCGTAGTCTGTCACCCCAGATACTCCATGTCGGATGATCTTCTTTGCCTCGTCTCTTCCATTGCCGCAGACGATTGCCATCATCGCAATATATATAGTATTATTATACTATGCAAAAGAATATGTTGAAACATGTTTCGAAATTTCCTTATTTTGAGTTTCGAAGATAAAATCTTTGTGTTAAGGTGTGTGTTTGTCATTGCATATTTTTTGTTTTATTAAGAATATGTTTGAAACAATTAATCATATAGGGTTAAAACCTACATTTTATATTAGAGTAATTCTTGGCTAAGGGGTTTTGTTTGAACTTGTGGTAAACCTTGTTAGAATGGGAGATTTTTGGAATCATTTCTTGTGGTGAAAGGAAATGGGAAGTAGTTCAAAGATAGAGATCAAGAAATTCAATGGGGAGAGTTTTGAACCATGGAAACTAAAAATGGAAGATCTGTTGGTGCACAAAGATCAATGGATTGCTATAGATCCAAGTGTTGCAACAATAGGAATGTCGATAAAAGACTGGACCAAGTTGGATCGAAAAGTGAAGAGCACAACATGGTTTTGTCTCTAAGATTTAGTATTACCACATGCTTCGGGAGAAGCTATAGCAAGTCATTGTTGAACAAGTTAAGAGCTTTGTATCAATCTAAGTCCTCAATGAACAAATTGTTCCTACAAAAAACGCTATATAAAATGAGGATGGAAGATGGAGAGTTTGTGAGAGAGCATCTGAACACCTTCTATACTATGGTAAATCAAATACTATCTCTTGATATTAAAATTTCAAAAAAATCTAAGTGCATCAATTTGTTGTGTTCTTTACCAGACTTGTGGGATAGTTTGGTTGTTTCCATAGGTAGTATTTCAACTAATTTAAGTTTTGATAACATATTCTCATCCTTGTTATTGGAGGAGATGAAATGAAAAAGCATGGAAAATCAAATCATAGATGCCTTGCTTGTAAGATGATGCACCCAAAATAAAATTAAAAATAAGTAATCAGGTGGGATCTAAATATAGAGGAAGATCTTATAAGGATGTAGAAAAGAAGGGCATTACAAGATATATTGTAAATCCAAAATTGCTAAGAAAGAGAAAAAATCTGATGATTGTCCTTATATAGAAGCAAAAACCTCCTCAAATAAAGGAGGGGATGTGTATTTGACTTCTTCAAGTACACATCTAGAATATGAGGCATGGTTGATTGACTAAGGTGCATCCTCACATGGAGTGGTTCTATGATAATGAAAGATATGATGGTGGTGATGTTTTCTTAGGAGATGACCCAATAACCAAAGTAATAGGACAAGGAAAATTCAAGTTGATGCTCATGGGTGGAAGGATTAGAACACTCCATGTTGTTCTGCACATTTCAAGATTGACTAGAAATTTGATTTATGTAAGCAATATGAGTGGTGTTGGTGTAAAAACAATGTTTGGAAAGGATACTTGCATGACGGTTCAAGGAGTAATGATATAATAACTGAGGGCAACTCATATTGGAACTTTGTATAAGCTATTAGGAAGCATTGTTAGTGATGGGCGCAACAATTCCATTGTTCCTAAGAGTGGAGTAGAGGAAGGAAACACTCTTGTAGCCTTTGGAGAAAATACTATGTTGTGGCATCAAATACTGGGACATATTAAAGAGAAGGGCCTTCAAGTAACATATATTAATGGTATTATAGAAGTTATGTCTAGTTTCTCTGTATTTTGATTTATGTGAATATGGTTTATATGGGAAACAAAATTGGGTAAGATTCTCCTATGGCTGTATGGGGTTGGAGTGAATATTACAGTCAGTGGGGCACAATGATGTGTTTGGACCTATGTCAGTTTCATCACTAGGTTACCCTGTGTATTATGTCTTATTTATAGATGACTTCTTGATGAATACATGGATTTGTTTCCATGGGAAGAAGTTTGAAGTCTCTGACAAATTAGAAGAGTGTAAGGATTTTGTAGAAAATTAGATAGAGAAGAAAAATGAGGTGTCGAGGATTGATAGTGGTGGAGAATTATGAGGGAATGAATTCAAAGAATTCTATAAAAAGTGTGTTATAAAAAGACAAAAGACTACTCCATACACATCTCAACAGAATGGAGTTGCAAAAAGGATGAATATGATTTTAAAGGAAAAAGAAACGAGCATGCTCAGTGGTGTTGGGTTCAAACAAGAATTTTAGGCCAAGGCAGTGGAAACTACATGTTACCTAATAAATATATCACCTTCATCAACTTTGGATGATAAAACTCCACATGAGTATGGACTAATAAGAAACCTTCTCTTAAACATCTAGGGTATTTAACTGCGATGCTTGCATACATGTTCCAAAGGAGAATATAATTTATCTAGATCAGAAAGTTGAAAAGTGTGTCATTATAGGTTAAAGATGGCTTGAAATGTTATAAGTTTTAGAACCCCAAAACTAAGAAGGTAGTGTAAATTTTAGATGTAGTGTTTAGAGAAGTCAAAGACACTGTCAAACAAGAAATCCCACCAAGGAGAAAGAACCAGAAAAGATAGAGTTTAAATTAAAAGATGATGAATTGACTTTACAGAAGAACATGAATAATAAAAAGAAGAACCACATACTCTAGTATTGATCTCTCGGGAAGGAATATACCTAATTTTCATTCAGATTTTTAGTTGTTCATTATTTATGATGATCGTAGAACTGCTAGAGAGAAAATGGATTCAGACGCTAACAAACTCTGGAAAAAGGCCATGGTTGAAGAAATAGACGCCTTAAGACAAAAATGAGGCTTGGGATCTATTGGAGTTACCAGCGAGAAGAAAGCCCATTAGCAAAAAATGGGTTCTTAAGAAGTTGAATGCAAGAGGTAGAATAGAGAAATACAAAGCTCAATTAGTAGCAAAAGGGTATTCCGAGGGAGAGGGAATTGACTTTGGTGATTTTTTTTCCTGGTGTTAATTTAACTTCTATTATATCTCTTTAATCTATTGTTACTTCTTTAGATTTTGAAGTGGAATAAATGGATGCGAAGACAACATTTCTACATGGAGATTTGGAAGAAGAAATTTACATGAAGTAGCTGGAAATTTTTGATGTTAAAAGAAAGAAATAGTTGGTATGCAAACTAAAAAAGTCATTGTATGGGTTAAAGCAATCACCAAGGATGTGGTATAAAAAAAGTATACTTATATATTGGGAGTTAGCTTTACAAAGAGCAAAGAGGGTCACTGTGTGTATTTCAAATTAGTTGGTGATCATCTTAATTATTTGGTATTGTATGTGGATTTTATGTTGTTGATTGGAAATGACAAAGAAATCATCTAAGAAGTGAAAACTTAGTTGTCTTCTAAATTTGACATGAAGGATTTTGGTGCTACAAATTTCATTTTGGGCATGATTAAAATTAAAAGATACTGCGAAAAGAGAAAATTCTGGTTAATTATAGGAAATATGTTAAGATAATTTTGTAGAGGTTTAATATGCATGAATATAAACCGGTAAAAGTCCCTTTTCTTGTAGGTGTAAAGTTATTTGTAGAAAAGTGTCACAAGCCACATGAAGAGGAAGATGACACAACCCGTGTACCATACACTAGTGCAACTGGATGTTTCATGTATGCAATAGTTTGTACAAGGCCAAACATTGCACATACAATGGAAGTATTGGGCAAGTATATGTCAAAACTAAGGAAAGAGCATTGGACAACAATAAAAGAAGTTTTCAGGTATTTATGTGGCACTATTGTTATGGATTGTACTAGCAAGAAAGATTAGGTTTGGATAGAGTGTTGGATATACATGGCCTTGTTAATGTAGATTGGGTTGAAGATTTGGATCATAGAAGATTTACAAGTGGGTAAGTGTTTAACTTATTTGGGGGAGAAATCAATTAGGTGAGCAAGAGATAATATGTAGTGACACTCTCAATGACATAAGCTTAATACATATCAAGCACTCATGCAAGCAAGGAAGTAGTATGGTTGTAGAGATTGTGTTCAGGTATTGGGTTGGTATAATGAACTTTGAAGATAGATTGTGATAGTGAGAGTGCAATATTCCCACTATAACAGAGCATATTGCTGTTCAATATATCTTTGTGAGAGTTATGGTTAAAATAATGGTGGTGTTGTTAGTGAAGGTGGGCACTTTGAGGAATGTTGTAGATTCATTAACAAAATCTACGAGCAGTAAAAAATTCTCTTCTTGTAGAAAAACAATGGAAATTATTGCTTTACATTATTGATCACGTATTCTTACAACCTCTTATGTACAAAAAAACAACAAGTAAAATAATGTTAAATATGTGTTATATTCTTTGTACAATTATCTCGAAAGCAATACCCTTAAAAAAATTTAGTAAATAGGTCATTTATCTGAAGTAACGAGTAGCGATTCATCTTCATTGCCGAGAGCTAAGATTCAAGACAAAACTACATAAGCAAAGACAATCAGAAGAAGACATTGCCTAATTAAAGTTGTTTTTACAAAGATGTCAATTCAATCTATGGAAACTTCTCGATGGCTTGTCATTGAAAATTTTGAATGGTTTGCCACTGGGGAGATTCAAAAACAGCTGTCCACGACAATGTCAGAAATCTTTAGGTGAAGCGCTTGGGGAGTTCAAGGCAATTTTCAATCTTCCCGCTTGGGCAGTGGGAAGATTTCGAGATCCCATCGACGCAGATTTCAAAATACCATATGATGCATTCGAAAACATGTCGTTGGGTTCAATTAAATAATGTTAACGAGTTGTTTTACAACTTTCCAATCGAACCTTTAAAAAAGGTTCCACGACTTTCTATTGGGATTTTTCAACTTTCATAACCAATGGAGTTTAAAGTGTCTCTTTGGTGGGAAACTTTAACCATGCATTATCATGAATCTGCATCTTAGATTTCAATTTTATTTGTTAAGTTGAGTTTTTTGTGGGTTAATTTCAATTCAAATTGTCAATCTGTTTATGTAAATCAAAATATGATTTTGGCTATAAATATAATGTGGGAATGTCTTTTTCAATTCAAATCATATCATATTTCAACTAGAAAATTTCAGACTTACACGAAAGGAATAACATGTTAAATAAAAGTGCCAAGCACATTTTTATGTAACTATATGTATTATTAAGGTTTTAATAAAATTAAAAATAAGAATATTTCTATATATATAGACGTGAAATTTATATATAATATGAATAGTATTATTACGAATCATCATAGATCCATCTTAACTCTGAATTTATGAAACACGAAGAGGAATCAAATATCTCGAGGTGCAAACATTTCCTCAAGTTTTGCACTAAACATAAAAAGAGTTTGCATCTTGAGAGATTTGATTCTTCTTAAAGCTTGATAGAGCCCAGGTTATGAATTTATATTGGTTCTAAAATAACTATGATATTCTAATACTTCATAACTGGATTTAATAACTATAGATAAATACAACTATGAAACTATCTAAATGAAATGCAAACAAAACAAATTATAGATAAAGTGAACTGTTCTAAAATATAATGAATCAATTCCACATCTATGTCTTAACACCATTTATAAAAACAAATGTACATCTTGAGTGAGCCTAATGATTAAGAATATGTGTTTTTTCCTAAGATGTCATAGGTTCAAATCTAAAGTGAGGTAGAGTATGTATACTTTTGTGGGTTTTAACAACCAAATAAGAGGAAGAAACCCATTTATAAATGTTTGTAATCGAATTATTTTTTAGTATGAACCAATTTTGGGGATCTGTATGATTGTATTGTTGCCTTCCTTATCTAAAAAATTAGTATATGCCATTGTTTTCACATTAGATACTAATGCAACACCATGGTTGTAAAATTGTACATTTTCACTACCCAAACCACTTCATTCATCTATAATTGGTGATTGTGAGTCTATCATTATCATTCCAATAGAAGCAACATACCAAATGACACCATTTGCACCCAAGGTCCCAAAATATTTATGGTTGGTTTTATTATAAGGAGACAAGAGAACCCTAGTTACTTTTTGACAAAGGTTTCATTTCAAACATGCTTTCAAAAACTGAAACTCCACATGCAATGCAAGCCAATGGGCCTAGACCTGGGTCCATATTAGTGGAAGATATTCCTTTATTAAATATTTGGCTCCATATATCATTATTGTTAGTACATGAGCCTAGAATCTCGACATTATTATGATATGCCAAACTTTTATGTTGTTATTCTTGGGCAAATAATATTGATTCTTATTATGCTCAATAATCTTTTGGAATCTTTAAGGAGCTTTCCATAAACATGTCTTTGTTCATACTCGGTAATGTGTTTGTACTAACTATAGTATCTGATTGCAATGTTGATTCCTTCAATATGTTTAGACTAGATGATGATGCTCTATATGATTCCTTCAATATGTTTAGACCAGATGATGATGCTCTATATTTTGTTTAAGATGTAAAGATGGAATGTCACCTAGGATATTTGTAGAATTCCAAAGAATAACATGCAAAGTGGATGCATTTTAGAAGAGGATGCCAAGTAGTTGGTTCTTTGGGGATATACATTTGTATGTATATTGTAAATTCTATGCATCCAATTAATATGGAGCAAAATTAAGCATTCTTAAATATTCATTAAACTTTTCTTCACACGTCTTTCCACTTCACCTTTCTCCTAGTGATTTAATTAGCGATTGTGGGGTTGAGATGATACATCCTCACATATATTTGAATTGAAATCTAACTCAAATAAATGCAATAGTTGTTGGTTTGAAAGCACAAGAACATACTCCACAATTGCTTGACAAAATGTAACTTATTTTTCCACTTTAAGCCATTTGAGTGAGGAGTTTGTTAGATTAGTTGCTTTTTAAATATGTCACTCAACCCTAAATAATATTTCCTTTGTTATTATCTTTATATATAGTTATTTGGGTCTACTTTCCCATACTTCCTCCATGTGTGTGCAAATAAATATCACTCATTCAATACATAAACTTAAATTGATGCACTGAACAATAATCGATTGATATTGACATATAATACTACTTAGAATGAATGGCCTGCCTATCTTCTAGATGTTGGGTATGCGTTATATTCTTTGCACGACTATCTTGGGGGGAATTACTCCTATCTTTTTTTGTTGTTGTTTCGTGTCGGTTTTTGGCATACAGTTTTTCGCCTTTAACAGTTTTGTGGTTCATGGTGGTTTTCCCCATGGTTTTGTCATTTTAGTTAAATAAATATTATTATATTCTAATGCGTGGTAAATGGATTGGTAGTTTATGGATGCCAAATAATATGCATTGTATTTTAATACTATTCAGAAGAATATATTGAAAATTCTTTCTAGTTTTCTTGATTTTGGTTTTCTAAGATAAAATATCTGTGTTAATGTGTATGTTTTCCATTACATATTTTTTGTTTTATTAAAAATATCTTTGCAAAAATTAACCATATAGGGATAAAATCTACATTTGATATCAAATAACTTTTGGCTACAAGGGGATGCTTTTGTGCTAAGGGGTTTCGCTCAAACTTGTGGTAGACCTTGTTACAATAGGAGATACATGGAATCGATTATTGTGGTGAAAGGAAATGGCAAGAGTTTCAAAGATAGAGATCAAGAAATTCAAATAACAGAGTTTTGAGTTGTGAAAACTCAAAAATAAGTATTTGTTGGTGTACAAAGATCAGTGGATCATTGTAGATTGGGGTACTACACGAATAAGGATATTGACAAAAAACTCGACCAAGTTGGATAAAAAGGAAAAGAGTACAATATGGTTGTCTCTCAGATTTAATATTACTAAATGTTTCAGGAGAAGCTACACCAAAGGCATTGTGTAACACATTAGGGATTTTGTATCAGTCTAAGTCCCTAATGAACAAATTGTTCTTACAAAAAAAGTTGTATAACCTAAGGATGAAGGATGGGGACTCGATGATAGAGAGCCTAAATGCTTTCAATATTGTGGTAAGTTAGCTACTATCTTTTGATATTAAATTTTCAGAAAAATATAAGTGTATCAATTTGTTATGTTCTTTACTGGACTCATGGATAGTTTTTTTCCCATAGGTAGTAAACTACTTTAAGATTTGATGACATAGTCTCATCCTTGTTATTGGAGGACATGAGATGGAAAAACATGGAAAGTTAGAACACATATGCCTTTTCTGTAAAAAAATGCTCCCAAAATAGAAACAAAAATAATTCATCAAGTTGGGGATCTAAATATAGAGGAACATATAAATTTCTAGGAAAATTCGTAAAGGTAGGTTGGAGATGCAGAAAAGAAGGCATTACAAGAAATATTGCAAATAAAAAATTGTTGAGAAAGGGAAGAAATTTGATGATGCTCCTTATACAAAGAAAAAACCTCTTCAGATGAAGGAGGGGATGTGTATTTTTCTTTTTCAAGTACACATGTAGATCATGAGGCATGGTTGATCAATGCAGGTGTATCCTTTCATGTGACTCTTGACTGAGAGTGGTTCTACAAGTATGAAAGATACGATGGTTGTGATGTTTTCTTAGGAGATGACTCAATAACCAGAATCATTGGATGAGGAAAATTCAAGTTGAAGTATATGGGTGGAAGGATTAGAATGCTCTTTGGTGTTCTGCACATTCTAGGATTGGCCATAAATTTAATTTTTGTAAGCAATATGAGTGATTTAGGTGTAAAAACAATGTTTGAAAAGGGTACGCACATGACGGTTCGAGGAGAAATGGTATAATGATTGAGGGGAGTTCGGATTTAAACTCTGTATAAGCTATTGGGAAGACTCTATTAGTGATGGGTGCAACAATTCCATTGTTCTTAAGAGTGGAACAAAATAAGGAAAAAATACTGCAACCTTTGGAGAAAAGTCTATGTTGTGGAATCAAAGAATCAAACATATTAGTGAGAAGGGCCATTGAGTACCACATGGTAATTGTATGCTAGAAAGTATGTCTAATTTCTCTTTGGATTTTGATTTTTGTGAACATTGTTTATATGGGAAACATAATCGGGTTAGATTCTCCTTTGGTTCTATGAGTCCATAGATTACAATTTGTGCATAGTGATGTGTTTGGATCTATGTCGATTCAATCATTAGGTAAATATGTTTATTATGTCTCATTTATAAATGAATTCTGGAGGAATACATGGATTTATTTCCTCAGGAAAATATCTGAAGTCTTTGAGAAATTCAAAGAGTTTAAGGCTCTTGTGGAAAATTAGATAGAGGAAAATAAGGTGCTGATGACTGATAGTGGTGGATAATTCTACGGGAATGAATACGATGAATTATGTAAAAAGTGTGGTATAAGAAGGCAGAAGACTACTGCATACACAACTCTGCAGAGTGGAGTTTCATAAAGGATCAATAGGACATCAATGGAGAAAGTGAGTCACCTGCTTAGTGGTGTTGGGTTTGGATAGGAACTCTAGGAAGAGGCACTAGACACTTCATGTTACCTAGTAAATTTATCTCCTTCATCATTTTTTTATGATAAGAATCCACATGAGGTATGGACTAATAAGAAAAATTCTCTTAAACATCTATGGGTATTTAATTGTGATGCTTACGCACATGTTCCAAAGGAGAATAAGAGTACACCACATAAGAAAGCTGAAAAGTGTATCTTTATTGGATAAAGATGACCTGAAAGGTTATAAAATTTCGAACCCAAAAACTAAGAAGTAGTGTATAGTTGTGGTGTAATATTTAGAGAAGTAAGACATAATTCCAAACAGGAATTCCTACCTTGTTATGTAACCAGATAAGAAAATAGAGGAGAAGATAGATCAATGATTTGAAAATAAGCCTCTTCGAGGGAGCAACCTCCTTTTACATCACATAAATGAATAATTCCTAGATGATACAAATGACAAGGCCTTCTTTGTATACAAAAGAGTCTAAAGGGTCATAATATAATTAGGGTCTACATAACAATAATAATGTAAGGGAAAAATAATAACAATAGTGGGCTTCTATGGGGCACAACAATAACAATATGGGGGCTACATGGGACGCACCAATAACAATATGGGGAATACACAAGTATTATAGGGACCTAACATGCCTCTCTCCTTCAAAAAAGTGTTTTCCTAAATGCTTGAATAGTTCTGGATGCTTTTGTATAAAATATTCATCCTCCCATGTGGAATCTTTCGTGGGTAAGTTCTTCCACTTAATGAGATATTATGAGCTTGATTGATTCTGTAGCTGCCAGATTCTTGTTTATGTGATTGCTTTGGGCTCTAATATGATTTTTCCTTCCTCATCAAGTTCTAGCAATATAGTTTGAACTAGAAACTTGTCACTTATAACCTTCTTCAAACATGAAACATGGAAAACCAAATGTATTCACGAAGATGCAGGTAGCTCCAATTTTTATGCATAGTACCAATCTTTTGCAATACCTTACAAGGGCCATAGTAATTGGGTGATAATTTATCGTCTTTCTTTGCTTTCTTGAGTGACATTTTCTTGTATGGTTGCAGCCGTAAAAATACCCAATCGCCCACATCAAAACTTCATTTGTTGCAATGTTGATCTGCTTGTTGCTTCATTCAATTTTGTGCTAAAGTCAGGTTATCCTTTAAGAGTTGGAGAACTTGTTGTCGATGCTTGATGTGATCTTCCACTTCTTGAAGCTTAGCATTGTCTCTTCGATGTGATGTGATTTATGGTGGATGATATCTGTAAAGTGCCATAAATGGGGTCATTTTTGTTGTGGTATGAAGGAAGTGTTATACCACCATTTTTCCATAGGTAACCTCTTGGCCCATTGTGTTTGTTTATCATATACAAAGCAACAAAGATATCCTTCCATTTTTTTCACTATCTCATTTTTCCCATCATATTGAGGATGATAAGATGCACTAAGAGCCAATTGAGTACCAAGAAAAGAAAATAAATTTGTCCAAAAATTTCTAGTGAAAATGGGATCTTTGTCACTTACAATAATCTTTGGATTTCCATGCAAATTTTGAATTATTTCCACAAATGTAGAAGCAACTATATAGGCTTTGAAAGCATGAGATAGAACACAAAAGTGTGCATACTTGGTAAGTGTATCAACTACCACCATGATGACACTCTTTCCTTCAGACTTGGGTAGACATATGATTAAATCCATTGAGACCTCCTCCTAACGCCGACTTGGAATGGATAATAGTCGTAAAATACCTAGAGTTTTAATTGTCTTGACTTTATTTTGTTGGCAGACCAAACATTCGACCACAAACTTCTAAGCATAAGATTTAAGGCCATGCAAAAAACGTTCCTTCTTGACCATGTGGTAAGTTTTTAAAAATATTGAGTGCCCTCATATAGGAGATGTGTGCAATTCCAAAAGAACTTTTTCTTTGAGTTTGGAACTCTTACATAGATATAAGCAATGCTTGTACCATGGTGAATAATTTTTCCAGATAAAAATATCAGATGCACAGAGATCTTGCTGCAACTTTTGAATGAGTGTCTATACATGTTTTCCATTCTTTCATTCATCCATTGCTTCATTTATCCAATTACGTTGGACAATAGAAATGGCATGAAGCAATGCCTCCATATCCTCATCCTTTCTTGAGAGTGCATATGCAACAACATTTTGCTTCCCTTTCTTGTAGATGATTTCAAAGTCATAACCAAAATCTTTGTGACCCATTTATGCTGCTCTTCTAAATATAATATTTGTTCCAACAAGTATTTAAGACTATCATGATTTGTTTTTACCTTGAAGTGTCTTCCAATTAGGTAAGGGAACCATTGCTCCAGGGCATGTAGAATTGCGAGCATTTCCTTCTCATAAATGGGTTTGTGTAAATTTTATCCTTTGATCAGATGACTTTCAAAGGCAGCGGGTCTTCCTTATTGCATTAAAACAACACCAATTCCATTTCCTAAGGAATCACATTCTACAATAAAGGTTTTTGTGAAGTCTGGTGTAGCTAAGACCGAAGCTCAACACATTGCCTCTTTAATATGTTCAAAGAGTTGCTTCTAGAGTCCAAGAAAATGCATATATATATATATATATATATATATATATATATTTTAATATTTTTTTAAATTTTTTATTATATATATATATATATATTTATATATATTTATTTTATTATTATTATTATTCTTATTCTTATTATTATTATTTATTTTATTTTATTTATTTATTTTTATTTTATTTTTTATTTTTCCAGTAATGTTGTTAGAGGTGCTGATATTTTCCCATAATTCTTAACAAACTTGCGATAATACCCTGTCAACCTGAGAAATCCTCGAAGATGCCTTAAAGTTGTGGGGATTTTCCATTCCTTTATGGCTTCAATTTTTTTAGGGTCTACCTTAACACCCTCATGAGATACAATATGACCCAAATATTCCACCTCTTGTACCCCAAAAAAACATTTGGAAGTTTTTGTATACAATTGTTTCTCTTCCAATAGTTTGAGCACCTTGTCAACATGTTGAACATGATCCTTCCAAGACTTGTTGTAGATTAGTATATCATCAAAAAATACTAACAAAAATTTTCTAAGGGTTTGAAATGTGGAAGGTACATTAGTAAGGCTAAAAGGAATGACCAAAAATTCGTAATGACCTTCATGAGTTCTGAATGTTTTTTCAAAATGTCTTCACACTTCATTCTAATTTGATGATATCCTAAATGAAGATCTAGCTTGGTGAAGTAAATTTCTCCATGTAATTCATCCAACAGTTCATTAATGACAAGAATGGGAAATTTATCTTTAATAGTGAGCTTGTTGAGCTCCCTATAATCCAGGCACATATGCCATGATCCATGATCCTTCTTGTGTACCAATACAACTAGAGCAGAGAAAGAATTTTGGCCAGGTTGAATTACACCAGCCTCTAGCATTTCTGCAACCATACATTCAATTTCATTCTTATGGGCATAGGGATATTAGTAAGGTTTGATGTTTGGAGGGGCACTTCCTGGAATCAAGTGAATAGCATGATCATGATCATGAATAGGTGGGAGACCCTTGGGAGTCTCAAATACCTTGGAATGATTGTCAAGATCTCTTTGGAGATATGGAGAAATGGGAGAATTAGATGTTTGAACATCTAGTGAGCATAATTTTGCAATTACACCTTGTTGTTGCTTCTTCAAAGTATTTATCATGGCATTAGAGCTGGTTATCTTACCAGTTTTCCCAGTGACACCCATTAATTCAATTGCCCTTTCCTTGTAGAAAAATTTCAAAAAAAGTTCTCGAAAATTAAAATCTATTGTCCCCAAAGATTGTAACCATTATGCTCCTAATACAATATCATAACCACCCATTAGAAAGGAAATCATTTTAATATTCAATACATATTCCCCCATGGTCATATTGATATTATGGCATTTCCCCGAGAAATTTATAGTTCTTCCATTTTCAACTATCACTTGACACTCTAGTGTTGGGTATAGAAATCAATTCAAATCCTTCACTATCTTACAATGAATAAAATTATGGGTACTACCCAAATCAGTCAATACTATTACCTTTTTATTCTTAATATATCCTTCTATCTTGAGAGTTTGAGGAGTGGTAATTCCCACCAATGCATTACAATATGTGGTTGGATTCATTTCTTCTTTTTCAACCCTTGATGTCAGTTCCTAGCATATATCTTTTTCTTTTGATGTTTCTTGTTCCTTTTCTTCCTTCTCTTCACAATCTATGTAAAATAATTTATTCTCAGCACATTTATGAACTTTACTGTATTTTCTATCAGAACTATAACAAATTCCTTTTACTATTTTTTCTTCTACTTTTTGTGGTATCAACCTTGTCGGTTGTGGATGGATAGGAGCAACAACACTTCCATCTTCATAGTTGTGAGTGGTATACCTCCTTGTTTCCATAAATTTTCTTTCAACTTTTCTTGCCACCCTAAATGAATTCTCCAATGACTTAGGTTCCCAAAGGCAAACCTCATGTTGGATATTATCCTTTAAAGTCTATATGAAGACATCAAACATATGCTCCTCAAGAATATCAGTTACCTTGATATGTAGTCTTTGGAAGTCCTCAATGTGCTCCGCCAATAAACCCTTTTGTTTGAGATATATTAATTGGCTAAAGAAAGTGTTTCTCTTTGTATCCTCATAATGTTCTATCGATTCCTCCATAAAAATTGACCAAGTAGCCATCTACATCTTCTTTCCAACACCACTAGTTATAATGAGATTGGATTCTTCAAGATAAAGTTAGGAAAAATATCCCAAGATGACTTGCTTATGGACTGATTGAGTAGAGCGAACTTGTACGGATTGATATGTGTCATTGTTTTCATCCTTTTTAACTAAAATTGGTACCCAATAAAATACAATATTTCTTTCCGCTACTTTTTACGAAATTAAATTTGGGTTCCTAAAACGAAAGCTATGACTATTTTCCTCGAGACACCTATTTGAGACAAAATTCTAGAGCATACAAAAAGCCCAACTTCCTTGAATCATATCTCTGAGAATATAGCAAACCAAGCTTTGAAATTTCTACACAATGTTCATCAAGAATTCTGCTCCTCATGGTCAAAATTTCATTTTCTGAAGCCTTTCATAAAAAACGTTACAGCGAAAATTCCAATATAACCTATTTAAAGTGGCAAAACCCTAGGATCCAAAGCTTTGATACCAATTGTTATGTATCCAGATCAGAAAAAAAATTAAAATATAGAACAACAACTTGAAAATAAGCCTCTTCAAGGAGGCAACCTCCTTTTACACCACATAAATAAGCAGTTCTTGGATGGCACAAATTACAAGACCTCCTTTGTATATATAGGAGTCTAAGGGGTCACAATATATTTAAGGCCTACATAAAAAAAATAAAAATGTAAGGGCACAATAATAACAATATTGCGATTCTATGGGGCACAACAATAAAAATATGGGGGATAAATGGGACACAACAATAATAATATGAGGGTTACACTAGTATTATAGGGACCTGACATACCCAGGGAGAAAGAACAATAAAATATAGAATTTGAATTGAAAAATGATGAATAAGACTTTACCAAATAACATGAATTAGAAGAAGAAGAATCACATAATCTAGTATTGAGGATATCAGTTCGGGAATGAATTCAAAGAATTCAATAAAAATTGTGGTATAACAATGGAAAAGACTACTCCATACACATCTCAGCATAATGGAGTTGTAGAAAGAATGAATAGGATGTTGATGGAAAAAGCAATGAACATGATCAGTGGGGTTGGGTTCAGACAAGAATTTTGGGCAAAAGGCATTGGACACTACATGTTACCTAATAAATAAATCAGCTTCATCAATTTTGGATGATAAGACTCCATATGAGTATGGACTATTAAGAAACATTCTAACTGTGATGCTTAATATGTACTTGTCCAAAGGAGAATATAAGTAAATTAGATAACAAGGTTGAAGATTTTATATTTATTGGATAAAGATGGCTTAAAAGGTTATAATATTTAGAAACCCAAAACTAAGAAGGTAGTGTAAAGTTAAGATTGTCAAACAAGAAATCCCACCAAGGAAGAAAGAACCAGAAGAGATAGAGTTTCAATGAAAAAATAATGAATTAGACATTACAGAAGAACATGAATAACAAGATGAAGAACCCCATACTTTAGTATTGAGGAGATTAGTTTGAGAAATAAGGAAGCATCCATAAAGATATGCTCCACCTAATTTCCATTCAAATTTTGCTTTGTTTACTAGATTCTTAGAACTGTTGGAGACACAGTGGATTCAGAGGATGACAAACTCTGGGAAAAGAACATGGTTGAAAAAATGGTTACCTTAGAATTTTTTTTGGCTTGGGATCTAGTGGAATTATTAGTTGTGTTAGCTCTGTTGTATGAAAATGATTTTCTAAATTCAGAGATGCTCTTGGTTCGCTTGGTTCCGCTAAAAAGAAGCTCACAACGGTCATCTTCTCCTTCCCTTGCACCGCTCATTCTCCCTTCATCAGTCCCAAAAACAATTAATTCCTTTATCAAGTTTACGTTTAATCACTATTACAAATCACATTTGTGTATGTATCAAGGCCGCACCCCTTGGCTTCCGCCGATGCGATATTGCGATGCGATCTGATCGCAAATCGCATCCGGGTATGTATAAAGGCTGAGCCCCTCAGCTTCTGCCAATGCGATATTGCGATGTGATTCAATTGCAATCGCATGTCACCATACATAAAGGCCCAAGATCCAAAAACCCGATTCGACGACTACCGTTGCGCCCGATAAAGCGACTCACCCAATCATCCATCCGCCATTCGATCAGCTCCGCCAAGATCCAATGGCCCACACTCATTCCGCTCCCGCTTCTTCTGATATCCCTCGCCAAGCCATCTCCACCGCCTATCCTCCTGATCCAATGACCGACCCTTCTCATTCTTCCTAATCGTCCACCTGTTGTGCAGTCCGTGTCTCTTAACTATTTTATGCTCCTGAAGGACGAAGGTGACCAGTCTACCAGAACCAGGCGCATTTCCTCCTCAAAAACTGCATTCAACAGACAGTATGGCCAAGAAGGAAAAGGACAGAGCATGAACAGGCAAATGCATTTAACAGTTATGGGACTTCATCCCATACGACACTCCAGCCACCTGAGAGGACAGCAGAGCACCCGAGAAGATCAAATTCATCCACTACAACAAGCAATTGCACTCAAACTCCATCAGGCAGTTAAAGCGGTTGGTGGTTAATTATGACCCCTCCATACTTAGAATGGTCGAGTGCCTTTGTAATAAAACTCTATATATACCCAGAAACAAGATGTAATCAGGGTTGATGGTTGATGTTTTGATGTAAGGTTCAACTTCTGGAGACTGTGACTATTTTGATACTTGCAGTGTCTCGTCTTCATTTTCAGCTAATACAATATTCTTTTGATAATAATTGCTTGCTTTGCATTCTCCTTCTATTCTAAGCTGTGCCTGATATGTTGTATTTCTGAGCTCTTGATATTTAGCATTAGAGGAGCTGTCATCCTACCTCTGTGTTAAAGTCTTGTATGTATCAATGAATGAGTTATTCAGGTTTCTTTTCACCTAATGCCAGAGAGCTGTCATCTTGTCTGTGTGTTGGGGAATTAGATTTACAGATTTCTTTACTGGTTGCAGTCGGCCATCACATGGTCTTATGCATCTACTGGTGTGGTCAGTATTCTCCATATTCACCCAATCCTTAAATTGTGCGTAATTGGTGGTCTAAAGCCTTGTAGTCTGGGGCTGTTCATGCATGTATGGAGTCAAGCAAAGTAGAAGTGGTTATCTGGCTTGAACAAGCATCATCTCTTCCATTCATCCATTTGCAACAATAAGTTGAATTTGTAATGTTCCCGAGCATCTCTGAGATATAGCCTAGGAGAGTTTCTTGGGGTGTTAACATTAATTGGTGCCATTGCCGGGGAGAGGAGATTGAAGCTTAGCTTCCCTGGGAAAACGACACAGTTCCAGCTTTGATGATAGACAAGGTCTGGACACATTTCAGGTTGTAATCATCTATCTGGAAACTCTACTGGAGAGCCAACCTAGTGGCGACTCCACATTACAGTTCTGGCTCAATTTGTGAGGCATACCTAGAGAAATCCTCAGAAATCACCAGCTGACCCAGTGCTTGACCCTGAGAAGATTGCTAAGCAAAGGAAAACATCACAGAAAGGAGCATCAAGATTAGGTAAGCCTAAAAAATCTTATGTATCCCTGCAAGAGGGTCCTATAGCTGAGAATATATCGTTTGAAGATATAGAGCCTAGCATTGTTAGTGAAGAAACACCTTCAGAGATTCATAAAGCTCCTTGTTTATCCAGTTCCCCTTTGGATCTCAATCCAAAGAAATTCTCCCATACAGTCCATCATATTCCTTTGTCTCTGTCATCCATTTCACTGCCCCCTACTGTTCAGACTACCAGTATCCTCCCACCCATCCCAGTCATGGCAGGCCAACAAGCTCCCACAAAGATGGAAAGAATCATAGCCGCTAGGTATGGACCCCTGGTCTTGCCTATTCCTTTGAATGCCATGCCTATAGGAGAATATCAGAAATATATGCCCAAGTTCACTGGTACAGAGGGAGTAACAGCTGAAGAACACCTTGAATCTTTTTATAGTTATGCTGATAACCTAGATATCAGTGAAGATGATGTGTGGATGAGAGTGTTTGTCCAGAGCCTTGATGGAGAGGCTAGAAAGTGGTTCAGAGAGTTGACCCCTCGGTCAATAACAGACATTGAAGCCTTAGATGATGCATTTTTGAAGCATTGGGGAGATAAGAAAGACCTGCTCTATTACCATACAGAGTTTGGAAACCTAAAGAGGGAAAATGGGGAATCATTGCCTGATTTTAATAAAAGATTTAACCGTATGTATAGTAAGATACCAGTTGAAGTAAAGCCCACCCCACCTCTGCCAAACTCACTTATGCCAATGCTTTTGACTCTGATTTCTGCCTACTCTTAAGAGAAAGAATATGTGCCACTCTAGCTGAAATGCAAGATGCAGCCCTTGAGGTGGAATCTAATATCATGGCTGCAGAAAAGCTCAAAAGTCAGGTTGACAGAAGGAGGCAGAGAGGTGAGGCTTCTCCTTCCTCTGCTTCATCTTCGGAACCTAAACTACACAAAATGACTAAAATGGTAGAGTCATTGGCTGCTGAGATATTTAAGCTGAAAGTTGAGCAGAGCTCTAGAAAAGCAAGGCTTCCAAACACATTTGCTCCAAGAACACCAAATCCATTCTGAAGAGCAAATGATCAATTGCAGCTCATCCAGAGGGGTAAAGAAGCAAATGAAGAACAAAAGGTTAAAGCTCCTTTCCAAAACGTAGTCATGGAGGAGCAGCAGTTCGAAGAAGAGGATGAAATTCATTGCATGGAAGATAAAGGCAGTGCTGCCTTTTTGACATTGGCCGCATATGAAGAATCATTACTACAAGACCAAACCAGTCAAGAATGGGACATAGAGGTTGTTCTGTAGACTGGTGAGCAGCAAAGATATAATCTGAGGTTAAAAGCAAACAATGTCAAGGAGAATCCTGCCCAAAGAGCTGCTGTCCCAACAAAGCAACAGAAGATCAGACAGAAAAGACTAGCAGCTGATCCTATCATCCCCAAAGCACCAGCTCAAGAGGTAATAGGTCCTGACAATTCCCCTTCCCCTTTTAGTTTTGAATCAGAAGTCCAAAAGTTAAAAATATATATGCCTCTGATAGAGCTTGTAAAGAGTGAAGTTTTTAGAAAGCCTATCCTTGATGCTCTTGAGCTAAAAGCCTCACCAGCCTCCATTGACTACGTCAATTTGCAAGATGATAAACCTGCAATTGTGCTTAGCCCAATGATCGAACCTGCTGATAATAGCTCCCCATCGTTCTATGTATCCTTGACCATTCATGACAAAACCCTCCATAACTACCTACTAGACACAAGGGCCAGCGACAATTTGATGCCTAAAGCTGTCATGGAAGAGTTAGGCCTTGATATCACTAGACCATATCATGACTTATTCTCGTTTGATTCAAGAAAGGTAAAATGCCTAGGATTAATCAAAGACCTAGCCATTACCTTAACTTAGCTGCCCATGAAGAGCATGATGATGGATATTGTGGTAGCAGATGTCCCTCCCAAGTTTGGCATGCTGTTGTCCAGAGGGTGGATTAAGAGACGAGGTGGGAAATTACAGAATGATTTATCTTATGCCACTGTCCCAGTATTTGGAGGTGAAAGTAGGAGATTGTACAGAGAAGCAAAACTGGCCTACATCATCAGTGATGAAAAGAATCCTTCTAACCATCCCATATATGCTGTGGACACTGATTTTGGAGCATGTATCCTCCAAATTGAAGAATCCTAGAAGGACTCATTGCAGCTCAAGAAATCAACAGTTCGGGCCGAGGGAGAGTAAGGAAGTTAGGTTTGGAAAATGTTCTTTGATGGAGCATGTTCTAGGGAGACTGCAGGAGCAGGGGTGGTACTGATATCTCCAAAACAAGAAAGCACACATCTGTCGTTTACGCTGGCTTTCCAAGTTACCAACAATATAGCAGAGTATGAGGCTCTGATATTGGGCCTTAATGTAGCTAAAGACAAAGGAATTAGAAACATAAAGGTGTTTGGAGATGTTGATCTTATCATTCAGCAAGTAAACAAAACATTTCAAGCAAAGCACCCAAGGCTGAAAGCATATAGAGATGAGGTATGGAGACTCAAAGATTCTTTTGATAATTTTTATATCTCATATATCCCTAGAGTAAAAAATCAGCTTGTTGATTCCCTTGTTGTTTCTACTAGTATGTTTATCCCTCCCATGCCCCCAAGACTAGTTTATGAAGTCCAAATGAAATATAGACCATCCTTGCCTGATAATGTCCAACATTGGAAAGTTTTTGAAGATGATGATGAAGTGAATAGATTTCTTCAAGTCATTGATGAAATCTCTGAAATGCAAATTGATCAAGAGAATGAAGCCTTGGAAGAAAATCCCTAGCCCCGGCTTAGAAACAAAATTGGTAAAGATAGCATTGTCCAACTACCCAACAATCATATACCTAAGGGTCTAGTCCCTTTAGAAAAGTTGTTTGACCAGAATGATGTGCCTTATAAGGTTGCCCAAAAATAATACCAATCTGTTGTCCATAGGCATAACATAGGGAGTCCAGAACAACCAAGATATATAAATCTGTCCACCCATCTGTCTGCTGCCCAGAGTTATGAGTACTGCAATTTAATGAAGCAATTTGCTGATGTTTTTGCCTGGGAATATAGTGACCTGAAAACATATGACAAAAAGATCATCCAACACAAAATCCCTTTAGAGAAAGACACCATTCCTTTCAAGCAGAAACTGAGACCCATAAATCCCTTGCTCCTCCCTCTGATTGAAAAGGAAATCAAGAAGTTGTTGGCTGCCAAAATCATAGTCCCTCTCAGATATTCAAAATGGGTAGCCAACTTGGTGGTGGTAAGAAAGAAGAGTGGAGAAATCAGGCTCTGCGTTGATTTCAGAAACTTGAACAAATGCTCTAAGAAAGACAATTACCCTCTGCCCAAGATGGAGCATTTGCTGCAGAAAGTCTCAGGAGCCAAAGTGATGTCTTTCCTGGATGGATTTTCAGGGTACAACCAGGTTGCTGTACACCCAGATGACCAAGAGAAGACTGCATTCACTACTCCTTGGGGCACTTTTATGTATTCTAATATGCCTTTTGGATTGATGAATGCTGGAGCCACCTTTCAGAGAGCTATGGATATAGCATTTGTAGGAGAGAAGGATAAGTTTGTCCTTGTCTACCTAGATGATATAACAGTGTACTCCAACAGCCATCATGATCATTTGCAGCATTTGAAGAAAGTGTTCCTGAAGTGCAGGAGGTTTGGGATTTCAGTCAATCCTAAAAAGTCACAGTTTGCTTTAGAGGAGGGCAAGCTATTAGGACATGTTGTTTCTGCTGCAGGTGTCCGAATTGACCCAGAAAGAGTAAGAGCAATACAAACTTTGTCTGCCCCAAGATCAAAGAAGGATATCCAGTCCTTTCTGGGCAAGATTAATTTTGTAAGGAGGTTTATTCCAAATTTTGCAGAACTTGTAAAACACATTACCTCCATGTTGAAAAAGGGGTCAGAAGTCAAGTGGACCGATGCAGCAAGAAAATCTTTTGAATCCATCAAAAGGGCTATTATGGAAGCTCCTACTTTAATTAGTCCAGATTATAGCAAGGAGTTCCATATATTTTCATTTGCCTCTGAGGACACCCTTGCAGCAGTTTTGATGCAAGTAGATGAAGAAGGCTCAGAGCATCTAATGGCATTTTTCAACAAAACATTAAGGGATGCTGAGCTGAAGTATGATATCATTGAAAAACAGGCATATGCTCTTATCAAGTCTTTGAAAGCTTTCAGAATTTACATTCTGCATTCCAAGATAATTGCATATGTACCCTCTGCTTCAATAAAAGATGTCTTAATGCAGCTCGATGCTGATGGGAGAAGGGATAAATGGATTGCAAAGCTTATTGAATTTAACATAGAACTGAAGCCCACGAAACTGGTCAGAGGTCAGGGCATTGCCAAATTAACGGCTGAAGAAATTTGCAGAACGTTGGACATAAACATCATAAACACAATTTCAGAGAAAGGTCAGGTAGTGGAAGAAACAACAGAACCAGGGCAACATTAGTCGTTGGCAGAAAATCTAGCTTCTTGCGATTGGTACTTTGCAATAGCTCAATTCTTGCTGAAGCTAGAAGTTCCTCCAGGCTTTAGTTTAAGCCAAGCCAGAACTATTAAGCTCAGGGAAGCTAAATATTGCATTCATGAAAAGCTGCTCTACTAGAGAGACCCCTTTGGAGTTCTTTTGAGGTGTCTGGACAAAGAACAATTAGCTGAAGTGATGTAGCAGTTTCATTCCAGCGTATGTGGAGGAAATCATTATTGTAAAACTATAGCCCAGAAAATCCTTAGAGCTGGGTACTATTGGCCCACCTTGTTTGCTGATGTCTTTTCCTTTGTTAAATCATGTGACAGGTGCCAAAGATTTGAGGGGAAGCAACAATTGAAGTCCTTGCCCTTAAAACCCATACATGCTAGTGGCCCTTTCCAGCAGTGGGGCCTGGATTTCATTGGAGAAATCAATCCACATTCCAGTGGCCAGCACAGATGGATCTTAGTTTCCACTGATTATTTCACTAAATGGATTGAAGCCATCCCTACCAGAAAATCTGATCATCATGTGGTCATCAGGTTCTTGATAGAGAATATCTTTGCCCGATTTGGCTGTCCGCATAAATTAGTCACAAATAATGCAACAACCTTCAAGGCAAAAGAATTGGTGGACATGTGTGACTCAATGGGTATTAAGCTAGTTCATTCCACCTCATACTACCCTCAAGGAAATGGTCTAGTAGAATCTTCCAACAAGAGCTTGATAAGGATAATTAAGAAACTGTTGGAAGACAACAAAAAGAATTGGGACTCTAAGCTCAAGTATGCACTATGGGTTGACAGAGTAACCACCAATAAATCCACAGGGAATTCTCCATTCAAGCTGGTATATGGCACTGAGGCCGTATTCCCAATTTAGTTAACCCTCCCCATGGCAAAGTTCTTGCAAGAAGAGAAGAATGAGGAAGAAGACATGGCAAAAAGGATCACAGATTTAGCAGAGGTACATCAAATCAGAGAATGACTAGTTGAGAAGTCTGCAACACATCAAAAGAAGATCAAGGAAGCTTTTGATAGGAGGACAAAAATAGATAATTTTCAGGTTGGAGACTTGGTTCTTAAGTGGGATGCAATCAAAGAGAAGAAAGGCAACCATGGTAAGTTCGATGCTCTATGGACAGGGCCTTTTATCATTTCTCAGATCCAAAGGAACAATACCTTCATACTGCGAAGTATGGAAGGGGAGGTAGTTTTTGATGGCCCAATTAATGGGCGTTTTCTGAAATTTTATGTCATTTAAGGCCTTTGGTCTTAAGTCTGTAAATATGTTATTTTATCAGTTTTAGTGTAGACTCAGTTAGACTCCATGCCCTGGAATGGAACACTAGGAAATTTTGCTAATTTGGTTTTCACAGGGAAGGCAACGGTCTGTGGTTCTTGAGACCTCACAAGGAAGATCTCATCCCCAGAAGGAGCCAGTGTTAGCTCTGCTGTATGACAATGATTTTCTAAAGTCAGAGATGATCTTGGTCCGCTTGGTTTCACTAAAAAGAAGCTCACAACAGTCATCTTCTCCTACCCTTGCACCGCTCATTCTCCCTTCATCAGTCCTAAAAAACGATTAATTCCTTTATCAGGTTCAGGTTTAATCGCTATCGTAAATCGCATCTGTGTATGTATCAAGGTTGCACCTCTTGGCTTTCGCCGATGCGATATTGCAATGCGATCTGATCGCAAATTGCATCCGGGTATGTATAAAGGCTGAGCCCCTCAGCGTCCGTCGATGCGATATTGCGATGTGATTCGATCATAATCGCACATCGCACATCGCCATACGTAAAGGCCCAAGATCCAAAAACCCGATTTGATGACTCCCGTCGCGCCCGATAAAGCGACTTGCCCGATCATCCCTCCGCCATCCGATCAGCTCCACCAAGATCGAATGGCCCACACTCATTCCGCCCCCGCTTCTTCCTCGCCAAGCCATCTCCACCGCCTATCCTCCTAATCCAACGACCGACCCTTCTCCTTCCTCCTACTCGTCCACCTGTTGTGCAGTCTGCGTCTCTTAACTGTTGTGTGCTCCCGAAGGATGAAGGTGACTAGTCTACCAGTACCAGGTGCATTTCCTCCTCAACAACTGCATTCAACAGATAGTATGGCCAAGAAGGAAAAGGACAGAGCATGAACAAGCAAATGCATTTAACAGTTATGGGACTTCATCCCATACGACACTCTAGCCACCTGAGAGGACAACAGAGCACCCGAGAAGATCAAATTCATCCACTACAGCAAGCAATCGCACTCAGACTCCATCAGGCAGTTAAAGCGGTTGGTGGTTAATTATGACCCCTCCATACTTAGAATGGCCGAGTGCCTTTGTAATAAAACTCTATATATACCCAGAAACAAGATGTAATCAGGGTTGATGGTTGATGTTTTGATGTAAGTTTCAACTTCTGGAGACTGTGACTATTTTGATACTTGCAGCGTCTCGTCTTCATTTTCAGCTAATACAAGCTTCTTTGTTGTTAATTGCTTGATTTGCATTCTCCTTCTGTTCAAAGCTGTGCCTGATATGTTGTATTTCTGAGCTCTTGATATTTAGCATTAGAGGAGCTGTCATCCTACCTCTATGTTAAAGTCTTGTATGTATCAGCGAATGAGTTATTCAGGTTTCTTTTCACCTAATGCCAGAGAGATGTCATCCTGTCTGTGTGTTGGGGAATTAGATTTACAGACTTCTTTACTGGTTGCAACCAGCCATCACATGGTCTTATGCATATGCTGGTGTGGTCAATATTCTCCATATTCACCCAATCCTTAAATTATGAGTAATTGGTGGTCTAAAGCCTTGTAGTCTGGGGGTGTTCACGCATGTCTGGAGTCAATCAAAGTAGAAGTGGTTATCTGGCTTGAACAAGCATCATCTCTTCCATTCATCCATTTGCAACAAAAAGTTGAATTTGTAATGTTCCTGAGCATCTCCGAGCTACAACCTAGGAGAGTTTCTTGGGGTGATAACAAGTTGTAAGAAGACCCATTGGAAGAAAATGGGTTTTAAAGAAATATAAGGGTTTTTAAGGTGAATGCAAGGGGTAGAGTGGAGAAATATAAAGCTCAATAAATAACAATAAAGTATTCCCAAGTAGAGGGAATTGACTTTGGTGAGATGTTTTCTTTTGTTGCCAATTTAAATTTTATTAGATTTCTTTTATATGTTGTTTCTTCTTTTGATTTTGAAGTATAACAAATGGATGTGAAGAAAACATTCCCACATGGAGATCTGGAAGAAGAAATATACATGAAGCACCCAAAAGATTATGTTGTTAAAGGAAATAAAGAATTGGTATGCAAGATGAATAATTCCTTGGATGGATTAAAGTAATCATCAAGGATTTGGTATAAAAATGTGATACTTATATATTAGGACTTGGCTCTACAAGGAGAAAAGAGGATCATTGTGTGTATTTAAAATTTGTTAGTTATCATATTATTTATTTGGTGTTATATGTGGATGATATGTTACTGATTAGAAATGACAAGGAAATTATTTAGGAAGTGAAAACTCAGTTGTCCTCTAAATTTGACATGAAGGATATTGTGCTGCAAATTTAATTTTGGGCATGAAAATTAAAAGAGATCAGGCAATTTAAGAGAAAACTCTGGTTAAATAAGAGCAAATATGTTGAGACAATTTTGCAAAGGTTTAATGTGCAGCAATGTAAATCGATAAAAGTCCCTATTCTTGTAAGTGTAAAGTTATTTGCATAACAGTGTCCTAAGACACATGAAGAGGAAAAGGACATGTTTGAAATTCCATATGTCAGTGTAGTTGGAAGTTTGATGTATGCAATGACTTATACAAATCCAAACATTTTACATGTAGTGGGAGTGTTGGGAAAGTATATGTCAAAACCATAGAATGAGTATTGGACAATAATAAAAAGGGTTTTCAGATGTTTGCATGGCACTATTGGTTATGGATTGCACTACCAAGGAAGCCCAAGGTTGGACAAAGTGTTGGATATGTTAGTGCTTGAAATTTCACCTAGGCTGAGATAGACAAATCTCAAGGCTACATCAAACCATTACACCTCGTAGCTAGCCCTACGAGGAAGGAGAAGGCTCTCTCCGGTCAGACTCAAGGTATTTTCTCAATGGGGTGAACTGACCAATTAGGATCAAAGATATTAGGCTAGTAAACTGATGAGGAGGGTTGATTTAGAGTTTTTTGGGGTTTTTGGTGGCAATTGGAGGGAGTGCAATTCAGGGTGTGGGGATTGAGCTCAGTTTTTGCAGGTGGGTCTTTGGGGCAAGGAAGGAGTTTGTGTTGATGCCTTAAGCTGAGATGGATGATCAAGGAAGAAAGAGAGGGAGCTAAAGAGGGCAAACAATGACTTTGAATCCTCTTTAGACAGTGGAAAACATAAATATTAAACAAAATTGAAAGCTGAGCATGGCATGCATGAATTCAAACTTTATCACTTCTTTTGTTTAATTAGCAGCAATAGAATAAGATATGGAACACATAAACACACTTACAATGACAAGTAGGAAACACACCATCAACACAATAATCCACAAGAATCCACAATGATGTCTGCAAAACCCTGGCCTTCCTTTTCCTCAAATTGCAGAGATACAAGTAAAATATACAATAGAGCTTCTCCCTCAAGAGTCCAACCATGAAAATGAGTAAGAGAAGGCATAATATAGATCATCTAACTCCTTTCCCCACCTCTAGGGGTCGAGCTCAGCTTCCTAGGAGCAGTTTGAACTAATTCTAAACTAAGCACTAGATAATAGGCAGTCAAAACAACTTGCCTCTAAAACTTAGGTAACCCATCCATGCATTTAATATTCACTATTTACATCAAGGAAACTTCTAGAAGGGTTAAAGGAGAGTAAATGTATCCATGTGCCATGAAAATTATCCAAAAATCCAACATTTACAAGCATTAAGAGTCAACCATAGTAAAAACTGAGTTTTACAGGCCGAAATGGTCAAACTGGCAAAATTTCCCTGAGTGGTCGCGCCCCTGCCTTGGAGTGGTCGCGCGCATTGGCAGCTGTGTTTGAGGGCCTTCCTGGTGTCCAAATTAGGTGCAAGATAGCTCAATGGAAAGGTCTGTGAGTCTACTTTCCAACACAACTGGAATTTCTGAATTTGGAGTTGATTTGACCCCTCAAAAGTCATTTCTCCCAAGACAACTTTCTGCAACTCAAAAAGTGGGCAGAAAGTCAAAATTTGCATGTATTTTAAGCTTTTGGAGGCCCAAATCTCCATAAAAACTTGACCCCATGCATAGGAAAGTGTATTTTTGCATGAAAATTCCAAAAATGCAAAGGTTTTCTCATTCTGAGCTGTTCCCCCGAGTGGTCGCGCGCGGGGTGAGACCACTCCAACGGCCAAAACCTGTAAATTTCTCAAAAATGTCAAAAATGCTCCAAAACTTCTCAAATTTTTTGGTTTTGCTGCTAGAAGAAGGCTAGTGAGTATCATGGTGAGTAAGAGAGGCCTCAGCCAAGATACGGAGCGGGTTGGTCTTCTTCTTCCTCTTTTGGGCCTCGGACAACTTCCTTTGGAATATCTTCATTTTTGCCTTACAAACTTGTAACCTTGCCCAGTAATGGTTCTTCATGTTTCGTAGCAGCCCTTTGTCCTTGTTGGCTTTCTCCAACAGTCTCTCCAAGTGTGCATTCACACGAATAAGCATGGACTCCCTCTCCTTGGGCAGCAAGTCACCGGGCCTCCTACGGTTCAAGCCTCTATTACCGCAGATCCTCCATAGCTCATCAAGTTCTTTCTCCGCCTCTAATTGTCTGTTGCGCTGCTCCAGATAAGTGATGGTCCATTGAGCCATTTGGAGCTTCTGCTGCAACACGAGGTTCTCCGCCTCTCTTTGTCGGATGATCTCATGCAAATCTGAAGTGAGGGAGCGAGCATCAAGGTCAATGAAATCATGGTGTGTATCGCCAACTCTCTCGTCCTCGACCATGGGCTGCTTGCCCTCCGGTACTGCCTCTGCTGATGAAGAATGCGAGGCCCCTTCCACCTGGTGTGGAGATAACACTCGCTGATCTGAAGAAGATGACGAGATCCCTTCCACCTGCTGTGGAGAAAATACTCGTCGAGCTGCTGCAAATAAGGTCCTAGGACCTCTCTGATAGGTGACCCGAGGTGAAGAAGCCGTATGTCTCGGAACAATAATCTCGGGCTGGTGTGATGGACCTCCCTCCTCATAAATGGTCTCTGGCTGTGGCTGTGGCTGTGTAAAGAACTCACGGGAAATGAAATCTGCCCATGAAATGCCCTGCTGACTCAGCTGATGGGAAACAATGAGCTGGATAAGACCATGATGGCACAAACTCCTATGCTGCTGAGTTGGGGTCTGCCTCTGAAACACGGACACCATCCTCTGAATGTCCTGGAAAAAGTAAATCGGGATGTTCATCATCCTCACCCGGGTAAAGTGCATCAACAGGCGAATGTGACAAGCAAAGACTCGTGAAAACCTTCCCTCGCATGTGAAGTAATGCATGATAAGCCGCATGATAGGAGCATACTCCCTCCGGAGGAATCTGAAAGGAAAGTTCCCTGACAAGTTATGTGTGAATGCTGGCCTGACATATGGCTCAAAATAGACAAAATCCAGCCACTTGCGCTTTGGCCACACCTCACCCACATTGGGTATCCCGGTAGCCTGTGAAATCACCTCTGGGGAAAACACAAAATTCACCCCTGCAAGAGTGACCTGCCCATCATGAAGGTGTAAAACAAATAGTCGACCCAACTCCCTGTGGTGCTGAATCTGGGCAAGCCTCTCACAAAACTGAAAACATGACATGTACTGGAAACAAGTCACTGCCAAAGGGCATGCCTGTAATTCTGCTAAAGATGTGGGCTCTTCTCTCCTATGATGACCACCTTTGCCACCCCTACGATGCCTCTGCTGTACCTCAACCTCCGTAGAAGAAGACCGGTCATCACCTTGCTCATTAGTTTCAGTGGTTGACATGATGTTATTGAGCAAGGTGGAGAAAATAGGCAAAATTGACTGCTGCCCTGCCTGCAAAATGCTGAGAAGTATGCTATTTTCAAGGGGGAAAACCATGAGGGAAATGTTAGGGGAGGGATTTTATCATAAGGAATGGGAAAATATATAAAAACAGGGAACTTTTAAGGAATAATTCACACAATGTCAAACATGTTATCCCATCTCTCATCATTGGGAAATCATTTGCAAAGACATATCTTTATTAGGGAAAACATGTAATAGGGTCACCAAGGGAAAGGACAATACAATTTTCAACAGGGGGTAAAGGATAGCATGATTACAGGGGTATAAGGAAACAATGATAACTAGCATCAACAGATTGCTTTTCAATTATGTCCTTTGACTGTACATTTTGAAACATACTCTGTTTTTCCAAGGGACTGATATGCTTTTGATGCTAAGGGGCAATAAGGGATTAATTTGCATTTGTCATAAGGGGAGGGGAAAGGCTTTATTTGACAAATTCAAAGAGAAAGGAGATATATTGCATCTAGGGGAATAGAAGGAAAAAAGATACATAGGTTTGGGTCTGGAAACACAACAATCTTCCTTTACAAACAACATTTCAAGGCAACCTGTCCTTTAACAAATAGGTACAGCTGTATTTACTTTGTTTTTGTTATGAATAACAGCCTCCTTTTCACTGTTTTTATGAGGACTATACACAGCAATAAGTTTCTTTTGTTTTTGCAATAACTTGGCTACACATAGTAATCTTTTTTCTCTGTTTTTTTGTCCTTTTGTTTTATTATTGCAATTGCTCTTTCATTTTCACATCACTGTTTGATCTTTGCTGTGGTTTTACATATTTTTATAATGATATTGCTGTGGGGAATGAATTAGGGTTTTGGGACAGATTTGTATAGAGGGTTTAGGTTTTAGGGATACATATGAGAGGGATTAGGGTTTTAGGTGTAGGGAATGGGGAATTGAGATTCATTCTTTGCAAATGAGATGAGATTGAGACACATGATGACAAGTGTAAATCTAATAGGAGTAATGGAGGGAATAAAAAGGAATTAAAAACCTTGAAATCAAACATAACCCTAGCAAAATTGCCTACAAGAACAAGCAATCACTTAACCTATTTCTCTTCATAATTTTGATGATAAAAATGCACAAACACAAGCTCATCATCCTTATTTTCAACATTCAAAACATTTGAGAGGCCTACCTCGAGCAATTTACAAGTTACAAGGAAATTTGAGTGAGTTTGGGCCGGTTCTACAAGTTACAGCTCGAGTGGTCGCGCGCAGGGTTGGAGTGGTCGCGCGCAGCTCGAGTGGTCGCGCCAGTGTAAAATTTGCACTGCGGAGGAGGGCTCGAGTGGTCGCGCACCGCCCAGGTGGTCGCGCACCCTGCCCGAGTGGTCGCGCACCAGAGAAACTCTCCAATTTCACTGCAATTCGACCTCCTTCACTATTTTCGCCCTCTTGCTCCTCTTTGTTAGCTCATAGAGGCATAATGAAATGTTTAGAGGGAAATTAAGCTCTTGTAGGTTGAATTTGAAAAAATTAAATCACAAAACCCACTCTCTAATGTTCTATTTTGGCATTCACTTTAACACTGTTTCTTGAGTTGTTTTGTCCTGAATTTAGCTTTTGAGGCACTTTAACTCTGTTCTTTTTGCAGGTTGACCATCTGATGGACTCTGGCGAGGAGACCAGGGTTATTGCCGGCATTTTGAAAACTTTTGAAATTTTCCTTATTTTTTGCAAATATTACATGACCTTGGGTTTAAAAACAGGGTTTTTAAATCCAAGGTATAAATGATCTGTACCTGATGAAAAATATCAATGGAACATATGTACAAACCTCCTTCTGGCTTGCTGGGCACTCATGGACCTTTGACTCGTGACCTTGCAGTGATTTTTGACCAAAACCCTAGACCTAAGACTTGGGACCTCAAGACAAAAATAAAAACAAGTATGACCCAACCTCATTTATGATATGACCTGATCCAGCAAAGCCAAGAAGGGAACAAGGACCAGCTCCTCCATCAGTTTTATGGCATGCCTAACGGGATGCAAAACTGACACTGATGAGACACCTACCTATGCATATGCAAAGAGCTTTTGATCACCGATGGAGGGCTCAAGACCGACACTAACATTGGCTCCAATGGGGATGGTAGCTCCTTGGAGGTGCCAAGAACCTTAGACCTCTGGGAGAGCAGACCAGTGCTTTATTCATTGGGCAATGGAGTCAACTTGTATAGACATGACCATACTTGAAATGACTTTATTTGACTTGGACTACAAACTGAAATTTTCAAAGGATTTTGACTCAAACAAACTAATTTTTGCAGAAAATAACAACCTGAAAACTTCACACCAACCAATCCTCATCCTCAGAATTATAGCCTTCACCGCGGGCCCCAAACTAAGGATGAGAGATCAGTTCACACTTGCTGTAATGAAAGGAAAACGGTAATTACAATGAGGATGATTAGAGCAGCATTGCTCAAGCATGATATCTTTTCAGAAGCCGGCCATTCACCGACCCGCCGGGACATTCATCCCCATTCAACTCTTTGAGAATGAAAGCATTAGGACCACGATATGCAGCAATCTTATAAGGACCTTTCCACAAATTATCAAATTTACCGTGCTTACCTTTGTCCTCATTTCGGGCATCCCACCTCAAAACAACATCCTCCAGCTGAAAGTTTTCCGACTTTGCCTTCTTGTCATAGATTTTCTTGATACGCTCTTGCAACCTTAAAGAATTTTGGAGAACCTCTTCCCTCGTTTGCTGTAAGTGAACCATTTGATTGATTCGCCTTTGCATTGGATTCGGATCTTCTCCCGCTTCTTGAAGCAATTTCGCAACCGGTACACTAAGTGATGTTGGAAACACTGCATCAATTCCATAAACAATCTCAAATGGAGACATGCCAATGGACTTCTTTTGACTCACCCGATCAGCCCATAATGCATTTACCAACTTCTTGTGCCAACTTTTCTTGTTAATTTCCAGCATCTTCTTGATAATGTTGACTAGTGACTTGTTTGATGATTCGGCCAGCCCATTGCCTTGCGGATGATAAGCGGTGGAGTGCCCCAAGCTGATGTTATACTTATAGCAAAAATCAACCATCTTATTGGACTTAAAAGCTGCTGCATTATCTGTGATTAATTTGAATGGACAGCCAAAACGTGACAAGATATTATTTTCAAGAAAAGAGATGATTACCGAATTTGTGGCCTGCCGAGTGGGAATTGCCTCTATCCACTTTGTGAAGTAATCAGTGGCAGTTAAGATCCATCGATGCTGCCCGGATGATGCTGGGTGGATTTCGCCAATGAAGTCTAGGCCCCACTGCTGAAATGGTGCACTGATTTCCACCGGTTTGAGAGGCAATGGTTGCAACCTTTGCTTCCCTTGGAATATTTGGCATTCGTGGCAGCTTTTCACTGCTTTGTATACATCAGAAAATAGGGAAGGCCAATAGAAACTAGCTCGCAAGATCTTATTGGCTGTAGTTTTCCAAAACAAATGACCTCCACAGTCGCCTTTATGGAAATCCTCTACTGTTGCTTTTGCTTCCTCTTCAACCAAACAATTCAGCAAGATGCCACCGGGATCTTTCCAATAAAGTGCAGATTTCATAATACAAAACTTAGCAGCCTTTAGCTTTAATGTTCTTGCTTTGTTTCTTGACATTCCAGGAGGTGCGGATACATTTTGAAGCACATAAACTATATCAGCATACCAAGGAGAAGTAATAAAAATATCCGATACCTGAACCGCTGAATTTTCTTCCCCATCATCAGATAAGGCAGCAATCAAGTTGATGTCAAGGGCATGGAGGTTAGTTTCAGCCATCAATTTAGCGAGACCTTGTCCTTAAATCAGCTTGGTGGGCTTGATTTCAACATCATATTCCAAAAGAGCAGCAATCCACTTACCCCTCCTACCTTCCGGCTCCGTTTGTACCAAGACATCTTTTACGGCTGCACTAGGAACATATGCCAATACATGAGAGTTGAGTATGTATACCCGGAAATCTTTCAAAGCTTTAATCAGTGCCAACGCTTGTTTCTCAATGATGTTATAATTTAGCGCCCCATCTCTTATGATTCGGCTGAAAAATGCAATTGGCCTCTCAACTCCTTCTCTCTTTTGCATTAATACGGCTGCCAATGTATGCTCAGAAGCAAAAGAAAACAAAATGAAATCCTGAGTATAATCGGGGCTGATCAAGGTTGGGGCTGAAGACAAGATTACCTTGATTAAATTGAAAGATTTGACCGCCTCCTCGGTCCATTTGATCTCGCTGTCCTTCCGAAGCATATTGGTTATCTCTCTAAGGTGCTCTGCAAGGTTAGGAATGAAGCGGCGCAGAAAATTTAATTTGCCATTAAAAGATTGTATTTCCTTCTTGTTCCGGGGCTGCTCTAGTTGCTGAATTGCTTCCACCCGTGCAGGATCAATTCGAATACCATCTTTGGAAATGATATGTCCCAGCAACTTGCCTTCACCCATGGCAAAAAGACTCTTTTTTGGATTTAAAGAAATGCCATATTTTCTGCATTTTTGGAAAACTTTCGTCAAATGAAATAAATGCTCTTCATCTGATTTGGAAAATACGGTTAAGTCATCAAGATAAACAACTAAGAATATATCCTTTTCATTGGCAAAGGCCATATCCATAGCTCGCTGAAATGTGGCACCCGCGTTCTTCAACCCAAATGGCATTTTGGCATAATGAAATGTTCCCCAAGGCGTAGTGAAGGCTGTCTTATCACGGTCATCTTCATGCACTAAAATCTGATTGTAGCCGGAGTATCCATCTAGCAATGACATCCTTGAGGCACCCACTACCCGCTGCAATATGTGGTCCATTTTGGGCAGCAGATAGTTGTCCTTGAGAGATACTTTGTTCAAATTTCTGAAATCTATGCATAAGCGTATTTCACCAGTCTTCTTTCTCACAGGCACTAGATTGGAGATCCAATCAGAAAAGCGAATAGGAACTATAATTCCGGACTTGTAGAGCCTATTGACTTCCTTCTCGATCAAAGGCAACAACTTAGGATTAATTCTCCGCAACTTTTGTCGAAAAGGCTTTTGATTTGGCTTTATGGGGATAGTATGTTGAATAATGCTTGTATCATAGGTCCTTAAATCTGAATAATCCCAAGCAAACACATCAGAAAATGATGACAATAATCTAATGTATTGATTCTTTACCTTGAGCGGCAATGCTTTTGATAATTTCACCATCTTTGGATTCTCGGCTGTCCCAAGATTCACATCTTCCACACCTTCTTCTGTTGGCATCAAAGTTGGCTTGCGAGCCACATCATCTTGATCAAAAAGTTCTTCTAAAGGAATCAGCCCTTTAGGAATATATTTATCTTTCAGCTGCAAAACAACCATTTGATTCACTCCTTCAGGCTCCAGATCTATTGAGATTTCTTCGAATTTACCTTCTCCATGCAAGAAGTCTTTGATTTCTTCGTCATCTTGGAAGACTTGCCAACACCTTTGATTATCCGGGATTGTAGGGCGATGCTTCACATAGATTTCGAACTTGTTGCTTGAATTCATTGGTATTTTCAAATTACTTGCTGCTTTTGCCAATGCATCCGCAACACCATTTTGATTTCGGGGCACACATGTCAAAGTATGTTCAGAAAATCTTTTCAGGATATCTAAAACAGCATTTCTATAAGCTCTCATACGTGGGTGTTTGGCCTGAAATTCACCTTTGACTTGTTTGATAACTAGTTCGGAGTCGCCATATACTGTTATTTTCTTTGCCTTTAACTTCAGGAGGATTTTCAAACCAGCAATAAGAGCTTCATATTCTGCCTCATTATTCGAGCAATCAAATGCTAATTTATAAGAACATACTCGTACCTTGCTTGGAACTCGATCTTGGGCTGAGAATGGACTTCGAATCCACACACCGATACCAGCACCATCGCTGCCCACTGGACCATCAAAATCCATAGTCCAAAGACCCTCTTCATCATCTTCTAGGTGCTGAAAATCTGATGTTGTTGCAGTGGCGATTTGCTGCCCATTTGTTTCAGCGATTGACCTTATGACAACAGTCCTTTCTTCACTTTCCGTTCTCAATACTTCTCTGAAATTTTCTGCAATGCCTGGGATATCTTCTACCTGAACTAGCTGACTATCTATATCATTTAAATTTTCCGCAAACAAAACAAAAGATTCTAAATCTGTTTGTACATAATTTACAGGATGATTTACTGGCTTTTCCTTGCTAGTAATCATATACTTCATCTTTTGCTCTCGATACACTTTCCTCATTTGTCCAAACACCGGAATAGTAGCATATGAAAAATCCAGCTGAAGAGTACCTTTAAGCTTGGATCCCCATGACCTTGAGAGGAGCATGCCAAATCGTGGAGGAATGTCCGCCACTACCACATCCATCAATAGATTCTTTGCGGGAATTTGATCCAGACTAACAACCAAATCTTTAATTAAGCCAATACATCTAACCCGGCTGGAATCAAATGAATATAGGTCATGGTACTTTCGAGTAATATCAAGCCCCAACTTCTCCATAATTGCCTTGGGCATTAAATTATGTGACGCTCCCGAATCGAACATAGCATTATGAAGCACATAATCATGAATTCTCAAGCTGATATAGAATGGAGGAACCTCACTCTCGAGGGACTCACCATTTAGAGCTGGTCCAAAGATCAATTCCGGCTGGTCATCCTCTACGTTCACCGCATCTAACATTGGGTCAATGTTGAACACTTTAGAAATTTGTGCACGATATGTACTGTTCTTCATGACTTCTGTCAATGGAATGGTCAATTTCAATTTTGCAACTTCATTCTCAATGCTGAATGCTTGACTCTTTTCACCTTCCTTTGCCGGATTGTCTCGTTTTTCTGCTCTATCTTTGGGTACATTTGATGGCTGATCCATCTTGTTTGCTGGAACTGTTTGAGTTGATGAAGGATCCATGACTTCTTTACCTTTTCTCTGTGGAACAGCAACACCATTTTTTGCCAAGTTTTCTGCCCTCTTTTGAATCAGATGTATGGGAATTGTCCGGTTTCTCAATTGTCTCTGCTGGCCTTGCTGAGTTGATAAAGCGTGTAAGTAACCTCGTTGATACTCTTCCGACTCTTCTTGAAGTACAACATCATTAGATAGAATGTAATGCTCATCTTGAGGTGTATAAGCATTACTTACCAGCTCTTCTTCTTCCGTGATGTATGTGGGCAGATCATCGGGAGTGAAAAAATGATTCTCTTCACCAAGACCTTCACCTTCATCTTCTGATTCTTGAGTGACATAGTTTTGCTGAAATGGGGGTTGGATTGGCTGCTGCACGGTAGCCTCTTGTGCTCGTGTTTCCCGCTGCTTGATTCGATATTGGGGCTGCTGTTGTTGACCTCTGAAATTTGGGTTTCGAACTTGAGGTTCCGGTTTGCCAAGACTAAGATTTTGGAGTGCCTTTTTCATCTCCTCAACTGTACGAAGAACCTGAGAAGTGGATGCTGCCTCTTCTTTGATTGTGACCTTCTTCTCCGCTTTCATTCTTGCCCTTTTGTCATTCAAATTAGCCTCCACACTGACTGCAATTTTCTGCATTTCCTCCAAGGTAGGAGGATCTCGGTCCCGCAATGAGTAGGCCATCTCCGGATCGAAACCATCCGGGAACTTAAGCAATGCGGACTTTCTTGATGGTTTCAAATCATCGGGTATAGCGTTATACACTGAATTAAATCTGATGATATAATCTTGAACTGACTCACCCGGATTTCGCTTGAGGTTATTGTACTCGGCATTGATTTGCAGCGGGTCTTTTCTTATTTCCCATCGGTCCAAGAATTGATTCTCGAGTGCTTCCAAGGTGGTGATGCTGTTGGCTGCCAACCCTCTGAACCATTTTCTTACTTCTCCGGCAAATGTTTGCACGAACAACCGCATGGTAACATCTTCTTCATCTAACTCATATAGATCAAAGAAAGTGGACATTTTATCGATATGTTGCTGTGCTGTAATACTTTGCGGAGTGCCATCAAACATGGGAATTTTGCTTTGATAGTCAGCTGGCATGTCATGAAGATTAGCAGGCAATACAAGTGGGGCAAACCGGGCTGCCATTTTTCTTGGTAATGTAGGTCTTGGAGTAGCAGGCGGAGTAGGTGTGGCAGTATGAGGAGTAAGAGGAGGAGAAGTAGTATGTGAAACCGAAGGCGAAACAACTGTAGATGGGGGATGAGTAACTATGGGAGTGATGGCAATATAAGGGGGATTGGCCTGTTCATGCGCCGTGATAGAGGATCCAATATGACCAGAGATATTTTCAAGGAAATCAGCAAGAGTTGTAGCTTGTACACGTGTCTGGAGATTCCTCAAAATGAAATTTTCAACTAATTTATTATGCCTCTCGAATTCAATAGCAGTTGCAAAATCAGGATTAAGAACTAGAGTAGCAAGTGCACTTTCAGATTTAGTTTTGAACAAGGACAACTCGAAACTTTCATCGAAATCAAGATCTTCAAGATACTCAAAAATAGTTGGGCATGAATTAGATCTAACAATTGGTCTTGGATCAGTAGCCAGCTTGTTTTCGCGAATAGACTAGGAAAGGAAAAACCGCTCAGCCGTATGGAAACTCTTAGCCTATCATCCGAAGCTTAGAGTCCATAATGGTACAGGGATAAAGATGTCACTGAAGTGAGGGTTTCAGAAGCTCACGGAGATTGACTGAAGCAACGTTTATCTACTAACGCTGATGTAAAACAAGAGCGTGTTCAAAGGCTACCTGGCGTAACTTTAGGCTCCGTCTAAGACTTGCGAAACACACACATCAACACACAAACAAGTTTGTTCTCCCCAGTATGGTCGCCACTATGTTAGCGCTTGAAATTTCACCTAGGCTGAGATAGACAAATCTCAAGGCTACATCAAACCATTACACCTCGTAGCTAGCCCTACGAGGAAGGAGAAGGCTCTCTCCGGTCAGACTCAAGGTATTTTCTCAATGGGGTGAACTGACCAATTAGGATCAAAGATATTAGGCTAGTAAACTGATGAGGAGGGTTGATTTAGAGTTTTTTGGGGTTTTTGGTGGCAATTGGAGGGAGTGCAATTCAGGGTGTGGGGATTGAGCTCAGTTTTTGCAGGTGGGTCTTTGGGGCAAGGAAGGAGTTTGTGCTGATGCCTTAAGCTAAGATGGATGATCAAGGAAGAAAGAGAGGGAGCTAAAGAGGGCAAACAATGACTTTGAATCCTCTTTAGACAGTGGAAAACATAAATATTAAACAAAATTGAAAGCTGAGCATGGCATGCATGAATTCAAACTTTATCACTTCTTTTGTTTAATTAGCAACAATAGAATAAGAGATGGAACACATAAACACACTTACAATGACAAGTAGGAAACACACCATCAACACAATAATCCACAAGAATCCACAATGATGTTTGCAAAACCCTGGCCTTCCTTTTCCTCAAATTGCAGAGATACAAGTAAAATATACAATAAAGCTTCTCCCTCAAGAGTCCAACCATGAAAATGAGTAAGAGAAGGCATAATATAGATCATCTAACTCCTTTCCCCACCTCTAGGGGTCGAGTTCAGCTTCCTAGGAGCAGTTTGAACTAATTCTAAACTAAGCACTAGATAATAGGCAGTCAAAACAACTTGCCTCTAAAACTTAGGTAACCCATCCATGCATTTAATATTCACTATTTACATCAAGGAAACTTCTAGAAGGGTTAAAGGAGAGTAAATGTATCCATGTGCCATGAAAATTATCCAAAAATCCAACATTTACAAGCATTAAGAGTCAACCATAGTAAAAACTGAGTTTTGCAGGCCGAAATGGTCAAACTGGCAAAATTTCCCTGAGTGGTCGCGCCCCTGCCTTGGAGTGGTCACGCGCATTGGCAGCTATGTTTGAGGGCCTTCCTGGTGTCCAAATCAGGTGCAAGATAGCTCATTGGAAAGGTCTGTGAGTCTACTTTCCAACACAACTGGAATTTCTAAATTTGGAGTTGATTTGACCCCTCAAAAGTCATTTCTCCCAAGACAGCTTTCTGCAACTCAAAAAGTGGGCAGAAAGTCAAAATTTGCATGTATTTTAAGCTTTTGGAGGCCCAAATCTCCATAAAAACTTGACCCCATGCATAGGCAAGTGTATTTTTGCATGAAAATTCCAAAAATGCAAAGGTTTTCTCATTCTGAGCTGTTCCCCCGAGTGGTCGCGCGTGGGGTGAGACCACTCCAACGGCCAAAACCTGTAAATTTCTCAAAAATGTCAAAAATGCTCCAAAACTTCTCAAATTTTTTGGTTTTGCTGCTAGAAGAAGGCTAGTGAGTATCATGGTGAGTAAGAGAGGCCTCAGCCAAGATACGGAGCGGGTTGGTCTTCTTCTTCCTCTTTTGGGCCTCGGACAACTTCCTTTGGAATATCTTCATTTTTGCCTTACAAACTTGTAACCTTGCCCAGTAATGGTTCTTCATGTTTCGTAGCAGCCCTTTGTCCTTGTTGGCTTTCTCCAACAGTCTCTCCAAGTGTGCATTCACACGAATAAGCATGGACTCCCTCTCCTTGGGCAGCAAGTCACCGGGCCTCCTACGGTTCAAGCCTCTATTACCGCGGATCCTCCATAGCTCATCAAGTTCTTTCTCCGCCTCTAATTGTCTGTTGCGCTGCTCCAGATAAGTGATGGTCCATTGAGCCATTTGGAGCTTCTGCTGCAACACGAGGTTCTCCGCCTCTCTCTGTCGGATGATCTCATGCAAATCTGAAGTGAGGGAGCGAGCATCAAGGTCAATGAAATCATGGTGTGTATCGCCAACTCTCTCGTCCTCAACCATGGGCTGCTTGCCCTCCGGTACTGCCTCTGCTGATGAAGAATGCGAGGCCCCTTCCACCTGGTGTGGAGATAACACTCGCTGATCTGAAGAAGATGACGAGACCCCTTCCACCTGCTGTGGAGAAAATACTCGTCGAGCTGCTGCAAATAAGGTCCTAGGACCTCTCTGATAGGTGACCCGAGGTGAAGAAGCTGTATGTCTCGGAACAATAATCTCGGGCTGGTGTGATGGACCTCCCTCCTCATAAATGGTCTCTGGCTGTGGCTGTGGCTGTGGCTGTGGCTGTGTAAAGAACTCACGGGAAATGAAATCTGCCCATGAAATGCCCTGCTGACTCAGCTGATGGGAAACAATGAGCTGGATAAGACCATGATGGCACAAACTCCTATGCTGCTGAGCTGGGGTCTGCCTCTGAAACACGGACACCATCCTCTGAATGTCCTGGAAAAAGTAAACCGGGATGTTCATCATCCTCACCCGGGTAAAGTGCATCAACAGGCGAATGTGACAAGCAAAGACTCGTGAAAACCTTCCCTCGCATGTGAAGTAATGCATGATAAGCCGCATGATAGGAGCATACTCCCTCCGGAGGAATCTGAAAGGAAAGTTCCCTGACAAGTTATGTGTGAATGCTGGCCTGACATATGGCTCAAGATAGACAAAATCCAGCCACTTGCGCTTTGGCCACACCTCACCCACATTGGGTATCCCGGTAGCCTGTGAAATCACCTCTGGGGAAAACACAAAATTCACCCCTGCAAGAGTGACCTGCCCATCATGAAGGTGCAAAACAAATAGTCGAGCCAACTCCCTGTGGTGCTGAATCTGGGCAAGCCTCTCACAAAACTGAAAACATGACATGTACTGGAAACAAGTCACTGCCAAAGGGCATGCCTGTAATTCTGCTAAAGATGTGGGCTCTTCTCTCCTATGATGACCACCTTTGCCACCCCTACGAGGCCTCTGCTGTACCTCAACCTCCGTAGAAGAAGACCGGTCATCACCTTGCTCATTAGTTTCAGTGGTTGACATGATGTTATTGAGCAAGGTGGAGAAAATAGGCAAAATTGACTGCTGCCCTGCCTGCAAAATGCTGAGAAGTATGCTGTTTTCAAGGGGAAAAACCATGAGGGAAATGTTAGGGGAGGGATTTTATCATAAGGAATGGGAAAATATATAAAAACAGGGAACTTTTAAGGAATAATTCACACAATGTCAAACATGTTATCCCATCTCTCATCATTGGGAAATCATTTGCAAAGACATATCTTTATTAGGGAAAACATGTAATAGGGTCACCAAGGGAAAGGACAATACAATTTTCAACAGGGGGTAAAGGATAGCATGATTACAGGGGTATAAGGAAACAATGATAACTAGCATCAACAGATTGCTTTTCAATTATGTCCTTTGACTGTACATTTTGAAACATACTCTGTTTTTCCAAGGGACTGATATGCTTTTGATGCTAAGGGGCAATAAGGGATTAATTTGCATTTGTCATAAGGGGAGGGGAAAGGCTTTATTTGACAAATTCAAAGAGAAAGGAGATATATTGCATCTAGGGGAATAGAAGGAAAAAAGATACATAGGTTTGGGTCTGGAAACACAGCAATCTTCCTTTACAAACAACATTTCAAGGCAACCTGTCCTTTAACAAATAGGTACAGCTGTATTTACTTTGTTTTTGTTATGAATAACAGCCTCCTTTTCACTGTTTTTATGAGGACTATACACAGCAATAAGTTTCTTTTGTCTTTGCAATAACTTGGCTACACATAGTAATCTTTTTTCTCTGTTTTTTGTCCTTTTGTTTTATTATTGCAATTGCTCTTTCATTTTCACATCACTATTTGATCTTTGCTGTGGTTTTACATATTTTTATAATGATATTGCTGTGGGGAATGAATTAGGGTTTTGGGACAGATTTGTATAGAGGGTTTAGGTTTTAGGGATGCATATGAGAGGGATTAGGGTTTTAGGTGTAGGGAATGGGGAATTGAGATTCATTCTTTGCAAATGAGATGAGATTGAGACACATGATGACAAGTGTAAATCTAATAGGAGTAATGGAGGGAATAAAAAGGAATTAAAAACCTTGAAATCAAACATAACCCTAGCAAAATTGCCTACAAGAACAAGCAATCACTTAACCTATTTCTCTTCATAATTTTGATGATAAAAATGCACAAACACAAGCTCATCATCCTTATTTTCAACATTCAAAACATTTGAGAGGCCTACCTCGAGCAATTTACAAGTTACAAGGAAATTTGAGTGAGTTTGGGCCGGTTCTGCAAGTTACAGCTCGAGTGGTCGCGCGCAGGGTTGGAGTGGTCGCGCGCAGCTCGAGTGGTCGCGCCAGTGTAAAATTTGCACTGCGGAGGAGGGCTCGAGTGGTCGCGCACCGCCCAGGTGGTCGCGCACCCTGCCCGAGTGGTCGCGCACCAGAGAAACTCTCCAATTTCACTGCAATTCGACCTCCTTCACTATTTTCGCCCTCTTGCTCCTCTTTGTTAGCTCATAGAGGCATAATGAAATGTTTAGAGGGAAATTAAGCTCTTGTAGGTTGAATTTGAAAAAATTAAATCACAAAACCCACTCTCTAATTTTCTATTTTGGCATTCACTTTAACACTGTTTCTTGAGTTGTTTTGTCCTGAATTTAGCTTTTGAGGCACTTTAACTCTGTTCTTTTTGTAGGTTGACCATCTGATGGACTCTCGCGAGGAGACCAGGGTTATTGCCGGCATTTTGAAAACTTTTGAAATTTTCCTTATTTTTTGCAAATATTACATGACCTTGGGTTTAAAAACAGGGTTTTTAAATCCAAGGTATAAATGATCTGTACCTGATGAAAAATATCAATGGAACATATGTACAAACCTCCTTCTGGCTTGCTGGGCACTCATGGACCTTTGACTCGTGACCTTGCAGTGATTTTTGACCAAAACCCTAGACCTAAGACTTGGGACCTTAAGACAAAAATAAAAACAAGTATGACCCAACCTCATTTATGATATGACCTGATCCAGCAAAGCCAAGAAGAGAACAAGGACCAGCTCCTCCATCAGTTTTATGGCATGCCTAACGGGATGCAAAACTGACACTGATGAGACACCTACCTATGCATATGCAAAGAGCTTTTGATCACCGATGGAGGGCTCAAGACCGACACTAACAGGATATACATGACTTTGTTAATTTAGACTCAGCTGGAGATTTGGATCATAGAAGATATACAAGTGCATATGTGTTTAACCTATTTGGAGGAGAAATTAGTTGGATGAGCAAGAGACAATTTGTAATGGCACTATCAATGACATAAGTAGAATACATGGTATCTACTCATGCAAGAAAGGAAGTAGTATGGTTGAAAATATTGTGTTCAGGTATTTAGTTGGTACGAGTCGTGAGGATAGATTATGACAACGTGAGTGCAATCTTCCCAGTGAATAATTCAACATATTATTCTATGAAATAGAATATTAGAGTTGAATATATCTTTGTGAGATATGGTTGAAAAAATGAAGGCGTTGCTATTGAAGTTATAAACTTTGAAGAATGTTGCAAATTCATTAACAAAATCTATGAGCACTGAGAAATTCTCTTGGTGTAGAGAAATGATGGGCATTATAGCCTTCGATTGTTGATCATGTACTCTTGCAACCCCTTGTGTGCAAATAAAAAAACAAATGATCTAATGTTGGATATGTGTTATCTATTTTGCACAACTATCTCGGGGGAAACGCCCCTCAAATTTTTTTGAGTAGTTTTTTTGCATCTATTTTTGGTGGTTTTCGGCACATGATTTTCACCTTTATTAGGTTCATGGTGCATGCTAGTTTTGTCTATCGCTTTTTAGTTTTGGTTAAGGAACTATGGTTGTATTCTAATATAAGGTAAATGAATTAGAGATTTATGGATGCCAGGGGATATATATATATTGTATTGTGATATTGTACAAAAGAATATATCGAAAGCTCTTTTTGGTTTTCATAGTTTTGGATTGCCATAATAAAATATCTATGTCAATGCATGTGTTTTCCATCACATATTTTTTGTTTTATTATGAATATGTTTGCAACAATTAGTTATATAATGTTAAAATATACTCTACAAATATATTTTAATTGAACCCATGATGGATGCTTAGTTCTCATATCAATGTGGTATTTCTTTCTTTTAATCAGATATGCCATTTATCATCAAAGAGTTTTGGGTCGAGAAAAGTGTACTTACTACTCCTGAACCAAACAAAACTTCTTACCCACATAATCTAATTTAATTTAAAAAATGACATTGTTACATGTGTTTCACATTCGTATATCAACAATTCACCTTCATTGCCCAAATCTATGAAGACAAAATTACAGAAGTCAAAAAATTCACAAATAAGATACTGCTTAATTAACATTGGTTGCAACGTTCACAATAATCACTCAAAATTTCCTTCGTCTGTCAATCTTCAAGTTAGTTCCATTGGCTCACCACTGAGGCCTTCTCAAAATTGTCATTCAAATGATCTCTAGAAAACTTCCAATGGCTTCCAATCGAGTCGAAGATTGTTTCTTCAAAGATGTCAATTCAATCTATGGAAACCTCTTAATGGATTTGTCATGGAAAATTTGAAATGTTCATCTGATGTTGATGCAATATTGCTGGCTAGGGTTGGAATTTGGATTTCTCTCTACCCGCCAATAGCGAAAAATTTAAGGATGGAAATTTATCTTCAAGTTTAAAAACATTGGCGAATCTCACTAGCCCCTAATATGCAGACTATAAAATGTTTATTGTTGTATTTGTAAAATTATTCAAATTTATAATGATTTATATATACTCTCTATATAAAGTTGGTGATTTTTAAGATAAAATAATTTTATATTGTAAAATTTGGGCGAATCATTTTTATAAAAAATGGAAATTGGCGAATCTTTTTTTTGGAAAAATCATGGAAAATTAGCTCACCTACGAATATTAGCCCCTAAAATTTTCCATGCCAGCCAAACCTTATATATATATATATATATATATTTGGTTCTTACGCTTCCCGTCAAGAAACATTATGTTTAAATTTTTTGCCCTTCAAGAGTGATTTTCTCATAATAAATTAACCCTTCACCAATAAAGGCTTGATTAAAGAACACCCTTCAATAACATAATTATGTTAAAATTTTTCTCATATTTATGATAAGGAAAAAAACAAAATGACCATAAAACACAAATGACTTATTAAATCCCAAATTTTGGTTTGAAATTGCATGGACCACTCACAATAAAATCCTTGGAACCTGGAATCAAATGTCATTGACCTGGACATGCCATAGCATTTGTATATATGAGATATGGCTAAAAATATCTTATCGAGCATATACTATTACCAACATAATAAACCCTGTTATCAATAAAAACTCAAAAGTAGATTAATTAATATGGTTTATGTTGTGATTGACATAATCTAATATATATTATTGGATCTAAAGATAAAGTATACATTTTAACATATTTATTTTAACATTGTTTTGGAGCATGGGGTATACACTTATATTTAACAAGATTGAATGCATAGTATCTGAATCTTTTAAAAATTAAAAGATTGAAATTATAATAAATGGACAATGTGGATCTTTTAACATCATGTTATGATTTCCTCCATTTTTACATTATGAGAGAGCAAACAATTATAAGTATTAAATGTGGTAAATCATGCTTTGATCAAGTCCTTCCTTCTATTTATCACCAAGATTTAGTAAAATTGTTTATATATATACAACAAAACTAATGTGTATAAAAGTAACATTGAATAAAATCGGAACAAACTTACTCTAAAAGGGATCCATATAGTATCTAACTAGTTTATTTTTTAGACAAAAGAATTTCATTTGAAACATGTTTATTTTGCTTATTTAAAGTATATAATTAGTCCTAGGTAAAGTACTTGATGGTTATCCATTACATATCTTAAAACTATCATTTAAATATCTTAAAACTATCATTTAAAAACAACAATTTATATTATGCCACCTGAATATTTAGATGCTCAGTAAGACTAAGTTCCATGAAAAATCATAGATAATTTCGAGCATTATCTAATATAAGGTTTGATACAAAATAGAAATATATGACACCCTAAAAGGGCACAAGAACATACCACCAATGTCCATTTTTCAGATCCATCCAATGAGAGAAATGAGTTTGGAAACAAATTATTAATTGATAAATATACATACTATTCCAAATGATGGTTTACTCCAAAATCCAGTTACACCAAACTAATGTCACAACTTACAAGTTTTTAAATTCCATTGCTCCAATGATAATGAAAGCAACTAAATGCTTCAAATTGCATGGAATCTATGCATTAAAAACTAAAGAAAGAGGGGGATTGGATATATGTGTAAAATAATCTCCTTGTATTTAAATGCATCTTGAGAAGTATAAAGGGAGAGAAACTATGCCATAGTAGAAAAATGATCCAATCTAAATGCATCACACATTTACTACATTTTCAAAAGGTTGGTAAGATGTGGGCATTCTTCAACCTTGATGGCATTTTTCATGTGCCATCAACTTGTAACAACAACACAAAAAATATTTCAAATGATATATTCGATTTCTTCTTATGCCAAACATCATCCTTGTAACTATTGTGAGGACCTAACCTAGGTCTTCTAACTAAACCCAATTTATCATTTAATTTAATTACAATAAAAATAAAATAGCCTGTTTATAATTCTACATTTACTTGATAAAAACATACAAGTAAAATTTGATCAACAACATATTAAACATTTAAGAAATTTCATTTGCAACAGTTTGAATAAATAAAACAAAAAATGGAAGAATACATGTTCTAGTGGCTTGGTTAGATACTCCTGACTCTATTGGGATTCTCCTCCTGACTACTCGAATAAATTTACCTCCCATCTAAATATGAATGATTTCCTAGCCCAAGGAACCTCCACAGGTTCCCTAGCCCTCTGAGCCCAAGTCTAACCAGCTGTAGTGTGTCCAAGTTAAAACCAACACTCTCCAATAGATCCAAGTTTGAGTTTTCTCATTTTTCTCTCAATTCTCTCCCTTCTCCTTCTCCACATTCCTCCTCTCAAAATAAAATCCTCCAATGCCAAAATAAAGAACAAGGATCTCCCCCTTCTCTTCTCATCCTCCTTCCCTTTATGTCTCTTCCTCTCATCCACCTCAACCACCTACCATCAATGCCATGAATACCCCCCATCCTTTTAATTTAATGATCTTGACTTTCATTTCCATATCTTATCCCAAAATAAATTTGAGAAGACACATTGGAAATGGAAATATTAATATTTAATTCAAAATTAAATTGGAGAAGACAACTTGGAAAACCTTGGGAATTGAAATATTGATATTTAAATTAGAAATAAATTGGAAAAGACCATATCTTATCCAAGAGTAAATTTGAGAAGACACCTTGGGAATTGAAATATGGATATTTAATTTAAAAATAAATTGGAGAAGACCATATCTTATCCAAACATAAATTTGAGAAGACGCCTTAAGAATTGAATAATGACAAATAATAAAAGTCATATCAGTAAAATAAAATTATTTTTAAGTAATGATTGACAACTGTAGGTATATACCAATATTAATTAATAATTATACACAATATTTTCAAGTTAATTAAACACTAATCAAAATTAGAATGATTGGATCAATTAGGGAATTACATACACCCCTACTTTAGAAAACTTTGTCTTGAAGTTAGAGTGAAAAGGACACAAGGAGTTTGAAAGAAGTTTGAAAATAAGGCATAACAAAATAGAGAGAGATATAATAGTTAAATTATGTAAGTCAAGCAAGGATACCACTTCCCATCAAGAGTCTCCAGCTAACTTATGACCTCCTATCCTCCCTAACCTACTTTCGCTCTCATCCTATCCATCCTTTGCTACAATATACCATGGCATCGACTATACCATAACAATATGGCAGAAGCGTCAACTATTTCGACCTGACTTCCCCAGTAGGAAACTGGAAATCATCATATCACATCTAGGGGAGCATGTCCATCACTACCCTCCCACAATTTCAGGCTTGGAGGTTATACGGTGGGAAATACCTCCACCCCTCCGCAAAACTAGGGTCAACACCCTGATATGGACTATGCTACAACGTTGGTTGATACTTGTCATTGAATAATCCACTCAGGAAGTCATGTCACCTACCATTTACACTTTACCCATGCCATAATATTGCATATCAAGTAGATACAAAATGTAATAGAACAATCTACATCATACCATTCATCATTGGATGTATCAACATTCCCTAATCAAAGCGTACATCTTGGTTATCATATAGTTCTTTCCAATATGCAGGTTAGTTATCATCCACACATATACATAACAACAAAATATATATAGATAAGTGATCTTAATCATCATGTTATTAAGTCTAGTATCCACGTGCCAATTTTGCACTTCATTACAACACACTGGAAGTAAATCTTACATGAGATAAATCATAACTTCAATAAGTTATTCATTAGATAAATCATAACCAAGTAAGTCATACATCAAATATTTTAATCGACAATACCTAATCCATCAAATGATTTATATAAGTAGTTTCATTTGTCTAACTAAAATGCACCAATATTACATAACGTTCATAAATAAAACAACATGAAACTACAAATAGAGCCTTAGCATAAGTAGTTATCTAAGTCAAAATAGGAATTACAAGTGCTAAAAAATTGAGGGGTAGTCACGATTGTATAGTATGTGCATCCTCCCAGGTAGTAGATCTGAAGCCATACTTGTCCCACTCGACTATAACATGGTCCACCATGCGACATCTGTGTTGTCTAACCCTATTATAGGTTTTAACCCTATACAGAAATTAACTGCATACGAATTCTAAAAACAAAAAAATAAACAATAGCAAGAGCATAACACATAAAACAAACATACACAAAGATTTTCCCCTGGATCCCAAAACTGGAACTACCAGATTGATTTTTCATTATGTTCCTTTCAATGTTACAATACATATATATACATGTTGAAGCATCCAATATCATGGACTGAAAACCATCGCGCCCAAAACCATGTGCGAAAACCATGCACAGAACCATGGGTCCAAAAAAAAAAAATTTCCCCGGGGCGCTGCCCTGGACCCCAAAGAGGGGGGTTCACTGCCCCCCTAAAACCCCTACGCAATGAAGGGGGGGCTCCACCCACCCTCTAACCCCTTGGTTTGGTTGGGGGGCTAATCGTGGAAAGAATATAACACAACCCAACATTCTCCCACTTGTTATTTTATTTCCACAGGAGGTCACAAGAGAGCTAGTCATTTATCTAGCCCTGAAATGCCCATGGTTTCTCTACACCAAGGGAGCTTCTCAGAGCTCACTAATTTTGTCAATGTATCTGCAGTATTCTTCAAAGTGTCCACCTTTACCAGCAACACCTTTTTGTCTTCTATCACATCCCTCACAAAGTGATACTGAACATCAATGTGCTTTGTCTTTGAATGATAAGCAGGGTTCTTTGCCAAGAAAATTGAACTTTGGCTATCACAGTCTATCCTTATAGCTCCCTGTACTAAACCCATACTTGAACACAATGTCTGCAACCAAATTTCTTCCTTGCTTGCATGAGTGGATGCCATGTATTCTGCCTCTGTAGTTGATAGTGGCACTACAGATTGTTTCTTACTCATCCAACTGATTGCACCTCCAAATAAGTTAAACACATACCCACTTGTAGATCTTCTCTGATATAGATCTTCAACCCAGTCCACATCAACAAAGCCATGGATATCCAAAACACTGTCCAATTGTGGTCTTCCTTGGTAGCACAAACCATAATCACTAGTGTCATGCAAATACCTGAAAGCCCGCTTCAATGTTGCCCAATGCTCCTTCCTTGGTTTTGACGTAAACCTGCTCAATATTCCCACTGCATTCGCAATGTCTGGTGTAGTATAGACCATCACATACATCAGGCCACCAACTGCACTTGCATATGGAACATGGGACATGTCCTATTCCTCTTCTTGTGTCTTGGGGCACTGTTCAGTAGAAAAATTTACACCTACAGGAATATGAACCTTCACTAGTTTACTATACTGCATATTAAACCTTTGCAGTATTGTCTTGACATATTTCCTCTGGTTTAAACAGATATTCCTATTTGCACTATCTCTTTTAATTTCCATGCCCAAAATATAGTTTGTAGCACCAAGATATTTCATGTCGAATTTGGAGGACAATTGGGTCTTCAAATCCTGGATAATTTCTTTGTCATTTCCAACCAACAACATATCATCCACATAAAAGACCAGATAAATAACACGATCACCAATTAATTTAAAATACACACAGTAATCTGCTTTTCTTCTGGTGAAGCCAAGTCCCCGTATAACTGTATCAAATTTCTGATACCACATCCTTGGTGATTGTTTTAACCCATACATAGACTTTTTTTAACTTGCATACCAGTTCTTTCTTACCCTTCACTGCAAAGCCTTCAGGTTGCTTCATGTAGATCTCTTCTTCCAGATCCCTCTGAAGAAATGTTGTCTTCACATCCATCTGTTCTACCTCAAAATCAAAAGCAGCAACAACAGATAAAAGTAATCTAATAGAAGCTACCTTGGCAACAGGAGAAAACATATCACCCAAATCAATTCCCGACCTTTTGCTACCAATCGAGCTTTGTATTTCTCCTCCTTTCCTTCTGCATTTGTCTTCTTCTTGAACACCCATTTGCTGCCAATGGGTTTCCTTCCAACCGACAACTCCACTAGATCCCAAGCCTCGTTTTTTTGCAAAGATTCCATTTCATCAACCATAGCCTCTTTCCATAGTTTTCCATCCTCTGAATATACTGCTTCCTTCACAGTTCTAGGATCATCATCAGTAATAGATAAAGAAAAATTTGAATAGAAAGTAGATGGACTATACCTTTCTGGTTGCCTTCTTTCTCGAACTGATCTTCTCACAACCAGAGTTTGTGGCTCTTCATCTTCTGATTCCTCTTCTTCTTTAGAGTCTGATTCTTCCTCATTTAGCTCAAACTCTATCTTCTCAGGTTCCTTTGATGGAACTTCATGTTTAATAACATCTTTCACCTCTCTAAACACCACATCTCGGCTGTACACAACCTTCCTTGTTACTGGGTTCCAAAGCCTATAGCCTTTTAAGCCATCCTTATACCCAATAAAGATACACTTTTCAGATTTACTATCCAACTTTGTTATTTTCTCCTTTGGAACATGTACATATGCATCACATCCAAATACCCTCAGATGTGAAAGAGAGGGTTTTTACCAGGCCATACCTATTGTGGAGTCTTATCCTCCAATGCTGATGAAGGTGATCTGTTGACGAGGTAACATGCAATTTCCACTACTTCTCCCCAAAATTCCTATCCTAACACGACACCACTGAGCATGCTTCTTGCCCTTTCCATCAACGTCTTTCTCATTCTTTCTGCAACTCCATTTTTCTCATGTATGGAGTAGTCTTCTGCCATGCTATACCACACTTATTATAGAGCTCTTCAGATTCCTTCTTGCAAAATTCTCCACCATTATTTGTCCTCAGCACCTTTATCTTCTTTTCTGTCTGGTTTTCCACTAGAGCCTTAAATTCTTTAAACTTGTCAAAGACTTCAGATTTCTTCTTGAGGGAATATATTCATGTATTCCTTGAGAAGTCATCTATAAATGATACATAGTACACAGACTTACCCAGTGATGGAACCTTCACAGGCCCAAAGACATCACTGTGCACAAGCTCTAATATTTGTTTCGCCCTCTTACCACCAGAGGGGAAACTCACTTGATTCTGCTTCCCATATACACAATTTTCACAAAAATCAAAATCCAGAGAGCTATTAGTCATACCTTCTACCATACCTTTACCATGAAGTATTCAAAGGCCCTTCTCTCCAATATATCCAAGCCTTTGATTCCATAGCATGGTCTTTTCTCCAGAGACCACTAGATTTTATGCTCCACTTTCAGGAACCACAGAACTGTTGCACCCATCAACAACAGTGCTACCTTGCAGCTTTTACAAAGTTCCAATTCAAACTCCCCGCATCAATACCATTTCTCCCGAAACCATCTTTCTCGAACACTATTTTTACACCTGCATCATCCAGCTTGCTTACAGAAATCAGATTTTTATCTAATGCATGAATATGCAGAACACCCGAAAGTGTTCTAATCCTTCCACCTTGCAACTTCAACTTTACTTTTACACAACCAACGATTCTAGCCTTCCTATCATCTCCTAAGAAGACATCACCACCATCGTATTTCACATACTCACAGAACCACTCACTATGGGAAGTGAAGTGAAAAGATGCACCTGAGTCAATCAACCATGCCTCATGATCTACATGTGTACTTGAAGAAGAAGCCAAGTACACATCCCCACTTTCATTTGAGGTGGTTTTCACTTCTGCAGAAGGAGCATCATCATATCCATTTCCTTTGTCATGAGCTTTAGATTTACAGTCCCTTTTGTAGTGCCCTTCCTTTCCACATTTCCAGCACACCTTTACAGGTTTTCCTTGAGATTTAGATCTACCACTCGATGACTTATTTTTGTTTCTGTTCTGGGACCATTCTCGTACAGACAAGGCATCACCATTCTGGCTCTCCATATTTTTCCATCTCATCTCCTCCGTTAGTAAGGATGAGACTATTTCATCAAACTGCAAGGCAGTTGCATTGCTACCTATTGAAATAACTAGACTATCCCAAAAATCTGGTAGAGAACACAACAAACTGATGCACTTATCTTCATGTGAGATTTTAATATCAATAGATAATAATTGACTTACCATAGTATTAAATGCGTTCAGATGCTCTGTCACCGAGTCTCCATATTTCATCCTCAAGTTATACAGCTTTTTCCGTAGGAACGATTTATTCACTAGAGACTTAGATTGGTATAAAGTCCCTAACTTTTCCCAAAAATACTTCATTGTAGCTTCCCCTGATACATTCAGCAATACTGAATTTGAAACACATAATTGTATTGTGCTCTTTTCCTTTCGATCCAACTTCTTCCATTCTTCATCGGATACTCCCGTTGGTTTAGTACCTGAATCTACCACGATCCACTGATCTTTATCCACCAACAAATCCTCCGTCTTGACTTTCCACAACTCAAAAATCTAACCATTAAATTTTTTGATTTCTATCTTTCCACTGCTTGCCATCTTCTTTCACCACTAGAATCGATCCCGGAGATCTCCCACTGAATAGGGTCTACCATAGGCCCAAGCGAAACCCCTCAGCAACAAAGGCGTCCCCTTGAAGCCAAAACAACTCTGATACCAAATGTAGGTTTTAACCCCGTATAGAACTTAACTGCATACGAATTCTAAAAACTGAAAATAAACAATAGCAAGAGCATAACACATAAAACAAATATACACAGAGATTTTCCCCCTAGATCCCAAAACCAGGATTACCAGATTTATTTTTCATTATGTTCCTTTCAATGTTACATTACATATATATACATGTTGAATCATCCAATACCATGGACCGAAAACCATCGCGCCCAAAACCATGTGCGAAAACCACGCACAAAACCATGGGCAAAACCATGGGTCCAAAAAAACATTTCCCCTGAGGTGCTGTCCCACCCCATAGAGGGGGGCTAACTTCCTCCCTCAAACCCCCTTACAGGGGGGGCTTCCGCCCCCCTGTGACCCCCCGTTGTGTATCGACGCAATGAAGTGGGGGATCTGCCCCCCCCTCTAACCCCCTGATTTGGCTAGGGGGGCTATTCATGGAAATAATATAACACAACCCAACACCTATGGTCCAATATGTGTAATGGTTCGACCATTATGGTTCCCATGTCTAATGCTTGCAATTATTTCCAATCTAGTTTACGAGATTCATCAGAAACATAATGTTGTAGAATAGATACATGAAAAACAACATGAGTCTTATGAAAATGGGGTGGCAGTACAAGAAGATAGGAAACTGGTCCAATCTTCTCGGTGATTCTAAACAACCTTATAAATTGAGGTGACAAGTTCGTCCCTTTCCCAAATGGAACGACACTTTTGTTGGGTCAGATACAAACAAAACTTGGTCTCCTACTTCATAACTTCGATTAGTCCTATGTGCATCGACATAACTCTTCTATCTATCTTGTGCCTCTTTTAACCTTTGTTGAATCTATCTTACCTATTCCTCCATTTATTGCACCAATTCTAACCCAACTATTACTTGGTCCTCCAAATTTTCCCAACTCAATGGTGTCCTGCATGGCCTCCCATATAGAGCTTAATAATGAGGCACCTTAATTGAACTATGGTAATTTTTATTATAGGCAAACTCTACCAATGGTAAGTACCTTTCCCATAGAGTCTGATTATCCATGACGTACATTCTAAGCATGTCTTCTATAACCTGAATTACACTTTCAGTCTAGTCGTCTGTTTCTAGGTGATATGAAATGCTCAATTTCAAATAAGTCCCAAACTCTAACTACAAACTCGTCCAAAACCTAGATGTAAAGCAAGAGTCTTTATCGGAAATGATCATTTTGGGTAACCCATGTAGCTGAATAACTTCGCTTATAAAAACTTGTGCCACATTAGTAACATTGTAAGTGTCTCTCACTGGGATGAAATGGGCACTTTTGGTCAATTTATCAACTACAACCAATATAACATTGTTCCTTTGTGAAGTGAGTGGAAAACCCACAATAAATCCATAGAAATGACCTCCCATTTAGACATAGGGATATCATGCAGTTTTAGGAGTCCTGTCGGATGGTGATGATCAACCTTCACTCATGACATTTGGTGACAAACTGTACTATGTCATGCTTCATGCATGCCCAAAAGAAGAGTTTCTTCATGTTTGCATACATCTTCTTCACTCTAGGATGTTCACAATAGAGTGCTCTATGTGACTATTCAAGGATGGTTCTTCTTATACCCCCTTCCTTAGGGATGTACATTCTCCCTTGAAATCTCAATATTCCATCTGGTTCAAGGACATACACCTCAAACTTTGGTTTTATTTGCTTCCCACTTTGGAGTGTTGATATAACCTTGAAATAAAAACTATCTTCAAAGAGTTTATCCAACACACATTCCCTTAAATTAACCCTAAAGGGTACTAGGGAGAAGGTTTGTGGCCTCTTTCTTGGTGCATCAACCACCACATTCTCCTTTCCCTTAATGTAGGAGATCCCAAAATCATACTCACTCATGCATTCACTCCACCACCTCTATATAGTATTAAAATCCCTCTAAATGAGGAGGTGCTTCAAGATTTGATGATCATTTCTTAACTCAAAGCTTCTCTCGACAAGGTAATTTCTCCACAGTTTCAAAGCTAGCATCACTGCTGCTAACTCTAAGACATGGGTAGCATACAACTCTTCATGTTTTTTCAACTTTCTAGATGCGTAAGCTACTACTCCACCTTCTTGCATCAATAATGCTCTTAATCCATTCTTTGAAGCATCTGTGCAGACAATGAAGTCCTTTTCCATGTCTGACACTCAAAGGATCAGTGCACTAGTTAGTAACCTCTTTAGTTTGGTGAATGCACTGTCACATTCAAATGTCCATTCATACCTAACCCCTTTTCGATGTAATATGGTGATGGGTTTTACAATATTTTAAAACCCTTCCACAAATTTGCAATAATAACCTGCTAGCCTCATGAAGCTACGCACCTCATGAGCATTTTTCGGTACTGGTCAATCCATTATGGCCTTTACCTTTTTTGGGTCAACCAAAATCCCTTCTTCTGAAATCATGTTCCTAAGATAATGAATTTTCTTTTGAAAGAAGGAGCATTTTGACAATTTTCCATACAATTGATTTCCCCTGAAGCAGTTCAATACATCCCTTAAGTGTTATTCATGCTCCTTTTCTTTCTTGGAATACACAAGAATATCATCCAGAAAGACTTACACAAATTGGTCCAAATACTTCCTGAAACAGACCATTCATGAGACTCATGAATAATGTTAGTGCATTGGTCAAACAAAATGGTACAACTACAAACTATAGAATTTCCCACTGTAGATCAATACATTATGCAATATACTAAAGCAAAATACCAGATCTACTTCTACAAAAAACTTGCGGAAGCTTAATCGATTATGAGAAAGATCAAATAGAACACATATAATAGAGAATGAGAAATCAAGCACACATGAACACAAAAGAATACTCTGGGGAAAGCCTTAGCTAAAAACCCTGATCTCTGTATTATCATACAAGTGGAAATATGTCCGGATTACACAAAGCTTTAGCTCACAAGCTATCCAGCTCTTAGTACAATCCCTCTATTGCTCATAGACAGTCAAAGGCTTCTCACAAACCTTCTCCTCTGCCCTCCAAGCCTCCTATTTCCTTGTGCAATTTCTCCTAGGGTCCAATGCTGCCACCTGTGTGTAATTACCTCACACACTGCTCACTAACCTTTGAATTAACTGTGCAATCCCGAAGGAGATAATTCCTTCTGCATGGATGAGTTTCCTATATAGGAAAATCCTCCAACTGATAGTACACTGTCCTTTCCTCTGATCTCAACTAAGTCTTTGACTGAACTAACATGCATGAGTTATTTATGAGAGAATATTCAGTTATCTGAAGTGCAACAGTTACATGCATGCATGCATTAACTAACTGAACTCACAATCAGTTCCACAAAGTGTTGGAACTAATCTAACTGGACTTAACTCAGTTAACTGAGCTAGCTAATTACAACTCAAAGTACAACTCATCCTGATCTCCTTTAATCAAGGTATAACTTCCTCAATCAATGGAGAAACTGTTGCATGTCTTCACATAGACTTCATGTTTGATTTCCTACAACTAATTAACTCAAGATGAATTAGTTAATTATTTTACAAACAGCTGCTAAGATCAAATTTGAATTTTACTTTTCAATTTTAGTTCAGGGACTAACTAAAATTGGAATCTATCCCAAAATGCTATTTATAGCAATGCTATTTTTAGCACTTCCATTTTTCATTCCTTGTTGCTATGTCCAACACTGGTACTTGAAATTCTATTTATAGGAATGCTATTTTTGGCATTTCTATTTTAGCATTTCTTGTTGCTATTTCCAACACTCCCTCTCAACAAGAAAGGCATTCAACTTGAACCCGATCCTGAACCTTTAGAATGTTTTGCATGCAACACTTCTCCCAAGTGTTGTTGCTCCAACAACTCTAGAAACAAAAAATCTCCCAACTGACCTCCCTGTTGGGCTAGAAACACCCTCTGATGCTAAAGCTCACTCTGCTACTGACAAGTTCTCCCTTTGTGACCTCTGAGCTGTTACAACACTCCATGCATCTCGCACCATTGTACACCTCTCTGTGCCATCTTGCACTGGTGCATCACTCTTGTGCCTCTCGCATTATTACAGCCTGCTAGCTCTGCACTGCCTTGGGATTCTTGCACTGTAGCTCTCTTTGCCGCTCCATCCGCATTTGTCTCTACCCACTCAGCCAGTCCTACTACTCCTCATCAGGGCTCCCATAGCAAGGTCTAATCAAAGAGGTTGGGTACCTCAATGATCCTGCCCCTATTCCAGCCTTCTTGGGACTGTCACTCCACATCACCCCACCTCCTACCTGGAGGTATGGATGCATGTGATCCCTCTATCCACTTGGCTTGAAATTTCCCAATTTCCCCCTACTAAAGGTCTCTACATGAGTGGATGCCTCCACTCGATCTCCTCTCGGCTTCTCCAATTATGGCTGCTCCACAACCTCCTGAAGTTGTTTCACCAATTGTGGCTCCTTCACAACTGTTTGAGACTTCTTCTGGCGCTGCATGTTGAGAGGTAATGTACTCTCCCTCTCAACCACCAAGTCTCCATCAGTTGCCTTGCTCCTCAAGGCTTTGCATGCATCTTGAACCTAAAGAGCATACAGGTTCTTGACTCGTGAACCGATCTGCTTCACCTATCTCGTGGTGACGTGTCTAAGGAAAACCTTTCCCTTACTGAAGACTACATCATATCCTTTGTCTTCCAGCATTGCGATCGATACCAAGTTTTTCCTTAGTCCTGGCACATACTTCACATCTATCAATGTAATGCGAGCTCCATGCTCCCTCTGGAAAACAACTGTGCCTACTCCTGAGACACTATACCTTTCATCATTACCCATCTCTATGAATATCTGAAGAAATTTCTCCTCCAAGGTACTGAACAAACTCTTATCGCCGGTCATGTGGAATGAAGCTCCAATGTCAAGAAACCAACCACATCCCACCATGGATGAAACCACGCATGTGATGAGGGTGAAATGCAACTCGAACTGTGAGGCCAGTGCCTCACCTTTTGATCCTTCCTTGGATCCTTTCTTGGATTTCTTCAGTGGACAATTTGTAGCAAAATGGCCCACCTCATGACAATGAAAGCATCGCACTTTCGATTTGTCAAAATTCTTCCCACCATAGGAAGAACTCGATTTGGGATGAGAATCCTTCTCCTTCCCTTTCTTTGCCTTACTCGCTAAGGCACAATTTTCTTCATCCTCCTTGGATGAAGAACCATCTCTAGTGCTTCTCCTTATCTCCTCCTACATCAGATTTGACCAAAGTCATTCCCAATTTGGCAGTTTCTCTCTTCCATTTACCGAGTCTTGGTAGCTATGCCAGCTCTTAGGAAGACCAAGGAGAGCAAGACTCACCATGTCATCATCGACTGTCGTGATCCCTACACTTCCAAGCTCATCCCTGCAGGTGGTGAGCTTGTTCAGATATGTAGAGATTGTGTCACCCTTTTCACACTTGATTTTCCGAAGCTTGTCTTTCAGCACCAGCTTCATCTGATCGCTGCTATTTTGATATAGATCCTTCAATGTTTTCCACATTGAAAATGATGTCTCCTTCCCATGGAAACTCGAGACTATGTGGTCTCGAACTCCCTCCAAAAGGATTCTCCTCGCTCTAGCCACAGATTTCTTCCATTCCACCAAGTTTGTAGCATTAGCTGCTGCCGGCTTGGGGACTTCTTGATCAATGAAGTCCTTTAGATCGTTGTCCTCTAACACTGATTCCATGTGATCCTTCTAGGCTATATAATTCAAGCTGCCATCAAGGACATACTCGAGTCTTAAACCGTTGAACGCCATTGGTGAAATTTGAGATGTGATAAGAATTCAAATTCTATAATCAGGAACTTCAACCTTCAAACTTCTCCCTTCTTTGTATATTGTTCTTCACTTTGATCACCTTTGGTCTGATACCATGTAGAATTTCCCACTGTAGATAAATAGATTATGCAATATACTAGAAAAAAAATACTAGATCTACTTCTACAACAAACTTGCAGAAGCTTAATCGATTATGAGCAAGATCAAATAGAAAACATATAACAGAGAATGAGAAATCAATCACACATGAACACAAAAGAATACTCTAAGGAAAGCCTCAACTAAAAACCTCGATCTCTGTATTATCATACAAGTGGATATATGTCCAGATTACACAAAGCTTTAGCTCACAAGCTATCCAGCTCTCAGTACAATCCCTTTGCTTCTCATAGACAATTAAAGGCTTCTCACAAACCTTCTCCTCTGCTCTCCAAGCCTCATATTTCCTTGCACAGTTTCTCCTGGGATCCAATGCTGCCACCTGTGTGTAATTACCTCACACACTACTCACTAACCTCTGAATTAACTGCGCAATCCTAAAGGAGATAATTCATTATGCATAGATGAGTTTCCTATATAGGAAAAATCCTCCAACTGATAGTACACTGCCCCTTCCTCTGATCTCAACTGGGTCTCTAACTGAACTGACATGCATGAGTTATTTATGAGAGAATATTTAGTTATCTGAAGTGCAGCAGTTACATGCATGCATGCATTAACTAACTGAACTCACAATCAGTTCCAAAAACTGTTGGAACTAATCTAACTGGACTTAACTCTGTTAACTGAGCTAACTAATTACAACTCAAAGTACAACTCATCCTGATCTCCTTTAGTCAAGGGATAACTTCCTCAATCAATGGAGAAATTGTTGCATGTCTTCATATAGACTTCATGTTTGATTTCCTACAACTAATTAACTCAAGATGAATTAATTAATTATTTTACAAATAGCTGCTAAGATCAAATTCAAATTTTACTTCTCAATTTTAGTTTAGGGACTAACTAAAATTGGAATCTATCCCGAAATGCTATTTATAGCAATTCTATTTTTAGCACTTCCATTTTTCATTCCTTGTTGCTATGTCCAACAATGGTACTCGAAATTCTATTTATAGCAATGCTATTTTTAGCATTTGTTGTTGTTAGTTCCAACACAAACTCATAGTGCCCAAACCGATTCCAACTCAGTTTTTGAGATGTCACCTTCGTTAATCGTCTGTTGGTGGTATCCAGATCACAAATTGATCTTTAAGAAAATTATTGCTCCATTCATTTAGTTAAATAGGTCATTTATTCTAAGTATTAGGTACCTACTATTTATTGTGGCTTGATTCAAGTCCCTATAATCTATGCATAGCCTTAAGGAACCATCCTTCTTCTTGATGAAAATCACTGGTGCACCCTATTACCACTCAAACTAACATGAGACCTAAAGGGGATTCCTAAAGGGTTAGATGTTATACCAAGGGCAACAAATGGAGACTTATCCCACTGTCACCTCAGCTAAGGCTCCCTACTATTTACGAAATTTCACCGATGGAAGGAGACCCGGTATATATGGAGTCACAAATGAAGGATAAATCAACAAATGGATATAAAGTGATCCAAACAATCACTTTCCAAAAGAGAGTTAAGAATGGAGCTTTCTTGCTTTCTAAGAAAGGTACAATGTCTTCTAGGAGAAGGATGTGGGGATTTAAGGGTTAGGTTTAGGGAATATGACTTGTGAAAGAGTTTCCCAATCCCTAAAATCCTTATTGAAATTGGTATCCAAGATGGTTCTTGAAGAATTATCTTTCCAACGAGTGGGACCACAGGGGACCAAGTTGACCCAGCATAGGTTAAGAGACAAGAATCTAGAAACCAATGATGTTTTTAACCTAGACAAGGAGGGGGAAAGGATAAAAGAAATAATTTTTAATTGAAGGTTTCAAATCGATCCTATGAGGCACTAGCCTTAGGGATACCAAGGCAAAGTTTGATATTGAAGCTGGGGCTTGGGTTATCTCACAACTCCACCATTCGAATGGCTTCAAAATTGGAGGATGCCTTTAGGACACACCAGTGCAGGAGAGGTTAGGAGATCGAAATTTTTGGAGGGCTACTTTGTCAGGAAAATGATTCCATAGGTGACCCAACTTGGGTAGGCCTAGAAAAAGGTGAAAAAGAGATAAGTTTTGAGTGACCACCCCTTGGTAGATCAGTGCCTTAATCTTGGGAGAATGGAGTCTATGATAAATATGAATGAGGACCTTGTTTCTTAGTCAAGGAGGCCTTAAGATTACCTCGCTTTCCTTCCAGGGAAAAGGGAGGCAACCTTACAAATTTTATACTTTGACTTGAAAAAGGTGATAGCTTATCAAGATGAATTCATTTATAGAATTATCCCTAGGAAATTTCATTCAAAATTACATGACCCATACATTAAGAGATGCTATATAGACACAATTCCACAATTTAAGAAATAAATGCATGCAACAATTAGCCCTAAAAATAGTGAAATTCCCAATCCAATGTACATGAAAAAATAAAAGAAGAATAACATTAAAAACATGTACTTACATGTAATAGAACATATCCAACCATCTATAATTTGAAAATATAGAATCTCCAAACATCAAAATTCATCCATAAAGCTCCAACTCATCCTTCGAGAAAAAGTGCGAAATTCTCAAGAGAGAGAAGAGATCCGATCCAAAGTGATGATGAACAAATGAACCCATCTCACTTGTATTTATACGCTAATGAGGAGTTCAAATTAGTCTCCTAGCCCTACATAAGCCCCAAAAATAAAATCATGTGCAAATAAACTAACTTTTGGTGACAAGCCCACCAAACTAGCTCACAAATGAAATAATAAGCCTCTTAAGAGGTCAGATGATAAATAATACATATCATAGGGCCCTCCAAGAGGCCTAATGAGGTCCATAGGTTCCATAATGAATAACAGGATCCTCAAAAGTGATGGACAAGGGGTTGGCCCCTCGTTCTCCAAACAGTAAACTTGTGGTGCTCCTAGTGGGTGTGGGGGCACAATATTAACCTCATGGGTCTCCAAATGAGTCGAAGATGCATGTAGATCATCTGTAAGGGCTCTTATGATGGTGTAGGTGATGCCACATCATCCTACAAGTCCTAGGTCAGCTGTCGAGTGCATGGTACATCTGTGGGGTCGGCTGGGCAGAGGAGAACCAGGTGCATCTTCCTCGTCCAATAGGTGAATCTCGAGCAACATATGAACGATGTGCAACAAAAGATGCTATGCTTCATAATAGAGCAATCGATCAAGTTAAAGTGCAATGGAATCACTTTGGGCCCGATGAAGCTACATGGGAGATGGATAATCAAATGTTCACTATGTATCCTTCTTTATTCACTAGTTGAGCAGATGTATTTTGATATATGTTTTGATCTTATGTTTTCGTTATGTCTACATATGCATATGTATGTAAATACAACATCGAGCTATGTCATAAATATCGAATAAGTGGTATCATAGAAAATTTTAAGGACGAATGTTAGCCCTTTGGCGAAATTAAGGGGTTTTAAATTTTTAGTGGGCGAATATTTTGTATCATAGTACATTTTTACAAATCACCTCAAATAGCCCACCTTATTTTAAGGGAGAGGGTAAAAAAGGTAAATTTAGCCCTTGAAATTAGGAGTTACAACCTTCCATTCGCCTATTTTCAAGAATAGGTTTTATTTAAGTGAATGCATTCGCCCATTTTCAAGAATAGGTTTTATTTAAGTGAATCCTATGGGCCAAAGGCCCAAATACCATATTTATAAAAAAAGGTGTGGTAAATTAATAAAAATATAAATAAATGAGAGGTATGGTAAATAAATAAAACATTTTTTATATTTACTCCATAAGTCACCTTATATACATGCAAGGGTGTAAACAAATAAAAATATAAGTGGAGGTATGGTAAATAAATAAAATGTCTTTTTATACTTACTCAAAAGGTATAGTAAATAAATAAAAATATAAATAAACTAGACGCATGGTAAATAAATAAAACCTCTTTTTATATTTAGTCCATAACCCTCGTTCTATTTATGAAGGCTCAAGAAAGAGGTTTTATTTAAGTGAGTCCTGTGGGCCAAATACCATATTTGTAAAAGAGGTATGGTAAATTAATAAAAATATAAATAAACAAGAGGTATGGTAAACAAATAAAACATTTTTTTATATTTACTCCATCAGTCACCTTATATTTACGAACACTCAAAAAATGCGTTATATTTAGGTGAAACCTATGGGCAAAATACTATGGGACAAATAACAAGGACTAGATTGTTATTAATACCATGCAAAAAACATTATTAACCCTAATATTAGTATTAATAAAAATAAAAATTGCACATGGTATTGACCCATGGTATTCACCAAAATGGCACATGGTATTGACCCATGGTATTCACCTGGAATGTAGCCTATTTAAATGGGGGAATTAAACCAGCATAGATCCATCTTTACTCTGGATCTACTAACCCCCGAGAGGTATCAAATATCGTGATATGCAAACTAGCATAGAGTGAAAAAATATTTGATCGGATCAAGAGTAAAAATGGATGTTGTAGTTTAATGTATGTTAAACATTTTAGCTTGGTTAAAATAAAAAATAAAATAAAAATCAACTATTAATTTTATTAATTTTTATAAATTACTAATAGTAATTTTTAAGCTCCAGGTTTATGATAACCCATGGTAATACCATGGTATTCATGTGAGCATAGACTATTTAAAGGGGAAATTCTATCATCTTAGATCCATCTTAATTCTGGGTCTACCAAGTGCTCAGAGGGATAAATAGATTTCATCCCCCTAAGAGTGGTAGATGTGGAGTTAAGATGGATATAGGTTGGTTTCTATGATAATGAAGATATTAAATAGACTTAGGAAATTATATTGTAAAAACATCTTAAGGTGAATGGTTAAAACATACACATTGGACAAGTATATTTGTATACTTCTGTTTTAAACTGAAACAAATCCAGGGCTAAAAGGAATGGATTGATTGCACTAGTCATCCTTCTATAACTTTCCAACATATGCTGGAGTAAACAGATTGTAGTTTGGGTAATTTTTCTAATTGCAAACAGGAACATACTTGTGTATTGGCAGGGTGGTTACGAGGTCCCTAGAAGTGATGAATTTGAATTTTTCTTGGTTTTATATATAGTATTAGGTTTTTCCTCATGCTTTCTGTGAATGACACGGTTGAATTTTATCCTACACCCACTAGGTTATTGATATGTAATTTCGGTAATTTTGATTTCAAAAGATATTTTAAAGAAATGCAATGATTTCATTTGTGTATTCAATAAACACAAGATTTTATAATTGAGTAAAATATTCGCCATGCCTGGTGAGAGATTCACCAAAAAATTATATATACATATCATATTATTGATAAAATCGCCTTCCATTTTTCCTATATACCATGGAGATTCGCCCATTTATTATACATGTAAATTTAGGGGGGGTTCTTAAAGTTTTCCCTAAGTGGTATGGTGTTCATGTTATAATGGCTATGGTCTCGGTAATATGATATGATGTAAATGTTGCATTGAGTTGTGTTATAAATCTCCATGGGAAGCATGTGTTTTGTTGGTTTATAAGCGTCATTGAACACCAAGGACGATGTTCCCCCAAGGTGGAGGGGTTTGTAACAACCCTTGGTTGATTTTATATGTAAATAAAATAAGACCAAGGTCATGGAACACATATTCCAAGTTGAATGTTAGGCAAAACATAATGATGGGGTATCACTGATGATTAATTAATGGCTATGGAAATTGGCAAAGGCATGGACAAAGGCAAAGTGGCACTAATTTGAATTTATTTATAAAAATAAAGGAAAAAGGAAGAAAGGAAGGTGAAGGGTCATAAATTTGCATGAGAGGGAAATTGAAGGAAAAATGAAGGAAAATGAAGAAAATAGAGGCATCTATGATAAAAAGTATTTTGAGGATTAGTTCACAACTTTTGTCAGTTTAGTCTTTGGCACTCTCATTCTACTCTCATTCTCTCATACTCCTGCACACTTAGATTATTCTTGGAGCATTCTTGGAGCACATTATCATACATTGGATTTGGAGAAATAAGGCAAGGGAAAGCAGGAAAGCGCAAGTGAACAAGTGGATCATCAACTACAATTGGATTTATTTGCAGGTAAGGTTTCATGTGTGATTTTCTTGTTGATTTATGGATGCATGGTATATGCATGTGATTTTCGAGTTATGTGTTGTCACTGGCATGGAGTTCTTCCTGGATTGACAATGGTTTAGCCTTGTCTTTCCATTTCCTGGATAGCCATGGTGTTGTGTGTTTTTCCACTTGATTTTTATTTTATTGATGCTCATAATTCCTTATGGTTGGGGGGCTAGAACAAATGCTCTAGAAATCCCTGGAACAACTTGGGTTGAGTTACTAGTCTTGGAGCCTAGGTTGGGACAAATGCTCTAGAGCCCTTGGTGGGTTGAGTTACTAGTCCCTGGAGTCAGGTTGGACAATTGCTTTAGAGCCCTAGAAGGATGTGAATTGAGTTACTAGTTCTTGGAGCCCTAGACAACTTGGGTAGAGACCAATATGGTTGGTGTTAGTGATGTCCAAATGTGAGGTGGAGTCATTGCTTAAGGGTTGAGGTGGTTTGGCCTTTGGAAGCCCTGGTTTTGTTTTGTTTAGTTTATTCCATGAGATCCCACATTCATGCTTGGAATATGGCGTAGGGGTGATTGGATGAAAGAGAGATTTGGTTTTGCCCAATCTATGGACGGGTGGTACGTGGAGGTCCCTGAGTTGCTTGGTATATTCATATGTTAATAAGATCTATTCCTCTATTGTGATTCATGTATATTTGTTAGCAATATGTTGGTGATATTATGGCTGGGTTGTGATGGTTTATATGCTGGTTATTTTAAGGTATTATGTTGTTGATATGATGTGTATCTTCTATGGATCTTGTCATAAATTGTTTAGCTATTGATGAGTTGATGAATGTATGGATTAATAAGTGTTGTTGTAATTAAGTGGAGAGGGCATAGGGCCTTCTCAGTGATTCTCAGATGAATCTCATACCTTTATGATTAGATATGCATTCATGACTAGTAGCTTACATGTTTTCCATGTGTTTGATGAAATGTTTGTTATGTTCTAGGCAGTCTAGGTCAAGTTATGCCTTCAAGTTTGTATATTTATCCTTTTTGTCATGCCATTAATGATTTTGAGAAGTCTCAAGAAGTTTTGGGCAGTGGTTCGTGTTGAAGAATCTAGGGAAAACTAGTGTAGTCTGATTCTTCATTACTTGATAACAATTTGTGGATACCTTTTACTTTTCTTGTTAGCTTATGCTTCTTCTTATTATTATTAGTGAATATGTGTGTACTTCATCAAACTGTTACCAAAACAAAATAACAAGAACACAAAGTTTGGTTGTCTTTTAGGGACAAAACCTCTCCACTCTTGAGAGGAAAACCCTTTGTAAGTTTTCTCTTATTGAAGCTTCTTATTTGAACATCTGCCAAATCCTAGACCCTTGACTAGGATATCCTCCAAGAATAAGTCAAATCTTTCCTTTTTCTGCACTACAACTTCTGGCACATTGACCTCTGTTTTTCGACACTTTGTTCCTCAACACTTCATCCTTTTTCTGCTGCTTGTCTAAGTTAGGAAACCCTAGAACATTAGGGCTTCTTTACTTCGTTATAGAGAGAGTCTTCTTCACTTTCCTTTGGATACCTTGTAGACCTAGATACACATCGAATGTTGTTGCCTTCTTCTGCTATCAAATTTGCAAAGGTTTACTTATTGCACATGTGGGCAAAAACCCTAAAATAGTCTCCTTTTTCCTCGCTGTCCTTTCCTTCTTCTTCGCTTGTGAGGGCTTCTCCTTTGCTTGTAGAGGGAGGCCTTGTAGACCTTGTTAGCACCCAAAACGTTGAGATATGATGACCTTTACTTTTCTGCTACTATGGCTGCAGGAATACCTTCCTTAACCTCGCACGTGTGGTTGTAGTTGTTTTGGAAATGACCTCCTTACCTTTGTTGTTTTTCCTTCTATCTTGTTGCCCTTATAACCCTTTTCCTTGGATTTTATTCATCCTTCTTTGTCCTCTTTCTTGCTTGAATATTTTAGAGTGAAGTTATCTTAAATTATGAGTGGACAACCTCTATAAATAGAGGTTTATCCCTCCTTAGCGCCCAAAACGTTGAGATATGATAACCTTTAATTTTCTGCTACTATGGCTACAGGAATACCTTCCTTAACCTCGCACGTGTGGTTGTAGTTGTTCCAGAAATGACCTCCTTACCTTTGTTGTTTTGCCTTCTATCTTGTTGCCCTTATAACCCTTTTCCTTGGATTTTCTTCATCCTTCTTAGTCCTCTTTCTTGCTTGAATATTTTAGAGTGAAGTAATCTTAAATTATGATTGGACAACCTCTATAAATAGAGGTTTATCCCTCCTTTTTAGGCCGACTAGATTGTCCATTAGGCCAACTTGACAGTTTTCACTATAATTCATCTTTTAGTCATTATTTTGCTACTTGGAGACGTTGTTGATGCTAGGAGAGGATTTGACTATGCTTGGAGGTGTTCCCATGACCTTGTACATTATGTAACATGCCCTCAAAGGGTCTCATCATAATTACATTTTGACTTTGACTCTCTTGAAGTACTTCAAAATGTGCTTAACCTATTTTCAATGAGCAAGAAATGAGCAAGAAACTCATTAACAAATAATATCAAAATAGTTTCTCTTCTCTTGAATAAGTACAAATATCAAAATTAAATTTATGAAGACCTAGCCTAGTTACATTTCCCTCAACACTCCCTCTTAACTAGTGATCACGTGCTCAAAATTAGGCTCAAAACTCAAAGTGGAAGAATCTCGATAAACTCATCTTCAGATCAAAGTACTCATGATCTTGATTCCAACGGTGTGAATGGCACTCGAATTTGAGCTCATATAAAGAAGTTAGAGCAAATCAAAGTTTAGGTTTGACTTGGACAAATGGCAGGAATGGATGACATGGCATGACGCTTCAGCAAATGGGGAAGCGCCAAGTGGCAGGCTTCCATTGGCCCCTCATTTGACAAATCGCATGTCGCAGGTGGGTCAGCGTTAAAGAATCAACCCCAGAACAAGCCAGGGTGCGTTGCGATGAATCGGCCCCCAATGTACCCAGGTTGCGATGTGATAATCACAATCGCACATCGCAGAAGTGAAGAGTCTCATATATTTGTTACCCCCCCCCCGAATCTACCAATTTCGAATTGTGATGGATCCTGAATGTGATAATATTATGGGTTCTAGTTAATAGTTCCGTTGGATCCGTTGTATCTCAATAACACATCACCCCGCCACATTCATAGACCATAAGACCACCGGTTTTCCACCGATTACGATTTACGATGGAACAGTCGGCGCTGATAGATTATGCACCACAGCGTGGCAAAATTTTCACCCAATTCGCACAATTTTGGAGATAAATTGTAGGTTCATGCCAGAAATGGTGCAATTTGTGGAGCGAATATTGGGAGAACTAGGAGAGGTCATAACTTCTTCCATTTTCCACCAAATTGTATGCAAAAAGAGGCTAGATAACCATTTTTGAACATTATGGACTCATTAGAGCAGGTTGCATAAGCATTTGAGCATTATAAACACATATTTTTACACTTTTGAGCATAATAGAGAGACCCAAGCCATTGGAAGCTGGTCCAAGGAGACATAGCCCAGGAGGGGTGAACTCCTTTACCATGTTCCTGTTGTAATGTGTTTTTTGTGTTGTTCTATACATGTTTATGCTACTATTCAGTCTCTTATTTATGTTAAATTGCACATAAAATTAACATAAAAACTCATCATTTCACTTGCAAAAATTCATGAATCCTTAAGCACAATGAAATCATTTTGTTTCTAATCAGAGGAGGATCTTAGCACAATAATATAATATTCTAAATTAGATCATTTTGGTATCAGAAATCTAGCTTTTCTTTGTGAAAGAAGGATTTAGCTGTTTGCAAGTTTATGTCATGCTTACAAGGTTAAAACTCAAAAGAGGAGAGGGGTTGGAATCCCTAAAGTTGGGTCAAGGGGAAGGAGAGAAAGGTTGCCACAATCTCCAACACCAGTTCAGCCTCGAGTTGTAGTTGAGACTCCAGCGATCATGTCTCATGAAGGAGAACCTACAAACATGACAGAAGATCAGAAGACCTTCATAAAGGCTTTCCTTGATATGACATAGATGGTTAAGGTCCTCTATGAATAGAGGAGTACCAGGTTGCAAGGGGAAAGTTCCAAACCTCCCAAAGGAGAAGGCTCTTTAGGAGGTGGTAATGGAAAATGAGGTAATGGAAATGGAGACAAACATCCAACCTCTCCACTATCTTCTTCATATTCTTCTTCACAAGCATCTTCACGCTCTTCCACTAACACAACCCTTACTCATACTCATCATCATACTTCAAAAGGAACTGGTAAATCACCTCTTTTAAAACTTGATGTTAAATTTGAGCTATCCATGTATAATGGTGAAGTGAATGTAGAGAAGCTTGATAATTGGATTCGTCAGTTGGATGTCTATTACAAGATTCAAAACCTTCAAGAGGATGACATAAAGATTCAGTTAGCTTCCTTGAGAATGGAGGGTGCAGCACTGGTATGGTGGGAATCAAAGACCCAAGAGGAGATTAAAAAACACAGTAAGATCTCAATTTATTGGAATGATTTCATTGCTGCAATCAAAAGACGATTCTACCCTCTAGCTTATATGCAGAAAGCCATCATGAATTGGCAGAAATTTAGACAGCTTAAAGGTCAAAATGTGCAAGATTACACCCAAGAATTTAGAAAAAGGTCTTTGATGTTAGGTGTAGATTTGTAATCACAGGACACATTGTTGAAGTACATAGGGGGTTTACACAGTTACCTTAGGCATACTATCTTAATGTTTAATCCCAATAATCTAGATGATGTGTGTGTGCAAGCCACTCATCTTGAGGCAAGAGGGAAAAACACCCATGAAGAAGGTAGTAAAGCCATTTAAGAGTAAAGAAAAGGAAAAGGCTTTCAAAGGAAAGGCAAATAAAAATGTGTCTAACAAAAAAGGAGGACAAAAAACTACATGCAAACATTGTTCCAGAGAGGGTCACGATGAAGCTCATTGTTGGAAGCTTCATCCTGAAATGAGACCAAAGAAAAACAACAACAAGGGAAAACAAAAAACAACTGCAACCACTCAATAAGATTTGGGATCCGATTCAGGTGATGAAACTAAAATCACAACCATGGGATTAAAAGGAAAAGAATACATTGCTAGCACTAGTTCTTCAAACTCACAAAATGAAACTCCAAACGAAAAGAGGAGAATATAACTTTTTCACATAAGGGTGATATCAAAACACAACAAGATTGATATGCTTTTCGATAATGGCTCTCAAGCCAATCTTATCTCTGAAAACATTGTCAAAAGTTTAAACTTGGAAACCATTCCACATCATAAACCATATCCACTTGGATGGGTGTGTGACAATGCACAATTGCAGGTTAATAGAAAGTGTAAACTGAGATTCACTATTACTGCAAATTTCATAGATGAAGTGGAGCTTGACGTTGTGTTGTTAGATATTTGTGGCATAGTTTTTGGCAACCCGTACCTTTATGAAAGAAAAGCTATCTTCCATGGACATGAAAAAAAATATCATTTATTCAAAGGTGGAGCAGAATATTTTGTGAGAGCTCATAGTAAGAAAATAAATCTTTCACTTGTTAATGCAGGGCAGATGAAAATACTAGTGAATTCGAGCAAGAATTTTGTGCTTCTAATGATCAAACCCAAGGATGATGTTGATAGTGAAACTTATAAAGGTTGTGATTCAAATTTGAAATCTGAATTGGTTGACATAGTTAACCAAAATGACGAGGTGTTTCAGGAACCAAAGGGATTACCTCCCAAGAGAGTGTTAGGATATTCCGACACATAGGAAATAGTTAAGTACAACTTGGTCTAGTATAGAGTTAGGTATAGAGTTAGGTAAAGTGTGTTTCTTTACTATGTACATTTTGTAACTTACAATCCGACGGTCACGATATGTAGGGATCCGATGGTTCATTCTCTCCTTGGTATTACCGACACTTGATCCGTGGCTTAACACCTGATTGGTCCATGATCTATATTTAAAGAGCATGGAGGGTCATTTGTAGGTTAACCATTCATGAAAGAAGCTTATGTAAATTTTCATTCTTTTATTAATAAATTGCCTGAAGTGGGCGCGTTGGCTTAGGCTGTGGACTGTTTCCCTCTTTGAGGGTTTTAACCACGTCAAAATACTGGTGTATTGATCTGTGATCTGTGTGTGAGCGGTGTCCTTTGGTGTTTTGTTTGAGGAACTTACCTTGTAAATTCCTACATGGTATTGGAGCTATTTGAGGGCCACGTTAGTTGGTGATCCAAATCTGAAGCCGGTAGAAATGCATCCGACTACCGTTTCCTAGATCTACTGTTTCTGACTGCTTTTGCGCCGAGAGTACTGCTCTGTTGTGTTGGGAGCATCTGTTTTAGTGAGGAACCCCTTTCGTTTCACGCGAAAAGGTTTCCGGTAGCCCTAGCTATGTCATTTTTAAGATCTGGAGGTATACAATGTTTATTTGCAGTTTACAGTTATTTTCTCTCTGTTTATTTCGGTTTTCGATTTATTTAGATTTTTTTTATTACCGGATCTATACCTTTCATTTCTGCGTATGCTCTTTGCCCTACGACTCTGTACGATCTGGGCAAATCAGAAACATAAAGGAAGGATTTTTCTCATGCGTATGCTCTTTTCCGCTGCGCCTTAGTGTGATCTCGGAAAATCAGAAACATTAAGGAAAATTATTTAGTTTCCGGCTAAAGCTAACTTCGAGCCGTAAGGTTCGTTTTTTTTTTTGTATGTCCGTGTTGGGTTTTGTGTTTTTGTTTTGTAGGGAAAAAGAGCTTTCTCAAAGCAAGCACGCAACCCAAAGCATCACCCCCCCCCTCTCTCTCTCTCTCAAACTTTTTGTATAGCTCACTTGGTGCAAAGCTAATTTATGAGAGTAGAGGTCTTGGGTTCAAGTCTCCATTTTGTGGGGGCAGATTTTTCATTTCCGCACATTCCCGCACTTCGTCGGCGACTTCATCAAATTTTCTTCAAAAGCCATAACTTCTTCATCCGGAAGCCGTTTTTAGAACCGTTTTTTTTTAAACAGCCTAATTTTTTGAGATCTTTCCATTGAAACACTTAGTTTCAGCATCTATAGCTTCAGTTTTTTAAAATGGAAAGTCCATGCCAAGTTATTCTTGACAGCACCAACTACTTCCAATGGTGGTCCTACATTGTGGATTTACTTAGAAGTAAAGGTCTTTACAGAATAGCCACAGGCCAAGAGACCAAACCGAAAGATGAAGACAAGGCAGCTAAATGGAAAAATAGGCAAGACCAAGCACATGGGTTGATAGGGATGTCTATTTCTCCAGATCTTAGATTCCATATTGTAGAACTTGATACTCCTGATGAAGCAATGAAACAGATTACTAAAGTCTTTGGAATTAAAAATGAACTTAAAGCCCATCAACTTGAAAATGAATTGCTTACATTGGAGCCCAATAATTTTTCTTGCATTGAATATTTTTTGTCCAAGTTCAAGACCCTTAGACTTCTCTTGGAAGGTGTTAAGGTTAAGAAAGAAGATAGTAGCCTTATCTACTCCATTCTTACTAAGTTGGGACCAGCCTATTCTGTGTTTGTTTCCACCTTCCATTCTACAAGAGAAACCTTCATTTCTCAAGGACAAGCCTACAAGTCCCCTTCCTTTGATTCCTTTTGTGATTCTTTAATAAGAGAACAAGAAAAACTCTTACACCTTGGTCTTCTTCATCTTGGAAACTCTTCTAAGAAAGCGTTAGCCGCCCAGCAGCAACCAAATTCAAAGAATCCTAAGAATTCGTATCCTAAAAGGAATGGTCCTAAACCAAACAAGGTTCCTAAGCAATTTCCGCCTCAAAATGAAAAATCATTTCAACAAAATGATAAGACAAATAAAAACAAATGGAAGAAGACTGATAGACATTGAAACTTTTGTAATCGAGATGGCCACTTAGAATCCAAATGCTTTAAGAATATGGAAGCCTTGGAAGCAGCAATGAAGAAGCATAAATTCCATTTGGAGCAATCTTCAACTTCAACTTCATCTTCAGGAATGGCACTTTCTGCATGTGGTTGTTAAGCATCTCGGTCTGGCTATGCACTAAATGTATCTTCTTCTTCTCATTCTCATGAGTGGCTCATTGATTCTGGAGCTTCTTATCACATGACCAAAAACAAAGCCATGTTTTCTTCTTTAAATGATTGTAACACCAAAAATATATATGTTGGTGATGATAGATCTCTTAGTGTTGTAGGGACTGGAACTGTTCATCTAGACAATGGTCAGTTTAATGATGTATTATGTGTTCCAACCTTATCCTGCAACCTTCTATCTGTATATCAGATAACGCATTCAAGTGAAGGTAAAATCGTTGAATTTTCACCTCACGATGTTGTAATTAAGGACCTAAGAGATCCTAGACAGATTTTAGCTACTGGCATTGCTGATGATTCTATAAGGTTGTATAAGTTTCACAACTTTGGGTCATCAAATCTTCCCTCAGTATTTGTTGCTCATAATGATGAAGTGAGCAAACTTTGGCATGAGCGATTTGGTCACTTAAACTATCACTCTCTTCAGAATCTATGTAAAGAAAATATGGTGACAGGTCTTCCAATGGTATCTTGCAGAGATGGTGTTTGTTCCGGATGTGTACTTGGAAAACATCATCGGGATAGTTTTGAAAAACGTGCCTCTTGGCACGCCTCAGCCCCTTTACAGCTCGTGCATAGTGATTTATGTGGTCCACTTCCAATTGCTTCATTCTCTGGCTACAAGTATTTCTTAACTTTCATTGATGATTTCTCCAGACGCACTTGGGTATACTTCTTAAAACTCAAGAGTGAAGTATTTAACATGTTCTTGGCCTTTAAGGCCTTTGTTGAAAAACAATCTGGACATCAAATTCTTAAGCTAAGATCTGATAATGGCGGAGAATATGTTAAAAACACATTCATCAACTTTTGCACTGAGAATGGAATTCAAATGCAACATACTGTTCCATATACTCCACAACAAAATGGTGTAGCTGAAAGGAAGAATCGCACCTTAAAGGAAATGGCTAAGTGTATGCTTCAATCTAAAGGACTTAGTCTTAATTATTGGGCAGAAGCAATTAACTGTGCAAATTACATAATAAATCGCACTCCTACTAAGGTTTTAAAGAATATCACTCCAGAAGAAGCATGGAGCTCAATCAAACCAGATGTAAGTCACTTTCGTGTTTTTGGAAGTGAAGCATGGGCCCATATTCCAGATGAGAAACATAAAGCTTTAGAACCTAAGAGTGAAAAATGTATTTTTGTTGGATATTCTGAAGATGTCAAAGGATATAGACTTATTCCACTTAAGTCCAAAAATGTTATCATTAGAAAAGATGTAAAGTTTGCTGAAAATATATCGGCCTGCGAGCCTAGTTCGGCGGATGTGCCACCTCTCCCTATCTCTTCTACTTTTGAAAATATTTCTTCTTCAGATGATGAAAGCGAGGATGAAAATCCTCCCCCACCTTCTCAGGATCCTCCTTCAGCTCCTCAGCTTCCAAAATGGGTCCGTGCTACTTGGGATGCAGCAGGTGATCTTGCCGGTGATCCTACAGATCAACGACGTACACGTTCTCAGTTCGAGAGAGCCTCTTCTTTACTGGCTCAAGCTTTAGTGAATTATGATCCTGACACCTTTGTAGAAGCTTCAGGCCATCTAGATTGGGAAGTAGCTATGAATGAAGAATATCATTCATTATTGGCAAATGATACATGGGATCTTGTTCCTCTACCAAAGGGACGAAAACTTGTTAGATGCAAATGGGTTTACAGAACCAAGTATGGACCAGATGGGAAAGTTGATAAACATAAAGCTCATCTTGTTGCTAAGGGTTTTTCACAAGTTGAAGGCATTGATTATACTGAAACCTTCTCCCCTGTTGCCAAAATGAACTCTATCCGCCTTGTTCTTTCCCTTGCTGCCTCTTTCAAATGGGAAGTCCATCAGATGGATGTTAAATCCGCCTTCTTACATGGGGACTTGCATGAAGAAATCTACATGGAACAACCTATTGGCTTTATACAAACAGACTCCAGCCTTGTATGTCGGCTTAAGAAATCCCTTTATGGTCTCAAGCAAGCTCCTCGAGCTTGGTATGCCAAAATGGATAACTTTCTTTTAGAAAATGGATTTTCTAGGTGTCATTCTGACAATACTGTCTACACCAAGAAAGTAGGCAAGTCTCTTATCATTCTTGTTCTTTATGTTGATGATCTTATCCTGACTGGTAGTGATCCCAACCTTATAAACCATGTGAAGTTTCGCCTTAAAAGGAAGTTTGAAATGACAGACTTAGGACACTTACATTATTTTCTTGGTCTTCAAGTCTTGCAATCCAAGGAAGGTATTTCCCTTTCCCAATCCAAGTATGCCTGTGATATTCTACGCCATTTTCACATGGAAGACTGTAAGCCAGCCCCTTCTCCCTTTTAGTCTGGAGTCAAACTTTCAGTCACTTGTACTTCTCCTGAAGTTGATGCTACCTTATACCGTCAACTTGTAGGAAAAATTTTGTATCTAACCCATACTCATCCTGACCTTTCCTTTGCTGTTGGCCTTGTTTCTCGGTTTATGCAAAACCCACGTGAAAGTCATTGGAAAGCAACTAAAAGAATACTTCGTTATGTTCGAGGTACAGTTCAGTTTGGGATTCATTACAATGCTGAAGCATCTCCTCTATTGGTTGGTTTCACTGATTCCGATTGGGCTGGTGACCCTGATGATTGGAAGTCTACTGCAGGTTATGTGTTCACTCTTGGTTCAGGACCTATTACATGGGCTTGCAAGAAACAAGGTGCCATTTCTCTTTCTTCAGCAGAAGCAGAGTATCGTGGTGCTGTAGAAGCTAGTAAGGAAGCCTTGTGGCTTCGTCAGATCCTGTCAGAGTTTTGCTTTCAGCATCAGCATCCGACTACACTTTGGTGTGATAATCAAAGTGCCATTCAACTATGCAAAGATCCAGTCCAACATCAGCGCAGCAAACACATTGAACTGCACATGCACTTCATCAGAAAGCTCATTCATGACCATGTTCTTGAAGTGAAATATTGTTCAACAGATGATCAAGTTGCAGACATCTTTACAAAAGCTCTCACAGAGGCGAAGTTCACTAAAATTCGATTTATGGTTGGAATTCAGGAAGTTGTCACTAAGGGGGGATAGGCTCTAGTGCCTCCTTCCTTCTCTTATTGTGTCATATTTGTAAATCCTTCAATCCTATCCCAAGTTGTTCTTAAGGGGGGATGTTAGGATATTCCGACACATAGGAAATAGTTAAGTACAACTTGGTCTAGTATAGAGTTAGGTAAATTGTGTTTCTTTATTATGTACATTTTGTAACTTACAATCCGACGGTCACGCTATGTAGTGATCCGACGGTTCATTCTTTCCTCGGTATTACCGACACTTGATCCGTGGCTTAACACCCGATTGGTCCATGATCTCTATTTAAAGAGCATGGAGGGTCATTCTAGATTAACCGTTCATGAGAGAATCTTATGTAAATTTTCATTCTTTTATTAATAAATTGCCTGAAGTGGCCGCGTTGGCTCAGGCCGTGGACTGTTTCCCTCTTTGAGGGTTTTAACCACGTCAAAATATTGGTGTATTGATCTGTGATCTGTGTGTGAGCGGTGTCCTTTGGTGTTTTGTCTGAGGAACTTACCCTGTAAATTCCTACAGAGAGGAATCCAACATGAGATACAGTTGCAACAAGATTGTCCTCTTCTTAGCATTGGCATGTACAGGATCTCAGTGATGGAAAGCATAGAAATTAAGAAGAAAATTCAAGGGTTGTTGAATAAATGGATCATCAGACCATCTTCCTTGCCATGTGGTTCACTTATTGTCTTGGTGTCAAAAAAGGATGGAACATGGCACATGTGTGTGGCTTTTTGTCCATTGAACAAAATTACGATAAAGAACCATTACCCACTGCTTAGAATAGATGATTTACTTGATCAATTGAAAGATGCAAATTATTTTACTAAGATGGACTTAAGAAGTGGCTACCATCAAATTAGAGTAGCTTAAGGAGACATTTGGAAGACATCATTCAAAACAAAACAAGGTTTGTTTAAATGGCTAGTTATGCTGTTTGGTTTATGTAATGCTCCTAGTAAATTCATGCGTGTGATGAATGATGTGTTGAGGCCATTTCTTGATGAGTTTGTCATAGTCTACTTAGATGACATCTTAGGTTTCAGTAAATATCGTGATGAACATGTCATGCATGTAAGAAAAGTACTTGATTTCTTGAGAAAAGAACAATTGTATCTGATTAGATATTGATCCATGACCTAAATGATAGCTCAAATTTCAAAGTGTTTGAAAGAGTGTCGAACTTTGAGCGACCGGATAGATCTCGTCTTCCTGATTCCAATTCCACGAATGGTTCGAAAAACTAATACTGTATGAAGGAGTTATCACAATTTGAAAAGTCCAGTAAAGCACTAAAACCTTTCCTAAAATGTCTTTATGTAAGTTCTGTATTGAGCACGTGGGTAGTATTCAGAAAGTAGGAAACGGTATCTCGCGCAAACAAAAAGTTGTGAACGGTATTTCTAAATTCTATACGATTAACCTTAGCGGGTGACACGTAGCACGAGAAAATCACTTTTCTCGCGCACTCATGATCTGATATCAGTCGTGTAAGAATTCACGTGATATTACGCAATAGCCGTTGGATCGAGCGGGATTGATCAACGGTGGAGATTAGTCAAGTTATTTGGTGAGTGGGTGACGCGATATCCGTTGGATCTGAAGGAGTGAAATCGATGGCATGGATTGAAGTGCCTAACAAAAGGAAAAGTCAAAGAAGAACCAACGGTAATTGGTCAGGTTTTGTTGTGAAGTCCATTGAGAGAAATGCTTCCAATGTATACGTGGGCCCATAACCCACAGGTCCACGCACGAATTGTGTAAAGATGCAACTTTGCATAATCGTCGGGATTATCCCTAACCGTTGGGATTATACCACCGCATATGCGCACCCAAACAGTTATTGTAACAGTAAGCTCTGATGGTTTAGCTTGGCGGAGTGGCTAAAAAGGCAGAAATGCTATATTTAACTGGAGTTAATTGTAGTTCACAAAGGGAGTGGAGTATCCCTAGGGGATATTGACTAAATGCACTCCAAGAGCACTTTTCGACTAGAGAGAGAGAGTGAAACAAGAGGCTAGCTAGGATAATTAGAGCCTTATGAAGCCAATGAAACCATCCAGAGAAGTTGAAGAAGTCATCTTCATGGAGATTTTCATCCAGGGAGATTTTGGAGCTCATGGCCATCAGGAGTTGGAGGCAGTTATAGGAGCTATCAATACTCGTTCTTAGAGAACCAACAGTCATCCCTTACTGTAATGAGTATTCTGAATCCATTGCAGGGATTTGTAGAAGCATTTGAAGACTTCTAAAGGCTGAGATGCTACATGGAAGTTTAAGGCAGCCCAGTGCCAACCGTGGAGGAAGGCCTAGTTTGGGGATGCAATGCTCATTTTGAGCAAATTATCATTCTATTTTCGGTGTCTGATATGTACTAGAGACAGGAGATGAGGTTCCAGTGATAGTTGGAGAATTCCGAAGGAGTGAGTTCCATCACGAAGCTTAGGGTAGCTCAGAGCACTGATTGAAGGAATCAAGTCTAAGGGAGCTTAGATCTGTTTGCAGAGTGATGACAACCATGACAGGGATATAGATGGTATTCTAAGACCATTGGTTCAGTTCAGTAACCTTTGGAGTTAAGTGTGGAACTTGTAAAAGAAACTTTTCCATAATCCCAAAGAGCCAAGTCAAGATGACAAAAGCTTAAGGAGATGTAGCCCACGATATTCGAGTGAAATCCTAGATCAAATTTGCTGTTATGTGTGGTTGTTTATTTGCTGCATTATATGGCTGTTATATGTGTTTAATATCAATAGAAACAAATGGACTTAAAGAACTTAAATAGTTAAAAGAAAAGATACACTTGTTTCAAGTATTTAATTCTGAAAATGTCATATATAAGCTAGATCATTTATTTGTTTAACTAAGTGGGAGGTTCTTGTAAGCATAACAAGTTATCAAACCCCCATTTCAAATAATGTGGTATCGAGGCAGGTTGTTTGATTGACAGAGCAACAGGTTTCTTGTTTGACTTGAGAGGTGTTTAAACAATATAAAGAATTTGATTGTTTGAATGTTTGTAAACTGACTGCTGTTTGAGTTTGTAAAGGTGAAGGGAAAGCTACTGATAGCTAAGTCCAAGAAAGGACAAGGAGGAAGAAGGGTTGAAGGCATTCTCCTTACCCAAAGGACCTCAAGGCAACCCTTGAAGCACAAGAGGGTTTGTTTGCAAAAGGCTGCTTGAATAAGGGTTTGACTCTACAACCATTAGTTCTTTGAAAGCTTTGTGAATTTTGTTGAAGTTCTTTTCTTCATTTCTATAATGACAACTTCTACAAGTGAGTTTTCAAAATCCTCCTCCTTCACAAGACTCTTTGATGAAGACATGAAGAAAGACTTGTTCATCATGATGGATATGGTGAAACAAATGTACGAAGATGAAAGGAAGAGAATCAAACTTCGAGAGCAGTTGAATTCCATGAAGGAAGAGAAGCAGTTGCTTTTTGACAAAATGCAGGAAATGGAGAGCCAACTTCATATTGCAAATATGAACCTAGAAAGGATGCATGAGTTGGAGACATAGCTCCTTGTTTCCAAAGAAGCCTTAGTCAAGCATCACTTTTAAGAAGAGGTAAACCATCCTAGTTTGTCTTCAATTTGCTCTAAGAATGTTTATGTTGGTACCTTTGAAAAACATACAAGAGGTATAGGGTCCAAGTTGAGGTTAAAAATGGGCTATGAAGGAAAAGGATTGGGCAAACATGCAAAAGGCATAGCTGAGCCAATATTGGTTGAGGAAAGGCCTAAGTATTTGGGTCTTGGCTATGGACAATCTTATGAAGAAAGTTCCAAAGCAGCCATGAAGGCAATTGAAACAGTTCCTAGAAGGAGTTTCATTTTAGGTTCTCTACCTCAAGTTTGTAAAGATTGCATGGGGAATGAAATTGTTTGAAACATGCTTTGCAAGAAGAAGGTGTTCATAAGCATGCACTCGAACAAGGGAGTTGTGAAAGCTCTAAAATCATTGAAGAGATTGATGGTGTTCTGAAGGGAGCCACTTCTTCATTCGATTCACCTTCTCATGAAGGCAACAAAGGTGAAAGAGGAAGGTATAAATCTGATTTCAATCAAATTTCTTTTGACTATGTAAAGCATGGTAAATTTCCACATAAGCATTGGAAAAAAATTGCATGTTCCTTTTGTGGTTTGGTTAACCATAGTGTTTCTATATGTTGGAAGAAAATGGCCACATACAGGAAACTTTTGAAGAAAAGGAGGCAAGAAGCCAAAGGTCCATTGGACAAGGCAAATTATGCCATAAAGAGGATGAAAATGTGTTGCAATTATTTCCATAAGCAAGGACATATTGCTGAAAAGTGTTGGATTTTGAATCCTACAATGCTTCCATGAAATTTGAAGAAGGTGGAAAAAGAGAATGGCAAGAATGGAAAGGAAGTTTCCATAGTTAATGTGTTTCAGGATGATTCACATGTTGATGTTGATGTGTAGTTAAAGGAAGTGCCTTTGATGTGGATTGGTAGGAAATGGTTAGAGTTCTTATCCAATTAAAGGTTGCATGTCTTTTGATTTGAAACATTTCTTTGCCAGTGGAATGCAAGTTGTAGGGTTTTACCAAAAAGGTGAATGAAAAAGTTGAGTATGAGACTCGCTTTATTGCAGAAAAATTATGTTCATTTCAGCTTTGTAAGTACATTTACATATGATTGAGGATCTTGTACTTCTAATTGTGCTTGAGAGAAAGTTGAAGAATGGAATACATGCATGAGAATGGTATGTATGAACAAAGGAATGTTCATGATTTCATTGTATTTGAACATGTATGTGTAATTGACTTGATGGTCGATTGCTTTGTTTAAACATGCATGCAATGTCATATCAATTTGGAAAAGTTGATTTTGTCTCCAAGATTGAAAAAGGGAGATAATGATGAAGTGTTTCACAAGAGGTGGAATTCTTTCTACTTTGAAAAAGAATCGTCAAGTTATTTTTGTACATGCTTGACTTGGAGAGTCAGTTGTTTGAAAAGGTATGTTTTTGTTGGCTTGTGATTTAGTCGATCATTTGTACACCCAGATGTAAGAGACATGATGATGATTCACATGATGTGAATATATGTCATCAAGTTGTTTTTTTTTGCATTATGTTGTTTTTGACAAGATGTCAAAAGAAGATTTGCAGCAGCAAAAGGCGCCATAGAAGTGGCTTGGTAAGAAGTGATTTGACTTCTTGACACAGTAAAACATACTATTATTGGTACATATACAAATTTCAGTTAAGTATGCATGTCTTTATGATGTAATATCACGTTTGTTTGACCATGTTGGGTCAATGATCAAGGAAGTGATGTTCAACTACCTTCTGTAAACTTCTCAATAGAAATTATGAATGAGTTCAAGGAAGACAATTCTTAACAGGAGGACAAGCGCATCCAGGAAGGGAAGTGTCGAATACCTTCAAATTTTGGTTCAAAGGCACTAGCCATGCAAGGAAAGTGTATGGAGGCTGAAAGAAGAGGGTGTTGTACTCTCATCTACTGTACAGATCATTATATCAGTCTTTCAGGGTCCAAAAGATTCCTAATGGGGAGGAGTGATCAGATATTGATCCATGACCTAAATGATAGCTCAAATTTTAAAGTGTTAAAAAGAGTGTCCAACTTGAGTGACCGGATAGATCTCGTCTTCATGATTTCGGCACCGCAAATGGTTCGAAAAACCGATACCGTATGAAGGAGTTATCACAATTTGAAAAGTCCAGTAAAGCGTTAAAACCTTTCCTAAAACGTCTTTCTTTAAGATTCGTATTGAGCATGTGGGTAGTATTCGGAAGGTGGGAAATGGTATCTTATGTGGACAAAAAACTATAAACGGTATTTCTAAATTCTATGAGATTAACCTTAGCGAGCGACACATAGCACGAGAAAACCACTTTTCTTGCGTGCTCTTTATCTGATATCGGTCATGCAAGATTTCACGCAAGATTGCATGATAGCCATTGGATCAAGTAGGATTGATCGACAGTGGAGATTGTCCAAGTTAATTGGTGAGCGGATGACACAATATCCGTTGGATCTGAAGGAGTGAAATTGACGTCGTGGATTGAAGCGCCTGACAAAAGGAATATTTAAAGAAGGACCGATGGTGATTGGTCAGGTTTTGTTGTGAAGTCCACTGAGAGAAATGCTTCCGATGTATACTTGGGCCCATAACCCACAGGTCCACGTGTGAATTGTGTAAGGGTGTAGCTTTGCAGAATCGTTGGGATTATCCCTAACCGTCGGGATTATACTGCCGCATATGCACGCCCAAATAGTTATTATAATAGTCATCTCCGATGGTTTAGCTTGGTGAAGTGGATAAAAAGGAGAAAATGCTATATTTACTAGAGTTAAGTGCAGTTCACAAAAGGAGTGGAGTATCCCTAGGGGATATTGACTAAATGCACTCCAGGAGCAGTTTTCGGGCACAGAGAGAGAGAGTGAAACAAGAGGCTAGCTAGGCTAATTGGAGCCTTCTGAAGCCAATGGAATAGTCTAGAGAAGCTGAAGAAGTCATCTTCATGGAGATTTTCATCCAGGGAGATTTTGGAGCTCAGGGCCACCAGGAGTTGGAGGCAGTTGTAGGAGCTACCAATTCTCGTTCTCAGCGAACCAATAGTCATTCCTGATTGTAATGAGCATTTTGAATCCATTACAGGGGTTTGAAGAATCATTTAAAGACTTCTAAAGGCCAAGATGCTATAGGGAAGTTTAAGGCAACCCAGTGCCAACTGTGGAGGAAGGCCTAGTTTGGGGATGCAGTGCTCATTTTGAGCAAATGATCAATGTATTTTCGGTGTCTGATATGTGCTGGAGATAGGAGATGAGGTTTCAGTGACAGTTGGAGAATTCTGAAGGAGTTAGTGCCATCAAGAAGCTCAGGGTAGCTGAGAGCAGTGATTGAAGGAATAAAGTCTAAGGGAGCTTAGTTCTGTTTGCAGAGTGATGATAGCCATGACAGGGACAGATGGTATTCTAAGCCCATTGGATTAGTTCAATAACCTTTGGAGTTAAGTGTGGAACTTGTAAAAGAAACTTTTCCATAATCCCAAAGAGCCAAGTCAAGATGACAAAAGCTCAAGGAGACGTAGCCCATGATATTCGAGTGAACTCCTAGATTAAATTTACTGTTATGTGTGGTTGTTTATTTGCTGCATTATATGGTTGTTATATGTGTTTAATATCAACAAAAAAAAATGGACTTAAAGCACTTAAACAGTTAAAATAAAACATACACTTGTTTCAAGTATTTAATTCCGCAAATGTCATATATAAGCTAGATCATTTATTTGTTTAATTGAGTGGGAGGTTCTTGTAAGCATAACAAGTTATCAAACCCCCATTTCAGATTAGTATCTTAAGATGTCAAAGTGCAACTTTGGAAAAACTTCTTAGTTTTCTTGGGTCATATTGTTGGAGCAGGTGAGTGGAAAATAGATCCCTCCAAGTTTGATGTCATTGTGAATTGGCCAAGGCCCAAGACAGTTACTGAGGTAAGAACTTTTTTGGGAGCAACCCAATATTGGAGGAAATTCATTGCTAATTTTTCTCTTATAGTCGCTCCTTTGCATGCATTGACAAGTGTGAAAAAGGTTTTTCAGTGGGGAGGCAAACAACAAAATACCTTTGATGCATTGAAGGAAAAGATTAGTACAACTCCAGTACTTGCACTTCCAGACTTGAGACAATCATTTAAGATTCAGACTGATACTAGTGACTACGCTATGGTTGCAGTCCTCATGCAACATGGTAAGCCTATATATTTTAATTCAAAAACTTTTAATGGTGTAGTGATTAACTATCCTACGTATGACAAAGAATTGTATGCATTGGTGCAAAGTGTGAAAAAATGGAAACACTACTTAATGGGTAAAGAAACACTCATTCACACTGATCATCAACCATTGCAATACTTGCAATCACAATCAAAGTTGCATCAATCAAGGCACTTCCGATGGATGGGTTTTCTTCAACAATTCCACTTTGTAATTAGGTATAAGAAAGGAATCTACAATAAAGTTGTTGATATTCTTTCTAGGCCTATTTTTAGTGCAGCTACTTTAGTCATGCATAATTCTGTTTTACGTGAAAGTTATATTGAGCAATATGCATTAGATAATCACTTTCAAAATGTTTATGCAAGCTTGAGTCAAGGTAACCAAGTAGAGGAAATGGATTATCATTTGCATGATAAATTGTTATACCATCTTGGCAAGCTTTGTATTCCACAAGGAGAAAGAGTTAACATCATAAGAGAGGCACATACTTCTCTTATTGATGGTCATTTCGGTGTAAGACGGTGGCACATCTACAAAGGTATTGTTATTTGCCTTGTATGCTTGAAAGTGTGTCTCGTTTTATTAAATGATGTTCATATGTGCAATTAGTAAGCCTATAATAGGAAGTTAGGATTGTACATACCACTTTCAGTTCCTTCACGACCGTGGGAGAGTGTTTCTGTGGATTTTGTACGAGGTCTTCCGTTGTCAAAAAGAGGTCGTGATTATTTGTATGTAGTTGTGGATAGGTTTAGAAATATGTGTATTTTGATGCCATGTAAAAAGCAAGTTACAACTGAACAAACTGCTCAGTTAATCTTTTAGAATGTTTGGGTGCATTTTGGATTTCCCGCATCCATTGTTAGTGATCGAGATTCTCGCTTTGTTGGTAATTTTTGGTAAAGCTTGTGGGGATTCATGGACACCAAATTGAAAAAGAGTACAAATTTTCATCCACAAACACATGGTCAAACATAAGTGGTGAACATAACATTGATACATCTTCTTCATGGATATTGCAGCAAGCATCCTAAGTTGTGGGATGAACATTTTCACTATATTTAGCATGCTTACAACTGAGCCAAGAACTCTTTAACTCAAACTTCACCATTTGAGGCATGCTTGGGATACTTGCCTAAATCTCCTTTGGATTTTATTTTTGGAAAATATGTTGAAGAACAGCTTGAGAAAAGCCAAGACAAGTACAAAGCAAGGCACGACAAGCATCGTTAAGATCACAATTTCCAAGTTGGTGATGAAGTTTGGCTTCACATTAACAAAGAAAGGCTCCAAGCATAAGGTAAAAAGATAAAACCAATTAGATATCGTCCATTTAGATTTTTGGAAAATATTGGTAACAATGCCTTTAGGTTGGATTTGCCTTCATATATGCAAATTTATGTTGTTGTTAATGTTGAGAATTTAAGATTGTATGAGCCTCCTTTGATTGAAGATCAATGAGAGAATATTCAAATTCCATATATTGAAGAATTTTCTGCAGAATTCCTTGATGAGCTTCAACAAGACACTATACTTAACAGAAGAACAAGGACATCAAAAAGGGGAAGTGTCAATTATCTTCGAGTGGGGATCAAGGGTACAAATCCTTTAAAAGCCAAATGAATAGAGCTTGGAAAGGTGAGGGAATTGTACCCTCACCCTTTGGATAATTGAAAGTGATCCTTTTGGGGTCCAAAAGGCCTCTAATGGGGAGGAGTGATCAGGCGCTCAAAATTAGGCTCAAAAATCAAAGTGGAAAATATCAATAAAAACAACTTCATATCGAAGTGCTTGTCATCATGATTCCAACAATGCAAATGACACTCGAATCCGAGCTCACATGAAGAAGTTAGAGCAAGTCAAAGTTTAGGTTTGACTTGGACACATGGCAGGAGTGGATGACGTGGTAGGACCCTTTAGCGAATGGGGAAGCGCCAAGTGGCAGGCCACCATTGGCCCCACATTTCACAAATCACATGTCGCAGGTGGGTCAACGTTAAAGAATCGGCCCCAGAGAAATCTAGGGTGCGATGCGATGAATTAGCCCCAGTGTATCTGGGTTGCGATGCGATAATCACAATCGCACGTCGCAGAAGTGCAGAGTCTTGTACCCCTCGTGACTTCGCTGATTGCGAATTGCGATGGATCCCAGATGCGATAAGATTATGGGTTCCAATTTATAATTCCTTCGGGTCGGCTGTATTGTAATTGCACATCACCCCGCCGCGTTCATAGACCATAAGACTGTCGGTTCTTCGCCGATTATGATTTGTGATGGAACAATCGGTGCTGATAATTATGGACCATCACGTGGCAAAATTTTCACCTAGTTAGCGCAATTTAGGAGCGAAATTGTAGGTTCATGCTGGAAATGCTGCAATTTGTGGAGTGAATATTGGGTATGGGAATAACAAGGGCATCTCTGAATACTCAAAGTTTTATATCCGAAGCGAGTTTCCAAGAAACTGCTCGGGTCTTAGCTAAAGCTGCTCTACAAGGTCACATCGATTGGTTGAAAGGCTTGAAGGAAAATGTTATTCTCGGGGGGATGATACTTGCCGGTACTGGGCAACATATTCACCGTTCAGGGATCACTCACTATTCCGATGGTGAGGGGCCCTTTTTTTGACTTATTTGAGAGCCCAATAAGTAAATTGAAACTTTAGTTGCTCGACCACCGGGAGAGGACCGGAGGGCCCTTACTTCTTCATAGGGGTCACTCACTATTCCGATGGTGAGGGGCCCTTTTTTTGACTTATTTGAGAGCCCAATAAGTAAATTGAAACTTTAGTAAAAGACCCAAAAACAGAAAGGATTCTATGAACCGGTCTTCTTCCAGGAAAATATCTCAATATCGTATCCGGCTAGAAGAAAAACATAAATTGCGTTTTCAAGAACTAGGAGAGGTCCTAACTTCTTCTGTTTTCCACCAAATTGGATACAAAAAGAGGCTATATAACCATTTTTGAACATTCTGGACTCATTGGAGCAGGTTGCAGAAGCATTTGAGCATTGTAAGCACATTGTTTTACACTTTTGAGCATAATAGAGAGGCCCAAGCCATTAGAAGCTGGACCAAGGAGATGTAGCCCAAGAGGGGTGAACTCCTTTATCATGTTCATGTTGTAATGTGTTTTTGATGTTGTTCTGTACATATTTATGCTGTTGTTCAGTCTCTTAATTATGTTAAAATTCTCATAAACTTAACATAAAAACTCGTCATTTCACTTGCAAAAATTCATGAATCCTTAAGCATAATGAAAGCATTATTTTTATAATTTGAGGAGGATCTTAGCACAACAATCTAATATTCTAAATTAGATCAACTAGGGAGGTATTCATACAAAATTACAAGGTGTTTGACAATTTTCAATCTTGAAGAATTCACATAAGAGAAACTAGATTAGCAATCCATCTGTTATAGCATCATATTCATCAACATTGTCATAGTGAAAGGGCTTGACTAACAACTCCATCTTTTTACAAGACCATGAGCTACAATGTTTGCGAGACCAATGATTTATAGACACCTTCATCATTGTCTCTCAAGGTATATACCCACCCGGGTGTTCTCCAAGTATGACCTTCTATCACTATTCTTATCTTGGGTTCCCATCCCTCAAAGAATATCAATCCTCTTGGCTACTCTTGTCTTCGATGCCCTACACATCCTCAAAGAGTATCAGATGCTATATGATTACCTAATCCTACCATTCTTTCTTCCAAAGTGAAGACAAGAATGTTGTGTCTATCTTGTGTCTACATTTCCATTCATGGCCTTCATCTAGACTTATGGCTCTTAGTCATGGTATAGTGCATGACACATGAAATGGAAAACACAATTGTCACTCCTTTGCAATTAGGGGTGATCCAAAAACTCCCTCTTGATTAGGGGCCTGTCAGAGCTCCCTCTTAACTGGAGAGTCTTTCCTTCATCAACAACTTCTTCTTTGTGGGTCCTTCAGCTGCTTGATATCCTTCCTTTCTTGATGCCATGAAGTCTTTGTTCAAACTTCTTCTAGGTAGGGTACCATCCATCGATCACTTTCCTTCTTGGTTTGTCATGTCATTGCTTTGTGGAAAGTGATTATCAGGTTTTTCTTGTCATTGTTGGGACTCATAAATGTCATATTTTCATCCACCTTTTTCTTCACTATTCCTTACATTTCATCATCCCATTAACCTTTTATCATATCATCTTCATACATACATTTGGGTTTCACCTTCTTATTTTCCATTTTATTCATTTTTGTATTACAAATGAATTTATGATTAATTATTAGAAAATATACATATTTTTATATATATCTCAAGAATATGTGAGTTTTGTGATGTGTAGGAAATATGTGAAGAATTAATTCCAAGAGACTTATCCATATCTCCTCCACCATATTAAGGAGATAATTATGCAAGCCTATTCCTAAGGAGAAAAGCATGGAGGATTTGGTTGGCATATCTTATCCAATTCCTAAGGAGAAAAACATGGAGGATTTGGTTGGCATATCTTATCCAATTCCTAAGGAGAAGATCATGGAGGATTTGGTTGGCATATCTTATCCAAGATATGTGAGAGATTTATGGAAGATTCAAAGGGATCATATTTTGTAATAATGGGAAAGTAGTTAAAAATGCTTGAGAGATTTGTGGGATCATATTTTGTAATAATGGGAAAGTAGATTAGTGGATGATCATTATGAGTTGTTACTCATCCCATTGTATAAATAGGAGTACAATCTCCTCCATTTGTAATCTGGAAGTTTTTGTAATCTTAGAATTTTGGAGTATGTAATCTTAGAAGCTTAGAGTTGTAATCTTAGAGTTGGTTTGTAATGGAGATTTTAAAATAAAGGATCATACTTCAATTTTGCTTCTACATCTAAGTCTCCATTGAAGTGGTGTGCTTGTGGAGTTATTGAGGGCCCCCATGGCCTCACTTGCATGCTTAGTTGTTTATAATTTACTTTATGTTTTTATTTGATTTCAGCTTTCAAGTTTTCTTAAATGTTCTAATATTGGAAGGATCTTATTTGAAGGTGTTCTTGTAAGATAACCGTAAGATCTTAGACAATGATTAGATCTAGGTTTATTTCATTTCATCTTTTAATTTCTTATTAGATGTTCTAATGTTGGAAGAGATCTTGTAGAATATGTTATTGTAAGAAAATCATAGATCTCAGACAATTGTTAGATCTAAGTTTGATTAGTCATTGAAAGAGATCTTAATGAATATGTTCCTGTAATGGGACTTTAAGATCTTGGGCAAATTAGGAATCTTTCTAGATCTATATATTTTAGATAAGCACTTCTAAGTTTACCTTCTCGGGTTGACATTAAATTAAACTCTAATTTGCATCCGCATTTTAGACCACACATTTTGGTGCCGTTGCCAAGGAAGTGCAACTAGAAGGATTTAGTATTTATTTCATGCATTTGTTTTAATGGGCTAATTTGTGGAACTTGGTGATAGCAGGTTCATAAAGGAGTTCAAAGTTTGGAGCATTCATTTTTCTTTTCTTTTTTCATTTTCGCACATAGATAATTTAAATTCAGATTTTATTTTAAACCCCCCATTTCTCACTAATCCATCTATGGATGAGGGCTTTGACAATGTTGAACAAGTACTTCTTGGAGAGCAAGGACAATAACCTTGAGCCAACTCTAAAAAATGATTCTCACATACTTGCAAAACATAATGTAAAATTTTTAAACCTTGATGTGAGCATGTTTGAATTTTTAGTCCGTAGATGGCTTCACTGGAAGCATGATTTTACTTAGAAAATAAAACATCTTTTAAGTTAATGTAGAATAGATTAGAAAAATAAAAATGAGATCTCATTAGAAGTCATTAGAAGTCGTTATCATTAGAAGTTTTTAGTTTTGTTTTCAAAAAAATAAATCATCATGAATAAATTCAGTGGCACATCTTTGCATTTCTATGTCTTGTTTCTGTATCACCGGTGAGCCAGGACCCTGATTATCGGAAAGATTTGTCTTCCGAGAGTCTAAATGCCCTCGTGACATTGCAGAAAGAGTGTAGATAATGAAAGGTTTTGTCGCAGATCTTAATTGTGTTTTTTTTGTCGCAGATTTTAATAGTGTTTTATCCATCCACGCTAACCTGCATAAATAAAAAAAATCAAGAGATTAGTATGCTCTCTTCCTGCGCTTCGTGCGATCTGGAAGATCAGAAAATCTATTGATTTATTTCAAATAAAAAAACTCTTGCTGGAGAACTAATCTGCGATGCAACAATAAAGAATTTTGTGAATGAGTGAAAAATCATCTTAAAAAAAAAATTAGATAAAACTTAGTCTTTTTTTTCTTCTTTTTTTATTTTTATGTTTTTTAAATAATAAAAAAAATAAAAAAATTCCCACATAATATATATATATATATATATATATATATATTATTATTGTTAAAAAAATTCTTTTTGAAAAAAAAAATTAGCCATTTTTTTTAGATAGGTCACATTTCATTTTTTAATAAAAATTTTTTCACAATAAACAAAAAAAATAATAAAAAAAAGAAAAAAAATAAGAAAAAAGAAAAACGAAAAATTGAAATACAAAACACAACAAAACGGAGTCATTAAATAATAATAATAATAATAAAAACCTAAAGTTAACAATTAAAAAAAAAAAATCCAACCATACAGCACACAATCACACGAATATGTTCAGAAGAATGGAACAAGGCTATTGTAGAAACAATGAAGGATGCTGGTGAGTGAAGTCTTGGTGTGAAGGCGAAGCTACTGTCAAGACCATAGATAGCAAATCTGATGCAGGCGACTAGGCTGAGCATTATAGATATGTCATGTTCTTCTGCATAGAGTCGCCATTAATCAGAATTATCTATCATTGGAGGTTCATCAATCTGCTTGCATAAATCAATAAAACAAGGTGCCGAGTTCTAGTTTGAACGAGGTCGATATCATTAATTCCAATCAAGTGGAATTGATTAATAGAAGCCAAATTACAATTCCCATCCAGTCCATAAGACCAAGTTTTTTCTCTACAGGAGACCGTGAAAATTTCTTAATAGAGGTTGAGCATTGATTTTAATTATTTTTCTCTCTTAGAAGTTGCGGTGCAACGATGACATAAATGTCCTACGGCTATGTCTATATGCGTAATGGGTGAATCAATTAATGGAAGGAATAAATGATTGGGTGCGTGTTGAATGACCCAAACCGCAGTCAGATCGTGTGTGCATTCTAGTTTTCTTACGCCTTTAGTCGATTACCACAGTCAACCCGAGCTTGAATTCTTTTGTGCGTTGCTACTCGACAGCCTCTGTTTGCATTAGTCCAGTGACGTTCAGATTATTGCTACGATCTCTTCAAGAGACTGAAGGAAATCAAGGGTTTGAAGGAAATACCTCTAATTATAATGTCATCCATCGCATGCGCCACCAACGAATACGTAGAGCTCTGGTCACAACTCCATTTGCCTGACTAAAATGCCCTCTCTATATTCAATTTAGTGATAAAAAAAATTGGATTTGACTTATCCTGGAGAGATTTGGCCTTTGCATTTTTCTAGACAAAAAGCCAGGTTTTTCATTGATTCTAGTGGATTTTGTATGTTTTTTAGGATATTGGAAAAAAAAAATCCATTTTAGTGTTAGTTCATTTTTAGAAATTTTCTATATTACTTTTTAATAGAATTTGTTTTTTTGTTGATTTCTTTATTAAAAAAAAAAATGCTTTTTTTTTTTAAATTTTGTTATTAAAAAAAAATGACTTTCATTCTTTTGTTTTTTTTTATATAAAAAAATTAAAAAAAAATCAAGAAAAAATAAATAAATAAATATATAAAAAAAATAAAAAATAATAATAATAATTCACAAAATTCATGCAGGTTTGAAAATAAAAAATGGAACACTTGGAAACAAATTTTGAGGATCGATTTATCAAACACTTTGAGGATTCTATAAATGATGATTATCTTGTTTCAATAGCTTCAAGTTGGCATAACATATTTCTGTTGAATGCTTTTATATCACATACTAATATGTAGAACACAACATATCTTTCTAATGCCAATCTTTTTGCCGAGCATATTTCATCTAACACAAACAGGGAATATTACTTTTCATAGTTATTTTTAAGAATGGATTGATTTTAATATCATGATTAAGTCAATTTCAACACTTTGATTGTCCTTAATATGTTTTATTTGGTGCGAAAGTTTTGCATAAGAATCATGAAGGAAATGGCCATTTCTTCTTGAACACACTTATGTTTTCTTTTTGCCAAGTTTTTTTACAGGTTACAGGATAATCAAGTAATCATAAGGAGATTACATTGTGACGACAATTGGTCTTCCAAAGACTACAATTCATGAAAAATTCTAAAGACAAATCCAACTCCACAACCACTACCTTGCACCTCCCTTTTTGAAGCAGATTTTGAATTCCACCAATTGTAAATCCATAAAGCATGACATTTCCATATCCATTTTTCACAGCAAGAGTTCATCTTCATACACCATGCATTTCCTTACATTCATTTTTGGACGCTCGAAGTCATTCCCTTTCCATGATTACATTGCCTTGTTTTCCTCGCCATGTTGATCCACACTGCTTGTCCGTGAGTTCTTTCCATTTATAGTCCTACCAAATCTTTTTGTACAAACTTGCGTTGACTGATGTGGGATTCCTTAAGGCCCACCTTTCAACAAGTCTTGCCCCATCGACATCAGCACCTTATCTGGGAAATAGACTAGAGTTCCTTTTGAGTACCTAGAGGCTTGCATGCCTTAATGGCAAGTTCTCTCACTGACGATCATGGGAATACATCAATGTCCCTTGATCTTCAGATCTTGCAAGTGGCTCGACCTCAACACTTCCATTCGCACTTCGCAAGATGTACTCAGGTACCTTGGCACTCATTGACATCAATGGTGAGTTGCCTCGCATTGGTTAACGACATACATAAATGGCCGGTAATCCAATGATTTCTATTCATGCTCGACATCGACACATTCATTTGCATGTTTAGAATTGTACCATCGGGTTTGTAGCGGGTGAAGACTATACACTTTTTTTCACGACTCCCTCAGAAGTTACAGCAGCATGCGTTCTGATCTATGAGAGTACCACAGTTCCACTTTCAGCGTTTATCTTTTCCATGATTCAGCATCAGCAGTTCAGATTCCTTCATTTCCCATGATCTAGTTACAACAACATCAGTCACAACAGCAACAGCTACATTCCTATTGCATAGTTCATCATTCTTGGGTAAGTAGACGTATGTTGTTTTCTAATATTTAATCATGCAATTCCTTATATGCTAACTTGAATATTTTGGAAAATTCCCTCACCATGCTACATTTCCTTTCATGAGCCATGTCAAGTTGCCTGAGGACATGCAACCAATTCAGTTGAGGGGGGGAGAACTATATTCACTACATATTCACTTCCATGATTCCATTTCTTCACCACTATCACTCCATTTACCATTCACCAACATTTATTTTCCAATGATACTTTGTTGCACTTTGCTTCATACGCAATATTGGCATGCTTCATTAATATTACAAAAGGGCTTTCTTATGCACATTATGATTTCCAGTGATTGATTACATTATTATTGAAGAAAAGAGAACAGAAAATGAAATGAATGTTGTTAACACAAGAACCAAAATTCTTTGTATTCATGGTTGTCACACAAGAACCAACCATAAGAAAATGTAAATTGTTACTCATGTCTTTCACATATCCTAGAAACATTCATTATTAAAGACATCATCATGTAAAGCCAAAGTTGTTCAAGATGCCAAATGTTCTTAAAGAGACCCATGCATGGTTGCACGAGGACATGCAACAAGTTTAGTTGGGGAGGATGTTGGGACTCATAAATGTCATATTTCCATCCACCTTTTCCTTCACTATTCCTTACATTTCATCATCCCATTAACCTTTTATCATATCATCTTCATACATACATTTGGGTTTCACCTTCTTATTTTCCATTTTACTCATTTTTGTATTACAAGTGAATTTATGATTAATTATTAGAAAATATACATATTTTTATATATATCTCAATAATATGTGAGTTTTGTGATGTGTAGGAAATGTGTGAAGAATTAATTCCAAGAGACTTATCCATATCTCCTCCACCATATTAAGGAGATAATTATGCAAGCCTATTCCTAAGGAGAAAAGCATGGAGGATTTGGTTGGCATATCTTATCCAATTCCTAAGGAGAAAAGCATGGAGGATTTGGTTGGCATATCTTATCCAATTCCTAAGGAGAAGATCATGGAGGATTTGGTTGGCATATCTTATCCAAGATATGTGAGAGATTTATGGAGGATTCAAAGGGATCATATTTTGTAATAATGGGAAAGTAGTTAAAAATGCTTGAGAGATTTGTGGGATCATATTTTGTAATAATGGGAAAGTAGATTAGTGGATGATCATTATGAGTTGTTACTCATCCCATTGTATAAATAGGAGTACAATCTCCTCCATTTGTAATCTGGAAGTTTTTGTAATCTTATAATTTTGGAGTATGTAATCTTAGAAGCTTAGAGTTGTAATCTTAGAGTTGGTTTGTAATGGAGATTTTAAAATAAAGGATCATACTTCAATTTTGCTTCTACATCTGAGTCTCCATTGAAGTGGTGTGCTTGTGGAGTTATGGAGGGCCCCCATGGCCTCACTTGCATGCTTATTTGTTTATAATTTACTTTATGTTTTTGTTTGATTTCAGCTTTCAAGTTTTCTTAAATGTTCTAATATTGGAAGGATCTTATTTGAAGGTGTTCTTGTAAGAGAACTGTAAGATCTCAGACAATTATTAGATCTAGGTTTATTTCATTTCAGCTTTTAATTTCTTATTAGATGTTCTAATGTTGGAAGAGATCTTGTAGAATATGTTCTTGTAAGAGAATCATAGATCTCAGACAATTGTTAGATCTAAGTTTGATTAGTCATTGAAAGAGATCTTAATGAATATGTTCCTGTAAGGGGACTTTAAGATCTTGGACAAATTAGGGATCTTTCTAGATCTATATATTTTAGATAAGCACTTCTAAGTTTACCTTCCCGGTTTGACATTAAATTAAACTCTAATTTGCATCCGCATTTTAGACCACACAGTCATCTTGGCTACTCCTTTGTCATCTTGTCCATGCTTCAAAATACTCTCCTCATGGATGCTTCATAGTACTTACTAGATTACATGCTTTGATCTAGTAGCCTATCATGACTTCATCCTGATATTGCTTCAACATTGCTTTTTCTTTTGTTGGATGGCTTCTTCATCACGACATCTCTATAGAGTAGAATCAGTATTTTGCACCTTTATATCTCCAAGGCCTTCATAAGTATCAAGGGTCCTTTATTTCTTTATCAGAGTTGTCGTACCTTATTTTGGGAGATATCTTCAAGGCATTTTGTTAGATAGTGATTCTCGGTGATCATGGTGTTCTTCACATGCTTGATCTCTTTCTTCATTTTCTTCTTCTCAGATAGATAGGTTAACCATCTAATGCTTCTTATGAGAGCATTCCTTCATTGTTTTCTTTCTGGACTTGTAAGCATTTCTTCTTGCTTCTTAGTCAACAATCTTATGCTCTTTATTTGAGCATATTCTTTTGTTGACCTTCATTGCATTGTGGTACATGCCTTCAAGCAGGTTCTCAATGAAAGAGATTCTTTCATGCTTGATCATGTTATATAACTATACCCATGACTCAATAATATAAAAATAATACATACCTCATCTTGATTCTCCTTTGATCATCCTTTGGTGTGGCCCTTCTTGCTTCATCTTAGCTTGTCTGCATATCATCCTTTTCTTGAATCCCATGAATGAGACATATGGCTTGGTTCATGAACCTTCTTTTGAATATTCCATCATAGGATCTTAGAGATCCTATCCTTGCAAATGTCTCCTTTCTTTTGATTACATAGGTCTTGTAAGATTCTTATCATGATCAATTTTCTTTCATCATGTATGAGGTCTATACTAGGTATGCTTCTTCTACATGAATATCTTGAGCTATATCTGCCATGCTCCTATATTCTAGAATATATTTCTACTTATGCATTTTTGTTCTCATCATAAATGCTACATCTACATGAGTATCTAGAACTCTATGTATATCATGTTGCTAGATTCTATAGGATGTTTCTAGCCATGCAATTTTAATTTATTCCTACATGCTCCTATCCTACTCAAAAATTTGAAAGAATTCTAGAAGTAAAGAGTTTGACCTAGTAATAGTAGAGATCCAGAGGATCTTCCTTATTTTGCTTCTTTCCTTCTTCTTTCATTTCTTCAGTTATGTGAGCTTCTTCCCTCTTCCTTTTGTTGTTGTCATTTTTAAGCTTAGGACAATTCCTTTTGTAGTATCCATATTCTCGACATCCAAAACATTGGATTTTGGACATGTCTTTGTTGTTTGTTCTTCGTGGACCAAACTTGCCAAATTTACCCTTTCTTTTGGCCATGGTAGAAAATGCTTGCTCCTTTGATCCCACATCTTCTTTTTCCTTTAGTCTGGTTTCCTTTGTCCTGCATAGAGACCACATTTCACTAAGAGTGTTTGCTTCCTTCTTAGCATATATGCTTGATGTGAAGTTTCCCCACTCCTCAGGTAGAGAATTGGGTACTACAGTTGTAATCTCTCTGTCACACATGACTTCCCCAAGCTCTTGAAGTTGATCTCTCATTTAAGAGATTTTCATGAAGTAGGGAGCTATTCCTTCCTTTGTTATCTTCATTTTGTATAATTCATTTCTCATATATATTACTTCTCCAGATGTGGATACCGAGAATAGCTCTAGTAGCTTATCGTAAATTTATTTTGATGTATAAAACTTGGATACATAAGGAATGATAGAGTCTTTGATTGATTCTATCAGAATCCTTTGAGCTCTTGTCTCATCCTTATTGTACGTAGCTAAGGCTTGAGTCTATTCCTTAGCAGGGATAGTGATATTGCCTTTGACATGCTCTAGGAGTTCATTCTCCTTGAGTAGTAGATTAATCCTCTTCTTCCATGCAAGAAAGTTATTGGTACCTACCAATTTATTGCTTTCCTTGCAAAAAGACATTGATGTATATTCAAAAGGGGACATGTACTTACTTGATAGATTTTGAGATGTAATGGATTTCCTTCCTTCTTGAATACTTGATGGCTTGTCTTCCCTGGATCTTGATGTTATTCAAGTTTCCTTCTCCAAGTTGACCAACCTAATGAAGAGATTTGCTTAAAGATTTTTAGTTTGATGTAGGTCATGCTTCAATATGCTCTTCTTTGTAGGTGCCTTTATAGAAGGCTCTTCTTCTAGTTTTGTAGACCTTCTTAATGAACGATGGATTGTATACCCTTTTTGTCCTTGAAGTGATTGAGACTTTTAGGCTTGATGCTTCAACTTTTTAGATTCTTATGCTTGATGAGTGTTCTTGAGTTTCCCTATCCTTGATGTGTCACCTTATATCTGATACCATGTTGAAGAATCTAGGGAAAACTAGTGTACTGTGATTCCTCATTAATTGATAACAATTTGTGGAGTCTTTTTACTTTTCTTGTTAGCTTATGCTTCTTCTTCTTCTTATTAGTGCATATGTGTGTACTTCATCAAACTGCTACCAAAACAAAATAACAAGAAAAAAAAGTTTGGCTCTTTGTTAGGGACAAAACCTGTCCACTCTTGAAAGGAAAACCCTTTGCAAGTTTTCTCTTATTGAAGCTTCTTATTTGAACAACTGCCAAACCCTAGACCCTTGACTAGGATATCCTCCAAGCATAAGTCAAATCCTTCCTTTTTCTGCACTACAACTTCTGACACATGGACCTCTATTTTCCGACACTTTACTCCTCAACACTTCATCCTTTTTCTGCTGCTTGTCTAAGTTAGGAAACCCTAAAACATTAGGGTTTCTTTACTTCGTTATAGAGAGAGTCTTCTTCTCATTCCTTTGGATACCTTATAGACCTAGATACACATTGAATGTTGCTTCCTTCTTCTGTTGTCAAATCTACAAAGGTTTACTTTTTGCACGTGTGTACAAAAACCATAAAATAGTCTCATTTTTCCTCATTGTCCTTTCCTTCTTCTTCGCTTGTGAGGGGTTCTCCTTTGCTTGTAAAGGGAGGCCTTGAAGACCTTGTTAGAACCCACAATGTTCAGATGTGATGACATTTACTTTTTTGTTGTTATGGCTGCAGGAAGGCCTTTCGTAACCTCACATGTGTGGTTGTAGCTATTCTGGAAATGACCTCCTTACCTTCATTGTTCTGCCTTCTTATCTCGCTCCCCTTGTAACCCTTTTCCTTGGATTTTCTTCATCCTTCTTAGTCCTATTTCTTGCTTGCAAATTTTAGAGTGAAGTTATCTTAAATGAGGAGTCGACAACCTCTATAAATGAGGTATGTCCCTCCTCTTTAGGCCGACTAGACTATCCATTAGGCCGACTTGACAGTTTGCACTATAATTCATCTTTTATTCATTGTTTTGCTGCTTGGAGACTTCATTGATGCTAGGAGAGGATTTGACTATGCTTGGAGGTGTTCCCATGACCTTGTACATGATGTAACATGCCCTCAAAGGGTCTCATCATAATTACATTTTGACTTTGACTCTCTAGAAGCACTTCAAAATGTGCTTGACTTATTTTCAATGAGCAAGAAACTCATTGACAAATAATATCAAAATAATTTCTCTTTTCTTGAATAAGTACAAATATCAAAATTACATTTATGAAGATCTAGCCTAGTTACATTTCCTTCAATAGTTTGGAGGTTGACCTAGAATTATGGATCAGATCTTGGGACCACACCTTCTGAACTGGACAAGTTGGGTCACAACCACACTCAGGCTTGTGAGTGCGGTTGGAGGCCTTCAAATGCATGGATGCCTTGTCATGCATGTGGTTGGGGGTTAAGTTGTGTGAAAAGGTGCCCCATCTTAGGGTTTGGTCCCCTGGGTTGGTTCTCTGGCCCCTGGCTGTCCTTGTAGCCTTGAGGAATGTTTTTATTTGTCAGTCGGTGGTCAGTTGTAGGCCCCACTTCCTTAAATGAAGCTAGGAGGTTGGGTCATGTCATAGTAACTCTTCGTCTCATGTTTACCCTAGTGGGCCGATGAAAATGGGTAAATGTGGAGGGGTGGTTACAAAATATTTGTATATACAACGATGCAAAATTTATATATACTATAAATATTATTATGAAGAACCGTCATATATCCTTCTTAACTCCAAATTTATGAAGCACCGAGAGGAATCAAATATCTTGAGTTGCAAACCTTTTCTTAAGTTTTGCACTCAAAGAAAAGTTTGCAGTTTGAGAGATTTGATCCCTCTTGGAGCTTGGTAGATCCATAGTTAAGATGGATCTATGTTGGTTCTAATATAACCATGATATTATAATATTTCATAACTTATATTTTAATAACTATAAATAAATACAAACATGAAACTTTATTTTTAACCAGAATGAGAATTTCTAGAGAACCGATAACTTCGATTAGATCGGCTACCAATATTACACCAAATACAACTATTTCATAAATGCCACTAACAGAAAAGTTACAACATGTCACTAGATATTTAAACCCACACAGTCGAGGAAAAAAATTGTTCACCAAACAACTTGAGCTAAGATTCTTTGACAAATATGAACATGAAACTATCTAGACCAAATGCAAACAATACATGATTCACATCGTTGATTAAATTTTGAGCAACAAATTATAAATAAAGGTTACCTTTCTCTAAAATATAAAGAATCAACCACGCCCCCCCGCCCCCCACCCCCATCTCTTCATATCATTTATAAAAATGAAAATACATCTTGAGTGGGCCTAATGGTTAATCATATGTGCTTCTTCCTAAGATGTCATAGCTTCAAATCCAAAGGGGGTAGAGTATGTACACCTCCATAGACTTTAGCATTCAAATAGTCCCTTTTACCACAAACCCTCTCTGTGTTAAACCATATATATGGAGAAGAAACTATATTTGTCAAACTTCAAAAGAAACTTTCTTATGGAACTGAATCTTAATCTATTGTAGAGAAGCTGAAAATTTCTTGAGATGAAAGTTATTTTAACTACCAAATGGGAGGAGGAAACCCATTTCTAAACGTTTGTAACAAATTATTTTTTAGTATGAACAAATTTTGGGGATCTACATGATTTATTGTCACCTTCCTTATCTAATAAATTAGTATACAACATTATTTTCGCAATAGATACTAATGAAACACCACAATTGTAAAATTGTACTTCTTTCACCATCCAGACCACTCCTTTCATCTATAATTGGTGATTGTGAGCCTATGTTGTAATTCTACTAGAAGCACCATACCGACACTCTTTGCACCAAAAGAAAATAGGACCCTAGTTACTTTTTGATAAGGATTGCATTACAAACATGCTTGCAAACCCTGAAACTCCACATGCAATGCAAGGCAATGGGGTTGGACTTGGGTCCACATTAGTGGAAGATATTCCTTTATTAAATGCTTAGATCCATGTATCATTATTGTTAGTACACGAGCCTACAAAGTAGACATTATTATGAGATGCCAGATTTTTATCTTGTTATTTTTGGGAAAAGAAAACTAATTCTTGTTGTGCTCAATACATTTTTTGGAATCTATTAGGCTCTTTTCATAAACATGTCTTTGTTCCTACTTCGTGATGTGTTCGTATTGACCATAGTATTTGATTTCAATGTCGATACCTTCAATTTGTTTACACTAGATAATGATGCTCTATATTTTTCTTCAGATGTAAACAAACACAAAAGCTAATATGGAATGTCACATGAGACATTTGCAGAATTCCAAAGTATAGCATGGCAAGTGGGTGCCTCTTGGAAGAAGATGCAAAGTAGTTGGTTGTTTGGGATCATAAGCATTCTTATGTAGTTTGTAGATTTCATGCATTCGATCAGCATGGAGCAAAGTCTACTATTCTTTAATATTCACTAAACTTTTCTCCATGCTTTTTTCCCTTCACCTTCCTCCTAGTGATTTAATTAGTCACTGTGGGGTTGAGATGGTGCATCCTAATGTATATATGAATTGAAATTTAACTCAACTAAATAAAATAGTTATTGATTTGAAATCACATGAGCATTTTCCATAGTTGTTTGAAAAAGTGTAACTTATTAAGCTACTCAAGGAGTTTGCTAGATTAGTTGCTTCTTGAAATTGTCATTGAACCCTAAATAAAATGCCATTTTGTTATTATATTTATATACAATGATTTGGGTCTACTTACCTCGTATTCCTTTGTGTGGATTGAAAGAAAGGCCACACATTCAATAGATAAACTTAAATTGATGCACTAAACAACAACCAATTGATATTGATATATGATACTCCTTAGAAAGACTGGTCTTCTTGTCTTTTGAATGTTTCGTATGTGTTATATTTATTGCACAACTATATCGAGGGAAGTGACTCAAATTTTTTCTTGGGGTAGTTTTTGTTTCAATTTCTAGTAGTTTTCGACACATGGTTTTCACCTTTAGAGGTTTTATGGTGCATGGTGGTTTTTCCTATGGTTTTGTAGTTTTAGTTAAGGAACTACGATTGTATTCTAACCCATGGTAAATGAATAGGCGATTTATGGATGCCAACATATATCTATATATATATATATATATATATATATATATATATATATATATATATATATATAGATATATATATATATATATATATATATATATATATATAGATATATATATATATATATTGTACAAAAGAATATGTTGAAAAATGTTTCGAATTTTCCCCATTTTGAGTTTCCAAGATAAAATCTTTGTGTTAAGGTGTGCGTTTGTCATTGCATCTTTTCTGTATTATTAATAATATAATTGCAACAATTTATGATATAGGTTTAAAACCTACATTTCATATTAGAGTAATTCTTGACTAAGGGGTTATGCTTGAACTTGTGGTAAACCCCATTACAATGGGATATCTATGGAATCATTTCTTGTGGTGAAAGGAAATGAGAATTAGCTCAAAGATAGAGATCAAGAAATTCAATGGGGAGAATTTTGATCCATGGAAACTCAAAATGGAAGATTTGTTGGTGTACAAAGATCAATGGATTTCTACAGATCCAAGTATTATAACAATAGGAATATCGATAAATGACTGGACCAAGTTAGATCGAAAGGTGAAGAGAACAACATGGTTCTATCTCTAAGATTTAGTGTTACTATATGCTTCAGGAGAAGTTATAGCAAGTCATTCTAGAGAAAGTTAAGGACTTTGCATCAATCTAAGTCCCTGATGAACAAATTGTTCCTACAAAAAACATTATATAACCTAACGATGGAAGATGGAGACTCAGTGATAGAGCATTTGAATGCCTTCTATACTATGGTAAGTCAACTACTATCTCTTGATATTAAAATTTCAAAAAAAAATAAGTGCATCAATTTGTCGTGTTCTTTACTTGACTTGTGGGATAGTTCGATTGTTTCCATAGGTAGTAATTCAACTAATTTAAGTTTTGATAACATATTCTCATCCTTTTTATTGGAGGAGATGAGATGAAAAAGCATGGAAAGTCGAAACATAGATGCTCCGTTTGTAAGATGATGCTCCCAAAATAAAAATAAAAAAATAAGTAATCAAGTGGGGGATCTAAATATAAAGGAATATCTCATAAGGATGTAGAAAATAAGGGCATTACGAGAAAGATTGTAAATCCAAAATTTCTAAGAAAGGGAATAAATTCGATGATTTTCCTTATATATAAGCAAAAACCTCCTCAAATGAAGGAGGGGATGTGTATTGACTTCTTCAAGTACACATGTAGAACATGAAGCATGGTTGATTGACTAAGGTGCATCCTTTCATATGACTCCTCACATGGAGTGGTTCTATTATTATGAAAGATATGATGGTGGTGATGTTTTCATAGGGGATGACCCGATAACCAGAATACTAGGACAAGGAAAATTCAAGTTGAAGCTCATGGGTGGAAGGATTAGAACACTCCCTGGTGTTCTGCACATTTTAGGATTAGATAGAAATTTGATTTATGTAAGAAAGATGGTGGTGTTGGTGTAAAAACAATGTTTGGAAAGGATACTTGCACGACAGTTCAAGGAGTAATGATATAATAGATGAGGGGAGTTTAGACTGGAACTCTATATAAGCTATTAGGAAGCACTGTTAGTGATGGGTGCAACAATTCCATTGTTCCTAGGAGTGGATCAGAGGAAGGAAGATCCCATTTAGCCTTTGGAGAAAAGAATATGTTGTGGCATAAAGACTAGGACAGAATAAAGAGAAGGGCCTTCAAGTACCATATGGTAATGGTATTGTATAAGTTATGTATAGTTTCTCTGGATTTTGATTTCTGTGAATATGGTTTATATGAGAAATAAATTTGGGTAAGATTCTCTTATGGTTCTACGACCTCAGAGGGAATATTACAATCAGTGGGGCATAATGATGTGTTTTGACCTGTGTTAGTTTCATCACTGGATAAATCTGTGTATTATGTCTCATTTATAGATGAATTCTTGATGAATACATGGATTTATTTCCATCAGAAGAAATTTGAAGTCTTTTACAAATTCAAAGAGTGTAAAGATTTTGTGGAAAATTAGATAGAGAAGAAAAATGAGGTCTAGATGATTGGTAATGGTGGAGAATTATGCGGGAATGAATTCAAATAATTCTAGAAAAGTGTGGTATAAAAAGACAAAAGACTACTCCATACACATCTCAATAGAATGGGGTTGCAGAAAGGATGAATATGATGTTGAAGGAAAATGCAACAAGCATGCTCAATGGTGCTTGGTTCAAACATGAATTTTAGGTAAAGGCAGTAGAAACTACATGTTACCTAATAAATAGATCACCTTCATCAATTTTGGATGATAAGACTCCACATGATTATGGACTAGTAAGAAACCTTCTCTTAAACATCTAGGTATTTAACTGTGATGCTTGTGTACATGTTCCAAAGGAGAATAGAAGCTATCTAGATAATTAAGTTGACAAGTGTATCATTATAGGTTAAAGATGGCTTGAAAGGTTATAATTTTTAGAACACCAAAACTAAGAAGTTAGTGCAAATTTGACATGTAGTCTTTAGAGAAGTCAAAGACATTGTCAAACAAGAAATCCCACCAAGGGAGAAAGAACCAGAAAAGATAGAGTTTGAATTGAAAGATGATGAATTAGACTTTACAGAAGAACTACATACTTTAGTGTTGAGGTCCCGAGAAGGAAGGCAACTAGAAAGGTACAATCTACCTAATTTTCATTCAAATTTTTAATTGTTCATTTATTTATGATGATCGCAGAACTGTTAGAGAGACAATGGATTCAGACGCTAAAAACTCTAGAAAAAGGCCATGGTTGAAGAAATGATGCCTTAAGACAAAAATGAGGCTTGGGATCTATTGGAGTTACTAGCTAGAAGAAAGCCCATTACCAACAAATAGGTACTTAAGAAGTTGAATGCAAGAGGTAGAATAAAGAAATACAAAGCTCAATTAGTAGCAAAAGGTTATTCCCAAGGAGAGGGAATTGACTTTGGTGAATTGTTTTTCTCCTTGTGTTAATTTAACTTCTATTATATCTCTTTAATCTATTGTTGTTGATTTTGATTTTGAAGTGGAATAAATGGATGTGAAAACAACATTTCTACATGGGGATTTGGAAAAAGAAATCTACATGAAGTAGTTGGAGATTTTTGATGTTAAAAGAAAGAAATAATTGGCATGCAGGCTGAAAAAATCATTGTATGGGTTAAGACAATCACCAAGGATGTGGTATTGATGCATGAGCATCCAGCTTAGCAATTTCATTGTATTTTAGTAGACATAGGGGGTCTTGTGTTTTCAAGGAAGTTGGTTTCCTGAGTATTAACTTAATGTAATTATTAAGGTTTCTAAGTAAGATTATGAGAGATATTAATAATAGGAATTAATTAGATATTGTGAGGATATTTGTAAATGTTCTCGAATGTTGGAGAACATGAGAGATTTAGGCTAGTTAAGATTCCATAGGGATTGAGAGATTTGGAAATCAATTGTAAATCTTAGATTAGGAATTGGTTTCATGGTTTGTGGAACTAGAGAGGATCCTTAGGGATTAGTTGAGTCAAAAGTGGACTTAGAGGATATTTAGGATTTAGTTCAAAAGATTAAGGATCTGAACTGAAATGGGTTACAAAACCTTTTGTATAAATGTAAGCCTAAAAGGCATAGAGAGAGTGAGTTAGTGAGAGAGTGAGAATCAGAGTTCAGAGATTAGATAGGGTTTGACTGTAAGCCTACGGGCAGGAAAGGAAAAAGGCCACTGATTAGAAAATCAAGCCAAAGAGAGAGATTCATTATGTAAATAATTGTTTATAAAGATAGAGAATTCGATTCCTGAGTTGTGTGGTGTGTATTGATTAATGGAATTATAAATTGTGTGTGAATTAGAGTAATTTTGCATAGTATATGTATGCAGGTGGAATTAAAGCAGAACACAAAGGTGGAGAATGAAGGATAGTGGTCTGATCGTTTGAATCTGATTGAAGGATCAAAGTTGAAGTTCAGATGTGATAGCATTTAAATAATACGCAAAACAAAGCTCAGGAAGGAGTCAAGCGGAAGAACAATCAAAGATCGAAATCAGTGAAAGGAATAAGAAATCCTTGCTTCAACCTGGTTCTGTGGTTGAAGTCTTTGATGCAATGTATGGATTGATCGAGCTTGGAGCAAAGTCATTGAATAGTCAAGTCGCACACGGAAGATCAACGACGTAGAAAGAATTAAACAGCAAAGAACGGGAACCGTCAGATCGACCAGATCGACAAATGATATTGACGGAAGATGAATGGCGGAGATTAAAACCACGTGTTAGCAGAAGGATGGAGCGGTCTTCACAAGTGGTTAGTGGTATCTCGCACGCCGTAAAATCTGTAAATGGTATTCTACGATTTCACGCGATTAACCTGAGGGGTTGACACGTAACATGAGAAAACCACTTTTCTCGCGCACTCTCGATCTAATATCAGTCATGCATGTAATCGTGCGATATGGCGCGATCACCGTTGGATTGAGGTAGGAGAAATAAACAGTGGAGATTGGCCAGGCTAGTTAGCGCAAGTTATTGCGCGACAACCGTCAGATTGAGGAATGAGATCGATGGCGAAGATTTAATGCACTAAGGAGAGCATCGATATATGTGCAAAGGTTTGTGGAATGGAGGAAAGGTAAGGTTTAAGTGTGGTTTATGATATATTTCTATTGTATGGGAATTATAATAGAAATAAGCGGGGTTAATGTATTATGGTTTAAGTTGAGTTTTAGCCAAAGTATAAAATCCATGGTATGGTTAATTTGCATGAGTAATAAGAATTAACCAAAGATTATGAAGGATTTATAAGGTTCCGCTCAAAGGTTTATAAAGGTCCAAACTTTGGATAGTTAAATCAAACATTTCCGCATAGAGTTTATTGACTAAACCTTCACTTGTGAAGGTTTCACTAAGTATGGAATTATAAAATTCCTGAAACATAGTGTGACATGCAATTTTATTTGCATAATGTGGGTAGATGCGGATTTTGTTGCGTCAGGTATAAAAAAAATTATACTTATGTATTGGGAGTTAGCTTTACAAGGAGCAAAGAGGGTCATTGTGTGTATTTCAAATTAGTTTGTGATCATCTTATTTATTTGGTATTGTATGTGGATTATATGTTGTTGATTGGAAATGACAAGGAAATCATCTAGGAAGTGAAAACTCAGTTGTCTTCTAAATTTGACATGAAGGATCTTGGTGCTGCAAATTTCATTTTGGGCATAAAATTAAAAGAGACAGCGAAAAGAGACAATCTGGTTAATTATAGGAAATATGTTAGGATAATTTTGTAGAGGTTTAATATACATGAATGTAAACCAGTGTAAGTCCCTATTCTTGTAGGTGTAAAGTTATTTGTAGAATAGTGTCCCAAGCCACATGAAGAGGAAGATGACACAACCCGTGTTCCATATGCTAGTGCAACTAGATGTTTCATGTATGCAATGGTTTGTACAAGGCCAAACATTGCACATACAATGGAAGTGTTGGGCGAGTATATGTCAAAACTAGGGAAAGAGCATGGGACAACAATAAAAATAGTTTTCAGGTATTTATCTAGCACCATTGTTATGGATTGTACTACCAAGGAAGATTAGGTTTGGATAGAGTGTTGGATATACATGACTTTGTTGATGTAGATTGGGTTGAAGATCTGGATCGTAGAAGATATACAAGTGACTAAGTGTTTAACTTATTTGGAGGAGCAATCACTTGGGTGAGCAAGAGATAGTATATAGTGACACTCTCAATGACATAAGCTAAATACATATCAACCACTCATGCAAGCAAGCAAGTAGTATGGTTGTAGAGATTGTGTTAAGGTATTGGATTGGTATAACAAACTGTGAAGATAGATTGTAATAGTGAGAATGCAATATTCCCACTATAACAGAGCATATTGGTGTTCAATATATCTTTGTGAGAGATATGGTTGAAAAAATGAAGGTGTTCTTAGTTAAGGTGGGCACTTTGAAAAATGTTGTAGATTCATTAACAAAATCTATGAGCAATAAGGCAGTGCTTGTTGTAAAGAAACAATAGGCATTATTGCCTTGGATTATTAATCACATCCTCATACAAATAAAACAAATGGAATAATGTTGAATATGTATTATATTCATTGCAAAACTATCTCGAAAATAATGTCCAAAAAATATTAATAAATATGTCATTTTGGAGTAAAGTAGCGAGTAGCGATTCTTGTTCTTTGCCCAGTTCTAAGATTCGAGACAAAGACAATTCGCAAAGGAGTTGTCTATAATGCGACTTTTTGGAGATTCCGGTGACGGAATCCGGCGGAAGAAATTGAGGTTAAACCTTGATTTGTTACAATTAAAATGGTTTTTTAACTGCATATTTGGATTCAGCACCCTGGAAAACCCCTGGGACGCTTTGATTGTGCAGAAACTAGCTATCAAACTTGCGATTCCAATAAATTGCTGCCGGATTTTGATTGAAAAAACCCACCGGAAAAGCTTCTAATTCGCAAATAAAATATTACCTAATTAACATTGGTTGCAGCGTTCACATTAATCACTCAAAATTTACACAGTTGTCAATCTTCAAGCTAGGCCCACTAGCTCGCCACTAAGGCCTTCTCAAAAGTGTCATTCAAAAGATATTTGAAAAACTTTCAGTGGTTTCCAATCAAGCCGAAGGTTGTTTTTACAAAGATGTCAAGTCAATCTGTGGAAACTTCTCGATGGCTTGTCATTGAAAAATTTGAATGGTTTGCCAATGGGGAGATTCAAAAACAGCTGTCCACAACAATTTCAGAAATCTTTAGGTGAAGCGCTGGGGAGATTTCAAGGGAATTTTCAATGAGGCAGTGGGGAGATTTCGAGATCGCATCGACGCAGATTTCAACCTACCATCTGATGCATTCGAAAACATAATAATGTTAACGAGTTGTTTTACAACTTTCCAATCGAACCTTTAAAAAAGGTTCAATCGAACTTTGGTGGGAAACTTTAACTATGCATTATCATGAATGTGCATCTTAGATTTCAATGAATCTGCATCTTAGATTTCAACTTTATTTGTTAAGTTGAGTTTTTTTGTGTGTTATTTCCAATTCAAATGGTCAATCTGTTTATGTAAATCAAAATATGATTTTGGTTATAAACTTCGTTATTTATATATAATGCAGGAATGCTTTTTCCAAATCATATTTCAACTAGAAATTTTCAGACTAACAAGAAAGGAACATCATTATTAAGAAATGACAGAACTTCCACCGCTTTTTTTTTTTAATTATATTCAAGATTATATGTGGGATGTTACAATACTTTGTTTTATGAAAGGGTAAACTTCTTTTGGATATAAAGTAAGTTTTTTTATATAGTAAGCTTTTTTTAGATATACATTTGCATAGAAAAAACCTTATTATATTTTTTTATTATTGATCATGTTATTTTCTTTTTTCTATTGAATGGTGTTTATGGATTTCCAATTGTAAAGACATATTTAGGAGAAATGCCCATATTTTTTTTTATGGACAATTACAATTTTTATGAATGAATATGATATGACATTGGTCAACAATGTGATTCCCTTGTGGGTCAATTTGTACTATTTTTATTTGAATACTTGCTTGCATTATATACTATATTCTTGGAGTCTAGACAAAGACAAGGATAATGACATCTTATGTTAATCTTCCCTCAAATATGTCTCTTCAAAATAGTTTGGTAACATTTGAAAATACAAGGAATCTCATGGCATGATAGTATCTTTGACAAGAATGTTCATAGAATCTATTAAAATTTCTTTCAATTTTGTATAGGAAATCTCATGAGAGAGCATGTCATCTTAATCTTTACCTTCAGTTTGAATGATGATTGCACCTCCATCAATGTGGCATGTTTGTAAAAATAAAGGCCTTTTACATGACCATTTTATAAACCAATGTCTTTTCCATTGTCAATAGTGTCATGTGTTGATCCTTTACTTCCACATGGTCCATCTCATTTATGGTTAAGTCAATTGAGTTAATGTGGCATGGGTATGAGGATGAGATATTTTAGGGCAAACATTATCCAATGTTGGAATCTTACTCAGATATTGGTAGTTGATCTTCTTTTTCATAAAAGATGAGAGAATTCTAGAAGCACTTGGTCATTTGATGTTTAGAGGGTCCGTGACTTGTTAAATTGAAAATCATACAACAATCTTTTGTGGACTCATGTTCCTATTTATAAAACTTGTCTAATTCTCAAAGCAATGTCCATTTTATAATTATCATGAGCAACTAAAACCTTCCTATTTTTGTTTTCACTGTCATATACAAAGCTTAAATATGTCCTTCCAATGTGTGAGGAAACAATTTGCAATATTTCTGGTAATTGACATGCAAACTAGCATTTGTTAGCATGTACAAATGTACCATTTTCCTCTTCATTGCTAAATTTAATTTTCACAAGAGATTAGTTGCATTTTTAGGGATGTTATGAAGTGGTCCTAGGAGACTCAAAGCTTGATCCTCGGTAAGAATATTCTTAGAGAGAAGTGATAAGTAGTTAATGCATTCCTAAAAGATGGGCTCCACTTAGGTTGACTTGTCATTCACCTTCCATGTGCCAACATGTTGGTTTGGGTAAATATATTTGAATACCATTCATTATTTACTCAAGAAAAGGGTTCAATTAGACCTTTCTTTGTTTGATATGGAAAACATTTCCAATTCTAATTCAATTACAACTACTATTTAAATCAATTTAATTATAAAAATTCTATGATTATTTTAATCTAGGTGGATATTGTAATTGCACCTAGAGGTGCTCCATAGCCTAGTATAGGGGAGATATTGTAGTGCACATTAGATGAGACGCTGTAGTGAAGCATTAGATCAAATAATAATAATAATAATAATTGTTAACTCAATTAAAAAAGTAATAAAAAGTAAAAATTATTAATAAAGATAATAAGTTGATTCAATTCAACTTGTTATATTATAATTTTATTTTTATTAATAAAATTAAGGGAAAAGGATCTTAGCTCCAATGGTTTGGTGAATAATTCGTTCCCTAATTGAAGATTGACCAGTTTGTCGCACTTATGAAATAGATGTGGTGTAATAGTGACAACAGATCTTTTGAAATTGTCTATTCAAATTCTAGTTCTACTTAAAAATAAATAAATAAAATATTAAATAATGATGACTCATATTTGCAACCATGATATTTTAGAATTTCATATTTAAATCAAATTGATAAGCATATAAAAACTTAATACTTACAATCATATATATATATATATATATATATATATATATATATATATATATATATATATATATATATATATATATATATATATATATATATATATATATATATATAGATGTTAAAGAAAATGACCAAGCACATATGTATGTAAATATATGTAATATTGGGGTTTTAATAAAATGAAAAATAAGAATATTTCTATATATAGAAACGTGAAATTTATATATAATATAAATGGTATGATTAAGAACCATCATAGATCCATCTTAACTCTGAATTTATGAAACATGGAGAGGAATCAAATATCTCTAGGTGCAAACACTTTCTCAAGTTTTGCACTAAACATTAAAAAAGTTTGCATCTTGAGAGATTTGATTCCTCTTAGAGCTTGATATTCTACTTCTATGTTGGTTCTAATATAACTATGATATTCTAATACTTCATAAATTAGATTTAATAACTATAGATAAATACAATTTTGAAACTATCTAAATGAAATGTAAACAAAGAAAATTGTAGATAAAATGAACTTGTTGTAAAATATAATGAATCAATTCCACATCTATCTTTTAACACCATTTATAATAACAAATGTACATCTTGAGTGACCTAATGGTTAAGAATATGTGCTTTTTCCTAAGATGTCATAGGTTCAAATCTAAAGAGGGATAGAGTATGTATACCTTTGTGGATTTTAGCAATCAAATGAGAGGAAGAAACCTATTTATAAATGTTTGTAATCGAATTATTTTTTAGTATGAACCAATTTTGGGGATCTGCATGATTCTATTGTCTTCTCTGTTATCTAACAAACTAGTATATGCCATTGTTTTCACATTAGATACTAATGTAGCGCCATGGTTGTAAAATTGAACATTTTCACTGCCCAAACCACTTCATTCATCTATAATCGGTGATTGTGAGTCTATCACTATCATTCCACTAGAAGGAACATACTAGCTAACACTATTTGCAACAAATGTCCCAAAATATTTATCGTTGGTTTTATTATAAGACAACAAGAGAACCCTAGTCACTTTTTGACAAAAGTTGCATTACAAGCCTGCTTGCAAAACATGAAACTCCACATGCAATGCAAGCCAATGGGCCTGGATCTGGGTCCATATTAGTGGAAGATATTCCTTTATTAAATGCTTGGCTCCATATATCATTATTGTTAGTACAATAGCCTAGAATATGGACATTATTATGAGATTGTAGACTTTTATCTTTTTATTGTTGGGAAAAATAACACTAATTCTTATTGTGCTCAATATTTGTTTGGAAATTTTGAGGAGATTTCCATAAGCATGTCTTCGTTCCTACTCAATAATGTGTCTGTATTAACCATAACATCTGATTGCAATGTTTATTCCATCAATATGTTTAGATCATATGATGATGCTCTATATTTTGTTTAATATGTAAAGATGGAATGTCACATAGGACATTTGTAGAATTCCAAATAATAACATGGAAAGTGGATGCCTTTTAGAAGAGGATGCCAAGTAGTTGGTTGTTTGGGACTGTAAGAATTTGTATGTAGATTGCAAATTCTATACATCCAATTAATATGGAGCAAAATTAACCATTCTTAAATATTTATTAAACTTTTGTTCAAACTTTTTTCCACTTCACCTTTCTCCTAGTGACTTAATTATCGATTGTGGGGTTGAGATGATACATCCTCACATATATTTGAATTGAAAGCTAACTCAAATTAATGCAATAGTTGTTGGTGTGAATGTGCGGGAACATACTCCACATCTGCTTGACAAAATGTAACTTATTTTTCCACTTTAAGCCACTCGAGGAGTTTGCTAGATTAGCTGCTTCTTGAATATGTCACTCAACCCTAAATAATATGCCCTTTTGTTATTATATTTATATATGGTGAGTTGGGTCTACTTGCTTACACTTCTACCATGCGCGTGCAAATAAATATCCCTCATTCAATAGATAAACTTAAACTGATGCACTGAACAATAACCAATTGATATTGACATATGATACTACTTAGAATGAATGGTCTGACTGCCTTCAAGATGTTGGGTATGTGTTATATTATTTGCATGACTATCTTGGGGGAAGGACTCCAATATTTTTTATGGTGGTTTTCTGTTAGTTTTTGGCGGTTTTTTGCATATGGTTTTTGCCCTTAGAGGTTTTGTGGTTCATGGTGGTTTTCCCCATGGTTTTTTAGTTTTAGTTAAAGAACTATTATTATATTATAGTCCATGGTAAATGGATTGGTAGTTTATGGATGTCAAAGTATATACATTGTATTGTAATACTGTACAGAAGAATATATTGAAAAATCTTTCTAGTTTTCTTGATTTTGGCTTTCTAAGCTAAAAGATCTGTGTTAATGTGTATGTTTTCCATTACATATTTTTTATTTTATTAAAAATATGTTTGAAACAATTAATCATATAGGGATAAAATCTAATTTTTTCAAAGATTTTTTGGCTTCAAGGGGATGCTTTTGTGCTAAAGAGTTTTTCTTAGGCTTATGGTAGACATTGTTACAATAGGAGATTTGTGGAATTGATTCTTTTGGTGAAAGGAAATGGCAAGAGTTTCAAAGATAGAGATCGAGAAATTCAAAGAGCAGAGTTTTGAGTTGTAAAAACTCAAAATGGAATATTTGTTGGTGTAAAAAGATCAATGGATCACTATAGATTGGGGTACCATGTAACAGTCCCAGGTTAAAATTTCATGTAATAAAAGTCAATAAAGTAAAAATAAGACCACGGGAAAGGGACACTTATTCCAAGCTAAATGTTGGGAAAAATATCCTAGTGGGCATCACTTGTTGTGTTTTATGGCTAAGGGGAAATTGGAAAAGTAAATGGCTAAGGCTTTAGAAAGGAAAAAATGTATTTTTGACACATTATTTATGAAAATATTGGAAATTAGGAGAAAGGGAAGGTGAAAGGTCACATGTTGCATGTGAAGAGGAAAATGAAGGAAAATAATGGAAACTTGAAGAAATTAGAGGTCTCATCAATAAAAAGACCGCAGAGCATCAGTTGGTGGCTTTTGTTAGCCTTTTGCCAGTTTAGTGTTATAATTATCTCAGAGAAGAGAAAGCACCAGGAGGAGAAAGAAAGTAAGCAAGCAAGGAAAGGAAAGGAAAGGCAAAGAAGGACAAGGAAAAGCAAAGAAAGGAAAGGATCAAGCAGCTTTAGTGGGAATACTCAAAGGCCTAGGAATCCCTTGACTGGTAATGGCGGGATACATGGTAAATCCTGAGGGTGGAGACAAGAAAATTCCTCAAGGATGGTGAAGAAATTCTGAGGCATCCAAGATCGGTTTGGTTTTGTGATCTTGGCACTGGTTTAGGTGTGATCATAGTATGGAGAGGGTGGAGGTGGTTTAACCTCTGGATTCCCTTAGTTGTCTTTGGATTGGTTTATCCCATGAGATCCCACATTCATGCTTGGAATATGGCACGGAGGTAATTGGTTGAAAGAAATATCTGGTTCAACCAATGTATGGTCAAGTGGAACATGGAAGTCCCAAACCTAGTTGGTAATTTCCTATGGTTAATAAAAGCTAAGTTTCTCTTTCTTTTGGTAAGGAAATGTACTGGTTATTATGTGGCTTTAATGGTTGTTCTCTTATGGTTATTTATCTAGTTGTATGTTGGTTATAAGCATGATTTTATGACATATCTTAGTCATGGCTCTTTTCATGTTTTCACTCATAACCGAATAAATAATGAATGCAAGACCTAATTGATGTTAATACAACTAATGTGAGAAGGAAGAGACCCTTCTTGTTAAACCTCAAACAAGTTTTTAGTCCCTTATGTTTAGAATTTCATTCATGACCTGTAGGTTTCATATCTACCAAGTGTTTGACAAAATTTCAGTCCAAGTTGGAGATGGTCATGTCAAGTCCTGGTTCCAGTTTTTGGTTTAAAAGTATTGTCTTCATGTCTTTCATGAGTTCTGGAAGTTTCATAACTTTCTGGGCTGAGGCTAATCCTTAGCCCTGGAAAGTAGCCGTCATTCTCGTAGTCATTGGCACAACACTGTTAGAGAAAGGCAACAATCACAGTGATGCAGTCCTATTGGAGCGACTAGGAACCCATAGTCGCATGGAGGCCTTGTAAAGGGAGCAACTAGGACTCTAGGTCAGGAAAAAGGTGAGTTGTCTTAGGAGTTGGACACGTGGATGGGTTGGGTTGCTCTTAGAGGTCTTGTGGCATATGAGGGAAGTGAGGAAGTTCTTGTTGTGACGACTCCATTTCCTTAAGTTCATCTAGGAGGTTGAGTCAGATCATAGTAACCCCTCATCTCATGTTTACCCCGGGTAAGCCAGTGAAAGTGGGTAGATGTGAAAGGAGGCCACATTACAAAGTGGTATTAGAGCCAATTTGTGCTCTCTTTGGGTCATATCTGATACCATAGGGTGGTATCAGAGCATGGTTCAACACTTGGAGTGGATGGGTTAGATGCATTTTGTTATGTATGCATTGTCATGGTTAAGGTTGTTGTGCATGCGTTCATTGCATGTAGTTTATGTCATAATGATGCTATTGGTATGTTATGAGGCTGGCATTTTTTCCAAGATAGAGAAGGAGATGTAGATCATCAGAGTGAGGTTGCAGTGCTAGACTTTAGGGTAAGAGTCGATCATTTACATGTATTATATGTTTGGCATGCGGGTATGTTGGTTAATGATTGTTATAAGCATTAGGGTTGTGTACATGTTTGTTAATCTATGGTTGTTGCGGTTACACATATGATAGATGTTATTTAATCAGTGTGATCATATGTACCCATGTCGGTTAGTCATGAAGGATAGTAACTTGTTGTTATATGCATTATGGTCATATGCATGATGTTTATGTTCATTGTAGTAGGATCTTGATGTTATATGTATCATGCTAATCTAGATTGATCTCTGCAAATGGTTAGAGTTATGACATTAAGGTATGAGTCGACGTATTTGTGATATTGTGTTGTACTAATTTAGACTGACTGTGCATATGTGATTGTTATGCATGAATGACAATTGTTTATGAGTTTATGATGTGAACATGTTAGCTAGTTTATGTTATGTATATCATGACCTTATTTAGGTTTGAGTTGATATTTTGTGAAGTTATATCGTACTAATCTAGATTGATTGTGCATACAAGATAGCCTCCCCTAAGATACAATGAGGTATGAGTTTGATTATGTCGTCTATTTCGTGTTTGATTATGTCACATATTTGGTATGAGTTTTCTTATGTCATCTACTTGGTGCTTGAATGTTTGATTATGTCATCCATTTGATGTTTGAGTGTTTGATTATGCCGCATATTTGGTATGAGTTTTCTTATGTCGTATACTTGGTGCTTGAATGTTTGATTATGTCATCCATTTGATGTTTGAGCATTTGGTGTATATTATATCGTCTATTTATTGTTTGAATGTTGGACTAGTTGCATGATATGAGTTTGTATCTATAATGTTACATGAAGGAATGATCTTGGATGAGTCGATGGTTGCACTAACACATATGTGCTGAGAACAACTAATATGTACTTGATTGTAAGTAGGTGATAATTGCAACATTATGTAATATGACTGATGAATGTGAGTTGATTGTTGATTATGACCTGGTTGTTAGACTTGGTAAAGGTTGATTTCTAATTGATAGATATGATGTATTGATATTTGGAACATGTGGAAGACATGTGTGTTCTGCTACAACGCAGTGTACTTGGCACCACAAGGTAAGATAACTGGTATATTGTTATATTTATTTATACACTGAAAATTATGTGTTTATGGAAGTATGATGCAAGGATTGCATTGAAAAAGATATTGCCATGAAATCTGAAGAAGGCTTAGGTTGATATTTTCCCTTGGAAGCATTGGGAAGCCATGGGGATTGAGTCACGATGTTTGTTGCTAGCTTTTTGCTTTTGGTCATTGTGATTTGTTTGCATTTGACTTGCAATTTTGATTATGTTTGGTGCATGGCCATGCCACTTTGTTTGTGGTGTCGTATTGCTATTGGTTTTCATGGTCTTCTTCTTCTTTGTTTCTTATTCTTGCCTTTTATGTTTGAGGGTCTTGGGAATTGGTTGGGAAAGAGGGAGGTTGATGGAGCTCAGGGAGAGTTGTGTGGTATCCGACAGGTAATGTAAGACGTGGATGAAGCTGGTGCATGTATAAGGGAAATTGAAGGCAAGAGTATGACAACCGGTTGGATTAGTGGGGTCCATTGGGGTAAATGAATGGTGGTAGGAAAATCATGAGAAAGGTAACATGAAAGGTAAAGTAAATGGATCTAAGGTGTTAGATGCCTTGGCTAAGTCGGGAACTTTTGTTCTCAATGTTGTGCATAGATAAAGGGAGTTCTCTTAACCTTGACCTTAGGATATCTGGTAATTATGTTGTGATCATGATTATGCTAATGCATATATATGTATATATATGTATGTATGTATGTGTTTTCTAACAAGGTCATCATGGATCATGATTGTTTTATGCTGATATATATATATATATATATATATATACATATATCTACAGATATATATATATATATAGATATATATATATATATATATATATATATATATAGATATATATATATATATATATATATATATATATATATACACACACACACACACAGATATATATATATATATATATATACATATACATATACACATACACATACACATATCTGTATGTGTATGTGTATGTGTATGTGTATACGTATACGTATACGTATATATATATATATATATATATATATATATATATATATATATATATATATATATATATATATATCAGCATAAAACAATCATGATCCATGATGACCTTGTCATTGTCTAACAAGGTCGTCAAGGATCATTCTTGCGGAGGAATGATTGTTTATATCGGTGAAGGGCATGAAGAGGTTCCTGGTTTATGAGGAATCATGTGGGAAGAGTAGCCCTAACAGATCTATGAGGTTAGTATCTGTTATATACCTAGGGGGGATAATATGGGGTACCAAGGGAGGTACCCAAGGTAATAATGTAATAATGGAATGGGCCATAGTAATAAATAAGGTGGTTAACCCATGTCATGTAAGGGACCACAAGTAGTTAATAATAATGTAAAGGGCCCATGGTATTAGTTGATGGTATGAGGAAACCATGGTAATGATGCATGGTATTGTATGTATGAGGCCTATATAGAGGCTAGAGACTCCACATGGAGAGATATGAAGAGAAGTATTCTTGTATGAACAAGCATATGGCTTGTGGAGTGCTCTCCTTCCTTAAGGAGTGAATGTATGGTGTTGCCCTACCTTAAGGGTTTGATAATAAAGAAGCATTTCTATATTTGGATCTTATTATTCTTGGGTTATTTCTATTATCATATATTCTTGGGTCAGATCTACAACAATTGGTATCCCCCCTAGGTATATAACATTCCACCCCCCTAAGCATGTTTCGTCCCCGAAACATGGGAAGAACACAAATAATAAGATCTACTCAAAAGAGTAGTCCACTGGTACCATGCACGTGCATCTAGCCATCCAAGAGAAAGGTGAATCGTCGATCTCGTTGGTGCCTCGCTCGCTTGAGATGGAAGTTGACCGTGGCAGCTCTTCTGTGTTGATGTGTAGTGGGTGGATCTTCTCTCCTCGCTATCCGTCATGTGACTACTTGGTTTCCATCTTGATGGTTGTCTTGCGGGGTGATGTGGGTGATGATATGTTGAAGTTTTAACCCACGATGTCTTTTTCTTTAATTCACCCTGCTGTGGTGCCTGTTGTGGTGTCTTCTTTTCCAATATGACTTCAACCACTGAACCCTCATCAGATGTGTCAGTACCAGTAACCTGTTCTGCTTCAGCCTCTGTTTGTGTTTGATTATCGACCATCAACTGCTCATCATCTGATATGTCAGTCCCTGGAACATCTTCTGCGTCAACCTCCTTGGATTCTACCTGCTTATTAATGGAAATATCCTGTAATGTAATTTTCTTCTTTTTATACCATAGCTTCAAGAATTTCTTCTGCACATTAATATTGATTGTACCCGCAGATTCCATCCAAGGATATCCCAAAACAAGATCCATATTATCCATATCTGAAGCATAAAAATCACCATGAAGCACATACGTATCCATAGAAATCTTCAAATCCTTATAGATTTGAACATCCTTATCATCAACCTGTGTATGTTCAATTTGTTTTGCTGGGACTTGCAATTTTTTTGCCAAATTAACACTAATAAAATTATGTTTACAACTAGGATTGATAGAAACAATGATCTTCTCTTTCTGAATCAATCCATGAATCTGCAATAAGGATATACCAGTAGGAAGTACCCCTTTAGGTTCCATAGTTTCCTTCTTTTCTGTAAAAATAAAATCTTTGCTAGGCAATGTGACCTGACGAGCTAACTGGCAAGCCTCCGTCCACATGGAAGGGTGGTGAAGTAGAACTTGAGCTTTGATGGCTTCTTTAAGACCGAAGATAAAACAGTCCTTGAAGAATGTATCTGTGAGACCCCTAGTGCGGAAGGCTAAGGCTTCAAAAGCGGTAATATATTCCTCCACTGTACCAGTCTGTCGGAGCTTAGTGAGATGACCCAAAAAAGATTCTTCCTGTTCAAAGCGATCTAGGCCCGCCATCACAAAAATATTGGCGAAAAATTGAAATGGTCACAGATCCGTCAATATTTCTCAGAATCCCTATTATAACCTGTTTTTAGAAATGGAACAATCATTCTTCATCTGCCCATGTGATAAAAATCCTGATCCAGGCACTAGAATTCCAGATCTGCTCTGCTACTCTCCTGCTGTCACCCAAAATGTCTGCAAAAAGAGCTGATTTTAAATCAGTGATATCTCCCTCATCCGGACTCCGATTCGACCGATTTGTTTTTTGAAATCGAGTGTTTTTTCCCAAAGAATACAGATCTACAATTAGATTTTGCAGATCCTGCACCAGGGCTTCTAGCTCTGCGCCGCAAACTCACTGCCCTGAAAATTGTCTGCAACCCCACTGATTTTTAGATCAGCGATATCTCCTTCATCCGGACTCCGATTCAACTGATTTTTTTTTTTGAATTTGGGTATTTTTTCACAAGGAATACAGATATGCAATTATATTCTACAAATCTTACACCAAAACGTACAGATCTGATCTGGAAATTCACCACCCAAAAAATCCCTGCAAAAATAAAAAAAAGTTCCACGGTTTGCCCAAGAAAGTGCTCTGATACCAATTGTTATAGCTCTGATACCACTTGTTGTATATCTGATCCAAAAATATACGAGAATAGAAATAACCCAAGAACAATAAGATTGAAATAGATATAAATGCTTCTTTATTAATATCAAGACCCTTAAGGTAGGGCAACACCATACATTCACTCCTTAAGGAAGGAGAACACTCCACAAGCCATATGCATGTTCATACAATATTCCTTCTCTTCATATCCTCCATGTGGAGTCTCTAGCCTCTATATAGGCCTCATACATACAATACCATGGGTCATTACCATGGTTCCCTCATACCATCAACTAATACCATGGGCCCATTACATTATTATTAACTACTTGTGGTCCCTTACATGACATGGGTTAACGACCTTATTTATTACTATGGCCCATCCCATTATTACATTATTACCTTGGGTACCACCCTTGGTACCCCATATTATCCCCCCTAGGTATATAACAGTATCATGTGGATATGATTTGATAATATGTGATCATACTATGTCTATGTTTATGTTATGGATAGGTAATGCTGAGGGATACATCAACGGAATGAAAGCAATATGATCTGCGACATGCTAGGACAAGCATGGATAAGACACTAGAAGAAAGGTTGCTTCGTAAGGAAAATGTGGTCTTAAGATGTGTAGTATCGCTATGTAGTATTGTGTACATATGATGTTGTGTGCATGTTTCATATAAGGTGTTGTGTGCATGTTGCATATATAGTGTTGTGTGCATGATTGCATATGTTGTGTTGGGTAGCGATGGTGCTAAGTACATGTCGTACATGCAGTGCTATGTACATGTTGTGAATGCGGTTCCATGTACATTTGGTGCAGTGTACATGTTGTATATGCAGTGTTATGTACATATGGTGCAGTGTACATGTTGTACATGCGGTGTTGTGTACATATGGTGCAGTGTGCATGATTGTACATGTGGTGTCATGTGCATGTGGTGCTATGTACATGTGGTGTTGCATGAATGTGGTGTTGTGTACATGTTGTGCAGATGGTGTTGTGTAGATGTTGTGCTATGTACACGTCATACGGTTGGTGCTATGTATTCGTGTTGTTGTGTACACGTTGTGTAGGTTGTGCATTGTACATGTGGTGTTGTGCACACATTGTGCAGATGGTTCCATGTATGTGTGGTGTTGTGTACACATTATACAGGTGGCACTATGTACAGGTGGTACTGTGTAGATGTTGTACATGTGGTATTGTTTACACGTTGTACATGTTGTGCTGTGTATATTTGGTATGGGTTATAGGTATTGTGCAGTCATTGTATCGCGACATGTGTATTCGTGGTATTGTACAATGTGTATGTATATGTGTTGTTTTGTACACTGAGTGTGGGTGTATGCGTTGTGTTGTACATCGAATGCAGGTGTATGTGTTGTGGTGTACACTGGGTATGGGTGGATAGGTGGTGTTGTACACTAGGTGTGGATGTATGTATTGTGTTGTACACCGAGGGTAGGTGTATGTGTTGTGTTGTAAACTTTGTATGTGTATGTGTTGTACAGTGTGATGGGACACAAATGTATGGGATTGTCTAGGCCCTTGTGTTGCTATTGAGGGTTGAGGAAGTTTAGTCTCTAGATGCCCTTGTTGTTGATATTGAGGGTTGAGATGGTTTAGTCTTTGGATGCCCTTGTTGTTTCTATTGAGGATTGAGATGATTTAGTCTCGGGATACCCTTATTGCTGATATTGAGGGAGGAGGTGGTTCAGTCTCCAGATTCCCTTGTTTCTTAAAGAGAAGGCATTAAGTGCTTGTCGGGTTTAGAAACTGATTTAGTGTGTGTACAGAAAGGACAAGGAACAAAGGCAGAAGAAAAGAACCATTTGAAAGATAAGTATCAATATTTTATTTCAATTTTAATTATGCATTTGATCCATGATTCTGATCTATCATGGTTTCATTTTGAGTTAACCGGATGTGATATGTTTATACATGGTGATTTGGTCAAATATCTAGTTTGACTTGTTGTGGCTGGAAGTAAGCAAAATCGAAAGTGTACCTTATTGATGGGGCACCAATGAGGTATGAATTGAATTTATTTCAATTCCTTTTTGTCTAATGGAAAGTATGTGCTTGGTACATGAAAGAATGGAAATTCCCAGGTTGGGTGGTTGAAACTGACTGCAAGGATTAGCAATAGTGGCAAAAGGAATTGGAAAAGGCAATAGTATGTTAGTAAATAATTTCAAGAGAAGGGCCATTGTGGGACAGTAGTAGCCAATAATGTCCATTGATTACCATGAGCATGATCAGACCGATATGATGGTTTTCAAGTAGGTATATGCCTTGGTTGTTTGACCTTCCAATGCGAGCAAACCTTGCCAAGGGATGGATCGCCTGAGATAGGGGATGCTAAGGAAATTGGAAGGTGAGTGACTGCACTGAAGGGGGTAGTTGGATTGCTTGAGGGGCTGTGTAACAGATAAGGGAAGGTCAAGGATGTATTTGTTTTGGTCATTAGCATTTCCAGATGGAATCAAATGCACATTGGGAGTGTTTTGTGGAACAATGAGCCGATAATTGTTCACTGAAAGGAAAAGTGGCACGGGATTGTAGCACTAGACATTAGATGCAGGTTTGACTTTGGCAGTGGATGTTGGACTTCATGGGAAGGAGGTGAATCTTGGTATTACCTTGAGGGTGGAGGTGTGGACCCCTAGACTCCCTTGTTGTAGATGCAGACATCGTATCCTTTTATTTGATGGTTGAGCAAATGTGTATATGTGTATACTATTGTAAATACTATACCGAGCTGGATTTATAAAGCTCCATAGATAGTATGGTTATTTTCTAGTTGAATTAAATGTTCATAAGTATATGCGGTTTCTATTGTAAATACCGTAATGAGTTGTGTTATAAAGCTCCAGTACACTGTATGGTAGTCATTTGTTCAACATGTTGTTCATTGTAAATACTGCAGTGAGCTAGGTTATAAATCTCCAAAGGAAGTATGTTTTTTATTTTCACTGGTTTTATTGGGTATATGTGTGGTTCAACATTGAGGACGGTGTTTCCCTAAGGGGGAGGGGTCTGTAACAACCCCAGATTATAAGTTCATGTAATAAAAGTTAATAAAGGAAAAATAAGACCACATGCAAGGGACACTTGTTCCAAGTTGAATGTTGGGCAAAATATCCTAGTGGGAATCACTTGTTGTGTTTTATGGCTAAGGGGAAATTGGCAAAGGAAATGGCTAAGGCTTTGGAAAGGTAAAAATGTATTTTTGGCACATTATTTATGAAAATAATGGAAATTAGGAGAAAAGGGAGGTGAAAGGTCACAAGTTGCATGTTGTTGAAGAATCTAGGGCAGTTAGATATAGTAGGATTCTTCTAGAATTGATAACAGTTTGTGAAGCACTTTTCCAATTTATATTGTTAGCTTGATATTCTTTTCTTATTATTATTGTGTATGTGATTACTTCATCAAAATACTACCAAAACACAAGAAACAAGAACGCAAAATATTGGTTGTCTACCATGGCAAAACCTCTCTCTCTTAGAGAGGAAAACCCTTTCGTAATTTTCTCTTATTGAAGATTCTTATTGATCAATGCCAAACCCTAGACCCTTGACAATAATATCCTCCAAGCCCAAGTCAAGTCCTTTCTTGCACTTTGTTTCCTGGCACTTTGTTCTCCTTCTTCCTTTGGCAACTAGTGATAAACCTTATTTATATGAGCTCTAGAAGAGATACTTATCTTTGATACTTAGTGAGATCCTTCACCTATGAAGACACCTTCCTTCTCTTGTCCAATAAAGCTTCTTATTGATGTGCAATTGCATACTTGATGTGACAGTATTGCAGCCCTAGTTTCTCGCAAGTGTGAGAGGTTTCACTTATGTTTTGACTCCTTTCTCCTTTGCTTGTGAGAGTCTCTTCTTCGCTTGAGTAGGAGGCCTTATAAGCCTAAGTTTCTAGCCCAAACAATGAGAGATGATAAATTGTGATGTTTTTGCTGTAGTGACCACAGACAACCCTCCTTTCCTTGCACGTGTTACTGCAATTCACCCTAAAAACAGTCCTTTAAAATTTGGTTATGTCTCTTGCTTCTTCACTACACTATAGGTTCCTTATACTTTTCTTTCTTCACCTTTTATTCGGATTCTCTTGCTCGCTGATTTCATAGGTATGATTGCTTGTCATTGGAGGAGTGCACAACCTCTATATATAGAGGTACGCCCCTCCTTTAGGCCGACTAGGAGATTGTAGACTGACTTGACTTTTATTCTTTGTTTTTGCTTCTTTAGTGATGTAGTTTCTTAGAGAGGACTTGTGACTTTGCTTGGAGGGATATATTTGACTCTTATACAAATATATATGTAGTGTAACATGCCCTTAAGAGTCTTCAACATTTCTTTTGACTCTTTGACTTACCCATAGCACTTTGACATGTGCTAGACCTATTTAAATGAGCAAGAAACTCATTGATAAATATAACAAAAATAATATTTCTTTTCTTTTATAAATACAAATTTCAAAAGTACATTTATGAAGACCGAACCTTGTTATAGTTTCTTCAACACATGTGAGGAGGAAAATAATGGAACATTGAAGAAATTAGAGGCCTCATCAATAAAAAGACTATAGATCATCAATTGGTAGCTTTTGTCAACCTTTTGTCAGTTTAGTGTTAGAATTTTCTGAGAGAGGAGAAAGCACCAAGAGGACAAAGAAAGTAAGCAAGCAAGGAAAGGAAAGGAAAGGCAAAGAAGGACAAGGAAAAGCAAAAGAAGAAAAGGATCAAGCAGCTTCAGTGGGAATACTTGTAGGTATCAAATTTCATGTGTGATTCCCTAGCTAGTTTTGACATGCATGGTATGTGCATGTTGGTATATGGTTCTTTTGTTGTCATTAGCATGGCTTTTGTCGGGATTTGACAGTGGATTTTAACCTAGCCTTTCCATTTCTATATAGCCATGGTGTGATGGGATTGTTCTTGGTTTGAGCTTTGGATTGTTGGATGGTTTTGGAATCTAGGGTGAGGTGGTATGAGGAAAATTCACAAAGTCCTAGGAATCCCTTGACCAGTAAAGCCTGGGGGTGGAGATAGGAAAATTCCTCAAGGATGGTGAAGAAATTCTGAGGCATCCAAGATCGGTTTGGTTTTGTGATCTTGGCACTGGTTTAGGTGTGATCACAGTATGGAGAGGGTGGAGGTGGTTTAACCTCTGGATTCCCTTAGTTGTCTTTGGATTGGTTTATCCCATGAGATCCCACATTCATGCTTGGAATATGGCATGGGGGTGATTGGTTGAAAGAAATATCTGGTTCAACCAATCTATGGTCAAGTGGAACATGGAAGTCCTGAACCCGGTTGGTAATTTCTTATGGTTAATAAAAGCTAAGTTTCTCTTGCTTTTGGTAAGGTACTGTACTGGTTATTATGTGGCTTTAATGGTTGTTCTCTTATGGTTATTTATCTAGTTATATGTTGGTTATAAGCATGATTTTATGACATATCTTAGTCATGGCTCTTTTCATGTTTTCACTCATAACTGAATAAATAATGAATGCAAGACCTAATTGGTGTTAAGATATCTAATGTGAGAAGGTTGAGACCCTTCTTTTTAAACCTCAGATTAGTTTTTGAGTCCCTTATATTCAGACTTGCATTCATGACCTGTAGGTTGCATATCTACCAATAGTTTAATAGAATGTTGGTCCTGGTTGGGGATGGTAAGGTCAAGTCCTGGTTCCCATTTTTGGTTTACAAGTATTGTCTTCATTTCTTTCATGAGTTTTGGAAGTTTCATAACTTTTTGGGTCGAGGCTAAGCCTCAACCCTAGAAAGTAGCCTTAATTATCGAGTCGCTGGCACAAAATTGGAAGAGAAAGGCTACAAATGCATTGATGCAGGCCTATGGGAGCGACTGGGAACCCATAGTCGCATGGAGGCCTTGGCAAGGGAGCGATTGGGACTCTAGGTTAGGGTAAAGGTGAGTTGCCTTAAGGGTTGGACACCTGGAGGGGCTGGGTTACTCGTGGAGGTCCTGTGGCACCTGAGGGAAGTCACTAAGGTCTTGTTGTGACGAATCCATTTCCTTAAGGTAATCTAGGAGTTTGAGTCATATCATAGTAACCCCTCATCTCATGTTTACCCCAGTAAGCTGGTGAAAGTGGGTAGATATGAGACGAGGCAATGTTACATACCACACAAATAAGGATATTGACAAAAAACTTGACCAAGTTGGATTAAAAAGAAAAGAGAACAATATTGTTGTGTCTAACATATTTAATATTATTAAATTTTTCAGGAGAAGCTACAACAAAGGCATCATGGAACAAGTTAGAGATTTTGTATTAGTCTAAGTCCCTAATGGAAACATTGCTCTTAGAAAAAAAGTATATCCTAAGGATGAAGGATGGAGACTCAATGGTAGATCATATAATTGCTTTCAATATTGTGGTAAACTAGCTACTATTTGTTGATATTAAAATTCCAAAAAAATATAAGTGTATCAATTTGTTGTGTTCTTTTCTGGACTCATGGATATTTTGGTTTTTTCCATAGGTAGTAATTCAACTACTTTAAGTTTTGATGAGATAGTCTCATCCTTGTTATTGGAGGATATGATATGGAAAAACATGGAAAGTTAGAACACATATGCCTTTTTTGTAAAAGGATGCTCCCAAAATAGAAATAAAAATAACTCATCAAGTGGAGGATATAAATATAGAGGAAGATATAAATTTCTAGAAAACATCATAAAGGTATGTTGGAGATGCAGAAAAGAAGGGCATCACAAGAAGTATATCAAATAAAAAATTGTTGAGAAATGGAAGGAATTTGATGATGCTCCTTCTACTGAAGCAAAATCCTCTTCATATGAAGGAGGGGATGTGTATTTTTCTTCTTCAAGTACGCATGCATATCAAGAGGCATGGTTGATCAACTCAGGTGCATTCTTTCCTGTGACTTTTGACTCAGAGTGGTTCTATGAGAATGAAAGATATGATGGTTGTGATGTTTTCTTAGGAGATGACTCAATAACTAGAATCATAGGATGAGGAAAAGTCAGGTTGAAGCATATGGGTGGAAGGATTAGAACACACCTTGGTATTCTTCACATTCTAGGATTGGCCAAAAAATTGATTTTTGTAAGAAAGATGAGTATAAGACTCCACACAGGGTATGGAATAATAAGAAACCTTCTCTTAAACATTTTGGGTATTTAATTGTGATGCTTACGTAGATGTTCCAAAGGAGAATAAGAGTAAGCCACATAAGAAAGTTGAAAAGTGTATCTTTATTGGATAAGTATGGCTTGAAAGGTTATAAGCTTTCAAACCCAAAAACTATGAAGGTAGTGTATAGTTGAGTTTTAATATTTAGAGAAGTCAAAGATAATGTCAAATGGGAAGTCCTACCTTGTTATGTAACCAGATAAGAAAACAAAGGAAAAGATAGATAATTGACTTGAAAATAAGCCTCTTCGAGGGAGAAACCTCCTTTTACATCACATAAATGAAGAATTCTTGGATGATACAAATGCCAAGACCTTATTTGTATACACAAGAGTATAAAGGGTCACAATATAATTAGGGCCTACATAACAATGATAATGTAAGGGAAAAGTAATAACAATAGTGGGCTTCTATGGGGCACAACAATAACAATATATAGGCTACACTAATATTATAGGGACCTAACATGCCTTTCTCTTTCAAAAAATTGTTTTCCTCAACACTTGAGTAGTTCTGGGTGCTTTTGTATAAAATATTCATCCTCCCATGTGGAATATTCCGTGGGTAATTTCTTCCACTTAATGGGATTCTGAAATTTATCGATTTTGTAGTTGTAAGATTCTTGTTTCCATTATTTCTTCAGGCTATAATATGATTTTTAATTCCACATCAAGTCCGAGAAATATAGTTTGAACTGGAAGGTTGTCACCTATAACCTTCTTTAAACATGAAACATGGAAAACCAGGTGTATTCATGAAGATGCAGATAGCTCCAATTTGTATGCCATAGTACCAATGTTTTTCAATACCTTATAAGGGCCATAGTACTTGGGTGATAATTTATTATCCTTCTTAGCTTTTGTGAGTGACATTTTATGGTATGGTTGTAGCCGTAAAAATACCCAGTCACCCACGTCAAAAATTCTTTTACTGTGATGTTGATTTGCTTGTTGTTGCATTCGATTTGCACTAAATTCATATTATCCTTTAAGAGTTAGAGAACTTCTTGTTGATGCTCGATGTGATCTTCCACTACTTGAACCTTAGCATTGTCTCTTATAGATGATGTGATGGACGGTGGATGGTATCCGTAAAGTGCCATAAATGAGGTCATCTTTGTTGTGTTGTGGAAGGAAGTGTTATACCACCATCTTTCCATAGGTAACCACTTGACCCGTTGTGTTTGTTTATCATATGAAAATCAAAAAATATATCCTCCCAAACATTTGTTCACTATCTCAGTTTTCCCTTCAGATTGAGGATGATAAGATGAGCTATGAGACAATTGAGTACCAAGGCAAGAAAATAATTTTGTCCAAAAATTTCCAATGAAAATGGGATCGCTATCACTTAAAATAATCTTTGGATTTCCATTAAACTTTTGAATTTTTTTCCACAAATGCAGAAGCAACTATATTGGCTTTGAAAGGATGAGATAGAGAAAAAAAGTGTGCATACTTGGTAAGTCTATCAACTACCACCATGATGACACGCTTTCCTTCAGACTTGGGTAGACCTATGATAAAATCCATTGAGAACTCCTCCCAACGCTGACTTGAAATGGATAATGGTTGTAAAAGACCTAAAGTTTTAATTGTCTCGACTTTATTTTGTTGGAAGACCAAAAATTCGACCAAAAACTTCTCAACATCAAATTTAAGGCCATGCCAAAAAAATTCGTTCTTGACCCTGTGGTAAGTTTTTAAAAACCCTAAGTGCCCTCATATAGGAGAGGTGTGAAATTCCAAAAGAACTTTTTCTTTGAGTTTGGAATTCTTACATAGATATAAGTGATCCTTGTACCATAATGAATTATTTTTCTAGATAAAAGTATCAAATGCATAGGGATCTTGCTGCAAATTTTGATTGAGTGTCCATACATGTTATCCATTCTTACATTCATCCCTTTCTTAATTTATCCAATTATATTGGACAATATAAATGCCATCAAGCAATGCCTCACATCTGCAACAACATTTTTCTTCCCTTTCTTGTAGATGATTTCAAAGTCATAATCCAACATCTTTGTGACCCGTTTTTGCTGCACTTCTAAAGATAGTCTTTGTTCCAAGACTATCATGATATTTTTTTACCTTTAAGTTTCTTCCAATTAGGTAAGGGCACCATTGTTTCAAGGCATGTATAATGGCCATCATTTCCTTCTCATAAATGGGTTTGTGTAGTCTCTATCCTTTTATTGGATGGATTTCAAAGGAAATGGGTCTTCCTTCTTGCATTAAAACAACACCAATTCCATTTCCTGAGGGATCACATTCTATAATAAATGTTTTTGTGATGTTTGGTGTAGCTAAGATCGAAGCTCGACACATTGCCTCTTTAATATGTTCAAAGGCAATAGTTGCTTCTGGAGTCCAAGAAAATGCATCTTTCACCGGTAATGTTGTTATAGGTGCTGTTATTTTCCCATTATTCTTAAAAGAATTGTGATAATACACTGTCAACCTGAGAAATATCGAAGATGCCTTAAATTTGTGGGGTTTTTCCATTCCTTGATGGCTTCAATTTTTTTAGTGTCTACCTTAACATCGTCATGAGATACAATATGACCCAAATATTCCACCTCTTTTACCCCAAAGAAACATTTGGAGGTTTTTTCATACAAATATTTCTCTTCCAATAGTTTGAGCACCCTGTCAACATGTTGAACATGATCCTTCCAAGACGTCTTGTAGATTAGTGTATCATCAAAAAATACTAACATAAATTTTCTAAGGAAGGGTTTGAAATGGAATTCATCGAACCTTGAAATGTGGAAGGTGCATTCGTAAGGAAAAAAGGCATGAGAAAAAATACATAATGACCTTCATGAGTTCTGAATGTTGTTTTTAGAATGTCTTTAGTCTTCATTCTAATTTTATGATATCCTAAACGAAGATCCAACTTGGTGAAGTAAATTGGTCCATGTAATTCGTCTAACAATTCATCAATGACAGGAATGGGAAATTTTTCTTTAATAGTGATCTTGTTGAGCTCCCTATAATCCAGAGTCATATGCCATGATCCATCCTTCTTGTGTACCAATACAACTGGAGCAAAGAAAGAACTTTGGATAGGTTGAATTATACCAGCCTCTAGCATTTTTTCAACCATACATTTAGTTTCACTCTTTGGGCATAGGGATATGTGTAAGATCTGCTGTTTGGAGGAACACTTCCTGGAATCAAGTGAATTACATGCATGATCACGAATAGGTGGGAGACCCTTGGGAGTCTTAAATACCTTGGAATGCTTGTCAAGGACTCTTTAGAAATCTGGAGAAATAGGAGACTTAGATGTTTGAACATCTAGTGATCATAATTGTGCAATTACACCTCATTTTTTCTTCTTCAAAATATTTGTCGTGGCATTAGAGCTGATTATCTTACTAGGTTTCCTAGTGATACTCAATTCAGTTTCCCTTCCTTCATAGAAAAAATGTTCTTAATGATTAAAAGTTATCGTCCCCAAAGATTACAACCATTGGAGTCCTAATACAACATCAACACCACCCATTGGAATGGAAATCATTTGACTATTCAATACATATTCCCCCATGGTTAGATTGATATTATGGCATTTCCCTGAGAAATTTATAGTTCCTTCATCTGCAACTAACACTTGACACTCTAGTGCTAGGTATGGAAAGCAATTCAAATCCTTGGCTATCTTACAATGAATAAAATTATGGGTTGTTGGAAGAATCACCACACCTCTATAGAATCCGTAATTTCCACCCTGGGGATCCTAGTTACTGGCTTGTAATGTTTACCAACACCTGTGGGTTTTGGTGTAACGACAAACCTCCACATGGTATCAGAGCTATTTGAGGGCCGCATCCGTTGGTGATCCAAATCTGAAGCCGGTAGAACTGCATCCGACTGCTGTTTCCTAGATCTGCTATTTCTGACTGCTTTCGGGCCGAGAGGACTGCTCTGTTGTGTTGGGAGCATCTGTTCCAGTGAGGAACCCCTTTCGTTTCCCGCGAAAAGGTTTCCGGCAGCCCTAGCTGCGTCATTTTTAAGATCTGGAGGTATACAATGTTTATTTGCAGTTTACTGTTATTTTCTCTCTGTTTATTTCGGTTTCAGTTTATTTAGCTTTTTTATTACCGGATCTATACCTTTCATTTCTCCGTATGCTCTTTGCCCTGCGACTCTGTGCGATTTGGGCAAATCAGAAATAGAAAGGAAGGATTTTTCTCATGCGTATGCTCTTTTCCCTGCGCCTTAGGGTGATCTCAGAAAATCAGAAACATTGAGGAAAATATTTAGTTTCCGGCCAAAGCTAACTTTGAGCCGCAAGGTTCATTTTTGAAAATATTTATTTTTTCGGCTAAAGCTAACTTTGAGCCGTAAGGTTCATTTTCTTTGCATGTCTGTGTTGGGTTTTGTGTTTTTTGTTTTGTAGGGAAAAAGAGCCTTCTCAAAGCAAGCACGCAACCCAAAGCATCAACCCCCCCCCCCTCTCTCTCTCAAATTTTTTGTATAGCTCAATTGGTTCAAAGCTATTCTAAGAGAGTAGAGGTCTTGGGTTCAAGTCTCCATTTTGTGGGGGCGGACTTTTTCATTTCCGCACATTCTTGCACCTCGTCGGCAACTTCAACAACTTTTTTTCAAAAAGCCATAACTTTTTCATCCAGAAGCCGTTTGCAGAGCCGTTTTTTTAAACCAGCCTAATTTTTCGAGATCTATCCATTGGAACACTTAGTTTCAGCCGTTGAAATGGAAAGTCAATACCAAGTTACCCTTGACAGCACCAACTACTTCCAATGGTTGGCCTACATTGAGGATTTACTTAGAAGTAAAGGTCTCTACAGAATAGCCTCAGGCCAAGAAAAGAAACCGAAGGATGAAGATAAGGCTGCTAAATGGGAAAATAGGCAAGATCAAGCACGTGGATTGATAGGGATGTCTATTTCTCCAGATCTTAGATTCCATATTGCAGAACTTGATACTCCTGATGAAGCAATGAAACAAATCAATAAAGTTTTTGGGATTAAAAATGAACTTAGAGCCCATCAACTTGAAAATGAGTTGCTTACATTGGACCCTAATAATTTTTCTTGCATTGAAGATTTCTTGTCCAAGTTCAAGACCCTTAGATATCTCTTGGAAGGTGTTAAAGTTAAGAAAGAAGATAATAACCTTATCTATTCCATTCTTATAAAGTTGGGACCAGCCTACTCTGTGTTTGTTTCCACCTTCCATTCTACAAGAGAAGCCTTCATTTCTCAAGGAACAGACTACAAGTCCCCTTCCTTTGACTCTTTTTGTGATTCTTTAATAAGAGAACAAGAAAAACTCTTACACCTTGGTCTTCTTAATCTTGGAAACTCTTCCAAGAAAGCGTTAGCCGCCCAGCAGCAACCAAATTCAAAGAATCCTAAGAAGTCATCTCCTAAAAAGAATGGTCCTAAACCAAACAAGGGTCCTAAGCAATTTCAGCCCCAAAATGAAAAATCATTTCAACAAAATAATAAGACAAATAAAAACAAAGGGAAGAAGACTGATAGACATTGCAATTTTTGTAATCGAGATGGCCACTTAGAATCAAAATGCTTTAAGAAGATGGAAGCCTTGGAAGCAGCAATGAAGAAGCATAACATCCATTTGGGGCAATCTTCAACTTCAACTTCATCTTCAGGAATGGCACTTTCTGCATGTGGTTGTCAAGCATCTCGGTCTGGCTATGCATTAAATGTATCTTCTTCTTCTCATTCTCATGAGTGGCTCATTGATTCTGGAGATTCTTATCACATGGCCAAAAACAAAGCCATGTTTTCTTCTTTAAATGATTGTAACACCAAAAATATATATGTTGGTGATGATAGATCTCTTAATTTTGTAGGGACTGGAACTGTTCATCTAGACAATGGTTAGTTTAATGATGTATTATGTGTTCCAACCTTATCCTGCAACCTTCTATCTGTATATCAGATAACTCATTTAGGTGAAGGTAAAATCGTTGAATTTTCACCTCATGATGTTGTAATCAAGGACTTAAGAGATCCTAAATAGATTTTGGCTACTGGCATTGCTGATGATTCTACAAGGTTGTATAAGTTTCACAACTTTGGGTCATCAAATCTTCCCTCAGTATTTGTTGCTCATAATGATGAAGTGAGCAAACTTTGGCATGAGTGATTTGGTCACTTAAACTATCGCTCCCTTCAGCATCTATGTAAAGAAAATATGGTGACAGGTCTTCCTATGGTATCTTGCAGAGATGGTGTTTGTTCCGGATGTGTACTCGGAAAACATCATCGGGACAGTTTTGAAAAACATGCCTCTTGGCACGCCTCAGCTCCTTTACAGCTTGTGCATAGTGATTTATGTGGTCCACTTCCAGTTGTGTCATTCTCTGGCTGCAAGTATTTCTTAACTTTCATTGATGATTTCTCCAGACGCACTTGGGATACTTCTTAAAACTCAAGAGTGAAGTATTTAACACTTTTTTGGCCTTCAAGGCCTTTGTTGAAAAACAATCTGGACATCAAATTCTTAAGTTAAGATCTGATAATGGCGGAGAATATGTTAAAAACACATTCATCAACTATTGCACTGAGAATGGAATTCAAATGCAACATACGGTTCCATATACTCCACAACAAAATGGTGTAGCTGAAAGGAAGAATCGCACCTTAAAGGAAATGGCTAATTGTATGCTACAATCTAAAGGACTTGGTCTTAGTTTTTGGGCAGAAGCAATTAACTATGAAAATTACATAATAAATCGCACTCCTACTAAGGCTTTAAAGAATATCACTCCAGAAGAAGCATGGAGCTCAATCAAACCAGATGTAAGTCACTTTCGTGTTTTTGGAAGTGAAGCGTGGGCCCATATTCCAGATGAAAAGCATAAAGCTTTAGAACCTAAGAGTGAAAAATGTACTTTTGTTGGATATTCTGAAGATGTCAAATGCTATAGACTTATTCCATTTAAGTCCAAAAATGTTATCATTAGAAGAGATGTAAAATTTGATGAAAATATATCGACCTCTGAGCCTAGTCCAGCGGATGTGCCACCTCTCCCTATCTCTTCTACCTTTGAAAACATTTCTTCTTCAGATGATGAAAGTGAGGATGAAAATCCCCCCCCACCATCTCAGGATCCTCCTTCAGCTCCTGAGCTTCCAAAATGGGTTCGTGCTACTCGAGATGCAGCAGGTGATCTTGCCGGTGATCCTACAGATCAGCGACGCACACGTTCTCAGTTCGAGAGAGCCTCCTCTTTACTGGCTCAAGCTCCAGTAAATTATGATCCTGACACCTTTGCAGAAGCTTCAGGCCATCCAGATTGGGAAGCAGCTATGAATGAAGAATATAATTCATTATTGGCAAATGATACATGGGATCTTGTTCCTCTACCAAAGGGACGAAAACTTGTTAGATGCAAATGGGTTTACAGAACCAGGTATGGACCAGATGGGAAAGTTGATAAACATAAAGATCATCTTGTTGCTAAAGGTTTTTCACAGGTTGAAGGCATTGACTACACTGAAACCTTCTCCCCTGTTGCCAAAATGAACTCTATCCGCCTTGTTCTTTCCCTTGCTGCCTCTTTCAAATGGGAAGTCCATCAGATGGATGTTAAATCTGCCTTCTTGCATGGGGACTTGCATGAAGAAATCTATATGGAACAACCCATTGACTTCATACAAACAGAGTCCAGCCTTGTATGTCGACTTAAGAAATCCCTTTATGGTCTCAAGCAAGCTCCTCGAGCTTGGTATGCCAAAATGGATAGCTTTCTTTTAGAATCTGGCTTTTCTAGGTGTCATTCTGACAATACTGTCTACACCAAGAAAGTGGGAAACTCTCTTATCATCCTTGTTCTTTATGTTGATGATCTTATCCTTACTGGTAGTGATCCCAACCTTATAAACCATGTGAAGTCTAGCCTTAAAAGGAAATTTGAAATGACAGACTTAGGACACTTACACTATTTTCTCGGTCTTCAATTCTTGCAATCCAAGGAGGGTATTTCTCTTTCCTAGTCCAAGTATGCCTGTGATATTCTACGCCATTTTCACATGGAAGACTGTAAGCCAGCCCCTTCTCCCTTTCAGTCTGGAGTCAAATTTTCAATCACTTGTACTTCTCCTGAAGTTGATGCTACCTTATACCGTCAACTTGTAGGAAAACTTTTGTATCTAACCCATACTCATCCTGACCTTTCCTTTGATGTTGTCCTTGTTGCTCGGTTCATGCAAAACCCCCATGAAATTCATTGGAAAGCAGCTAAAATAATACTTCGTTATGTTCGAGGTACAGTTCAGTTTGGGATTCATTACGGTGCCGAAGTATCTCCTCTATTGGTTGGTTTCACTGATTCCGATTGGGCTGGTGACCCTGATGATCGGAAGTCTACTGCCGGTTATGTGTTCACTCTTGGTTCAGGACCTATTACATGGGCTTGCAAGAAACAAGGTGCCATTTCTCTTTCATCAGCAGAAGCAGAGTATCGTGGTGTCGTAGAAGCTAGTAAGGAAGCCTTGTGGCTTCGTCAGATCCTGTCAAAGTTTTGCTTTGAGCAGCAGCATCCGACTACACTTTGGTGTGATAATCAAAGTGCCATTCAGCTATGCAAAGATCCAGTCCAACATCAGCACAGAAAACACATTGAACTGCACATGCACTTCATCAGAAAGCTCATTCACGACCATGTTCTTGAAGTGAAATATTGTTCAACAGATGATCAAGTTGCAGAAATCTTCACAATGGCTCTCACAGAGGCGAAGTTCACTAAACTTCGATTTATGGTTGGAGTTCAGGAAGTTGTCACTAAGGGGGGATAGGCTCTAGTGCCTCCTTCCTTCTCCTATTGTGTCATACTTGTAAATCCTTCAATCTTATCCCAAGTTGTTCTTAAGGGGGGATGTTAGGATATTCCGACACATAGGAAATAGTTAAGTACAACTTGGTCTAGTATAGAGTTAGGTAAAGTGTGTTTCTTTACCGTTGTACATTTTGTAACTTACAATCCGACGGTCACGATATGTAGTGATCTGACGGTTCATTCTCTCCTCGGTATTACCGACACTTGATCCGTGGCTTGACACCCGATTGGTCCATGATTTCTATTTAAAGCGCATGGAGGGTCATTTGTAGGGTAATCCATGCATGAGAGAAACATATGTAAATTTTCATTCTTTTATTAATAAATTTCCTGAAGTGGTCGCGTTGGCTCAGGCCGTGGACTGTTTCCCTCTTTGAGGGTTTTAACCACGTCAAAATTACTAGTGTATTGATCTGCGATCTGGTTGTGAGTGGTGTCCTTTGGTGTTCTGTCTGAGGAACTTACTTGAACAAGATCTGTTCTATAGGTTGTACGTCAAAGTCTGCGTAGATTCCTATTCAGATAGAACACCAAAGGACACCGCTCACAACCAGATCGCATATCAATACACCAGTAATTTTGACGTGGTTAAAACCCTCAAAGAGGGAAACAGTCCACGGCCTGAGCCAACGCGGCCACTTCAGGCAATTTATTAATAAAAGAATGAAAATTTACATATGTTTCTCTCATGCACGGATTACCCTACAAATGACCCTCCATGCGCTTTAAATAGAAATCATCGACCAATCGGGTGTCAAGCCACAGATCAAGTGTCGGTAATACCGAGGAGAGAATGAACCGTCGGATCACTACATATCGTGACCATCAGATTGTAAGTTACAAAATGTACAACGGTAAAGAAACACACTTTACCTAACTCTATACTAGACCAAGTTGTACTTAACTATTTCCTATGTGTCGGAATATCCTAACATGGGTACTACTTGAATCAATCAATACTATTACCTTTTTCTTCTTGATATATCTTTCTATCTTGAGAGTTTGAGGAGTGGTAATTCCCGTCAATGCATTACAAGATGTGGTCAGAGTAATTTCCTTTTTCATCCTTGGTGTTGGTTCCTTGTGTATATCTTATTATTTTGATGTTTCTTGGTCCTTTTCTTCCTCCTCTTCACAATATATGTACAATAGTTTCTTCTCAGCACATTTATGACCTTTACTGTGTTTTCTATCACAAATGTAACAAAGTCCTTTTGCTATTTTTTCCTACCATTGTTGTGGTGTCAACCTTGTAGGTTGTGGAAGGCTAGGAGTAGCAACACTTCCATATTTATAGTTGTGAGCGGTAGACCTCCTTATTTCCATAAATTTTCTTTCAACCTTTTTTTCCACCCTAAATGCATTCTCCAATGACTTAGCTTCCCAAAGGAAAACCTCATGTTGGATATGATCCTTTAAAGTCCCTATGAAGACATAAATCATATGCTCCTCAATAATATCCATTACCTTTATATGCAATCTTTTGAAGTCCTCAATGTGCTCCACCATTAAACCCTTTTGTTTGAGATTTATTAATTGGCTAAGAAAGTGTTGCTCTTTGTATCCTCATAATGTGTTATCAGTTCCTCCGTAAAAATTGACCAAGTTACAAGTGCTTTACGAGAAAAAATCCATTGATACTACATAGATTGATTGGGCTCTAAATATAAAGTTGCAATGTGTACTTTTTGTGTGTGTTGCACATCATGTAGATCAAAGAATTGCGCCATTTGTAGTATCTATGTTACTGGATCCTTGCCATCAAACTTCCTCATGTCGATCTTTGTAATGTGGCTATTCTTACACCCCAACATTGGAGTCTCTTAAATCATAATTCATATTTCTTTTTTCCTCATCATGATTTTCATGGATTACCTTGTGGTTACCAATAGGAAGCCTTTCTTGTAGCAACTTTGTCAATCCTTCCAACTTGACATTCATCGTGTCCATGTTTACTTTAAAACCATCCCTCAAACCTTCCATGTCCATTTTTATTTTTACTTCTAAACCATCCATATTGACATTCATCATCACTTCCAATTCATTTTTGGTTATTCTTTGTGAGAGCGAAATGTATTGCACTTGCTCTCATAAATCTAATATATCATGTTGCATTTCTTCCTCTTCTTCATACACCATAGTAGAGATTTTTGGTTGCTTAATGGGAGTATTCATTTTATTGTTGAAAGGAATATTGAAACCAATAATGATAACTATGCTTTACTATGCGTTTTGAATCACTTCAGAGTAATTTTTCAAACAAAATTTATGCAAATTAAAAAAAATACACACCTTTTTTTCCTGTTTTTTGGAGCTTGAACTTGAAATTATTGTATCTCTATAATTTCAGCCTCCCTAGGTCTGAAATTTTGTTTCTTGGTAGCCCTTTGTATCCTCTTTCCAACAACACTAGTGATACTAAGATTGGATTCTTCAAGGTAAACTTAGGCCAAATATCCCAAGATGACCTTCTTATGGATTGGTTCAGTAGAGTGAACTTGCATAGATTGTCACGTGTCACTGTTTAATATTTTTTCTCTGAAAATGGTACCCCAGAAAATACAATTTGTCTTTCGACCTCTTTTTACAAAATTCAATTTGGCTACCCAAAATGAAATTTATGACGATTTTCCCCGAGAGACTTGTTTGAGACAGAATTAAGGAGCATACAAAAAGCCTAACTTCCTTGAATAATATCTCTGATAATATAGTGAACCAATCTCCAAAATTTTTACACGATGCTCACCAAGATTTCGGCTCCTTGTGGTCAAAATTTCAACTTCTAAATCCTTTTAGAAAAAAAAAATTATAGCGAAAATTCCCATATAACTTGTTTGAAGCAAAAAAACCCTAGGATCCAAAGTTTTGATACCAGTTTTTATGTAACCAAATCATAAAACAAAAAAAAAGATAGATCAAAGAATTGAAAATAAGCCTCTTCGATGGGGAAAACTCCTTTTACATCACATAAATGAACAATTCTTGGATGACACAAATGACGAGACTATTGGGTGCAGTATAGGGCTTATAAATATTGTACCAACATTTAATTTGTCAATTCGGAAAGTTCGTGAACTTCGAGACGCAGAACTAGAAATCCCAAAGAGAGTCCCTGGTAACCTGCAAAACAAATTCTAGTCCAACTTGCACAATAAATGAAATCTTGCACTTAAAAGGGAACTTGAGAAAACATCAATCCATGTAATCAAAAGCATGTGGAAATAAAAGGAAATCATGTACCATTTAATAATGCGAAAGGAAATTCTAATTACGAGCAAACAGAAGGGAAATTCGAACTGGAAACCAAGCATGTCGGCACAATATCAAAAAGACTGTAAATGCTGGAATAAATTCAAGAGCAATTCAAAAACCATTCTTCCTACACTAATTCTACTACATCTACCTCTGTGTAAAATTAACCTGAAATCATTGGAAATATTTACTGTGTAAAACTTATGAAAGAAATGGATTCAATATAGATTCTCTTGCCTTCCTTGTCCCTAGAAATAAATCTTGTAAACTTGTCCAGAACTACAATGGAAAATAAACATTATCGTTTTTAAACATGAGGCAGTTTCATTTTCATAAATGTCGTCTCTGCAAGAATCATGACAAAAATATATATGTGATCTCTGCTTCTGAGTAATATATGGTTTCTTGTAAGCAAAGACTAAATGAGTGCGTTAATACCCTAAAACCATAAACACTTAAATTGATCTTAAGCAAAGACTAAATGAGTGCGTTAATAACCTGAAACCATAAACACTTAAATTGATCTTTAGGTTCTCGAATATAAATTAAATAGATCTTAATCAATTCAAAGGATTCAAGTTGCACATTATAGCTCATAAAGGCAAAGTGTCAATGCATAAGCCGATCTTGTAAATTCAGATATTCTGAAGGGACACAATCCTTATTTGATATAAAGAAATATTTCGGGTGCAAGAACAATTTCTAATGCAGAAAACCAAATCAATCTTGCAGTCGAAAGGAAAACATTACAACAAATTAAATAACATTAGTTTGGAGGAGGAAAGAGACTGAAGGTAATTAACTCCTATGATAAGAATTTCACACGGTAAATAATTTAAATATAATTTAATATAAAAAGATGATGAGTGGTGTCGAGTTGGTCTGGCGGCCAACCCAACCAGCTCACACCCTCTATTAGTGACCTGGTTCACACAGAATTAAAAACCATTAGATGCAATAAATAAATAAATAGAGCATGGCTATCGATGCTTAAATGAATTCTTGAAAACACAGTATTTACATCATGAGGCAACACTTAACTCCAACAAATAAGAGGATCGATCCACAAGTTATAACTATGTGATGCTACATTGGGACCGACTCCTCCCTTCCATGCATTCCTTCTGTGCTTCTACGTGTCCCTGTCTCTATGCGTGTATATCTATCGACTGATCTCTATTAATCCCCTGCTCAAGGCAGTCTCTTAAACTTATATAGGCATCGATTTACAAGCTGGGGCTTTTAACATCCAATTAAAATACAGGAGGGAAGATTATCGATCTTAACAATTTTCTAGGAATAAAATTGGGTTTCTAACTAAATGTCGAAATGGGAATTATTTCTGGCAAGTCGTTCCTCTTTTCCTAGAATGATGTTGTTGCTAGAAAGTGCGATTTGACTGATCAATTTTCTCCACTCAGCAGTAGTAAATGGATGCTAGAATCTGGCATTGTTGTAACAACATCTACGAAAGGCACTGCTGCTTTCATTTTTCTTGCCTACCCTGCAAATCACGCTATGGAAGCTAACTATAGACAAAACTGGTTCAACCTTCTCTAGAACTGATTCCCTGCAGTGACATGGTCGTAAATAACAATCTTGATCAAGGGCAATGCTCCTCAATGTCAATGCAAGTTGGATACTTTGAATTAGTGTACTGTGACTTGAACTCTTGACATGAGAGAACAGTGAAGCCACTAAAGCCTTTCTTGAAAATGTTCTTTTTAGGCCGTGTGCTCCAAATAATAAAATGTTTATCATCAACATCACTATCACAGTGTTCGTTGCTAGGATGAAATTGTTGAGAGTCAGTTTGAACTTGCTCCATGTTTCCCATTATTACCTGTGCCATAAGCCATTTTCTTCAACATCTGAATAGCCAACACTGACATGTGAACAGTATTCTGGAGAAAGATAAACACCAATTCCATAAGCTGCCCCATTGTTGGGTGTATCGATTTGGCCAAAACCATCTAATATGATGCCAGCTACACCCTTCTGAAAAGTACCATGCCAGACATATCTGATATTAGCTTTCCCACATAATTTTCTAGTAATTTGTCTTTGAGGTTTCTGCGAGTTTCTTGATCATGTGGCATATCTTCCAGTTCCGGAAGATATGCTACAGGATTTTCTAGTAATCTCAACATGATTTTGAAATGCCTGCAATCGAGCCTATCTGAAGAACTTGATGGCACACATCGATAAATACCAACAATGCTGCTAAATGTTACAAGTGTACTAAGACCAGCCAGCTACATACTCATGATTACCATTCTCTAATTTAATTAGTTTGTATTTTCCATGTGCTTTATAGCAACGAATTGTGCAGTACCCCTTATCAATTCCTTATAACTTTTGTAGAAATCAAAACAGCTGAAAGAAAAGACTGGTATTGTTTCTGGAGGAAGCATAACAAGTGGATACAGTAGATCATCTCTTCTATACCACCAATAAACTCCAACCACATGTAACACAAAAACCAATATGATGCCAATGAGAACTGAAAATGAGTGTAGTCCAGAAATTCTTCAGAGTGCAGGAAGCCCACTGTAACTAGTGCATGAATCCCAATTGGTGCAGGAATCTGTTGCATGGTGCAGGAATCTGCTATACTGTCCAAGAAGGTAAATGTAGGACCAAAGCCTGTATAAAGGCATGATCGAACTAGTTTTAAACCTGCAACATACAAACCTCTATTAATAATGTTTTAATCCTAATAAAACAAGGGAAGTAACAAATATTCTCGAAAATAATCATTTAGCCAAACAACAACATGAGAGATTCTGAGTAAGAATAGGAAAAAACGGAGGCCCAACATCCCCCCATGCTGACCATATTGCATGTCCTCATGCAAGGAAATCTTGTACTACCACTCCCTTGAAAAAACAAAATTAGAAACATTTGTAAGCATTCAAAATGATGTTCCTGCAATTTTGTGTGATCACATTTTCTACGCTGAATAAGACTTGTTCTAAAAACAAAGTGTCTGCTAGATTCTTTATTTGCTTAGAATGATTTCAAGAAAATCTAAAACAAAAGCTGCCATGGAAAAACTAAATTGCAAGGATGGTGTTATTACTTGAATAAAAATAGCCAACTTTTAAAATTTCCAAAAAAAATATCTCTCAGGCATCCCTAATCAGAAGTTACACTTTAAAATCCTCATGTAAATATGAGTGACATGATTTAAAAGCCATGGTGTTAAAAGTAGACATAGTAATACCTTCCCACAGTGACCATTTTACCATTATCCATGTATATTTGAAGCTCCTCTTGTCTAGGTACAGTGAATTACCTGCACTAAGGGTCCCACGTCCATTAAATTCATTCCAAAAATATAGAAATCCAAGGTATAACAACAAAAAGATTTAAAGCCATTCTCAAAGAGATTGATAATGAGTTCAGGGAAAGAAAAAAAAAACCAAGCAAATTATAGTGTAGAGTTAACTTTAATACCACAGGCATGGCCCTACTGTGAGCAGGCATCTATAGCCTCAACAGGGATACCTTTTAACCTCATGAAATTCTTGTGTCCCACCTATTAGATATAGACTCGGAGTTATTTAAGAGCATTTACTTTTTCTCTTTTTAGAAGTTAATTGAAGGCCATTGTCTCGGCTTGGTAACCAGCGAATGATAGTGCCATTCACAGGAACTAACAAGAATGAACAAGCTGGCTCGTGATGAGACCTCTTGCCTTCCAGATTCTTCAACTGAAAGCCATTACCCTGGCTTGGTGACCAGTGTGGTAATTTCGTTCTCCTTAGGACCCATGATCATAGTAGGCCGACTCATAATGAGACCTCCTGTCCCTCAACTAATTCGTTTATGTTTGAAGCAAAAACTTTGATCATGATTAACCTCAAATAGATTACTTAATAGGTGGGGAAGAAAATCTACTCCTTAAGAGTGCAGTATGGCGTGAAAAGTTTTTAATTACTACTCTTTACTAGTTGGTCATGCAACCCTAAAGACTTATTTAAAAAATATTTGAGATAATGACTAAAAAGATTCCTTGAGTTGGTCATGCCAGGGTTCTTTATGAAAGCTTATTATAGTTTTGTAGGCGTGGTCCACCATAGGAGGTTTCTCATCGATCCCTTCGAAGAGGGACTTGAAAAGGTTTTCTAGATGATAGTTTGTTAGAATAGGAGAGAAATATTATATGTAACTTATAACAATACCCTTCACCGACATATTGATCAACAATCAAAGTCACTTTAAAATATGAGGCATTAAATGTGAAGTTATTTTGACAAGTCTTACCATGAGAGTGCATAATAAAAATTTCAAAAGTTGTGCTTTTAGGGAATCACAAGTTCAAGAGTATTGTTATACATCTTTATTCATTATTCTCATATTACCCTACCCTATTTTTAAAGAAAGAAATATCACCTTTAAGTGTAGGTGTACTTCCAATGAAGCCATGTGCGTAAAAAAATGTTGATTATACTCACACTTAGTTTTAAAGAATAAACTTCAAGACATACCAAAGCGTGAGAAACCAATTGCTTCAATTGACATGGTACCAAGAGTTTCTAAATGATGAGGAGCTAAGGTGGCTTGATGACTGCTCGAAAAAAGGATTCAATGGAATCCACATATGTATGATTCTCCAACTAATGCAAGTGATGAGCCCCAATTTTTGGTACAATTTGGGCTCATTTGGCCTACTTGCTCTGCTCAAACCATTCATTTTTTATTGCTTATGCATTCATTTCTTGGTTTATTCGTGTTGTTTGTAGGAAGAAGGGTAGACATTCTATCTACGTGACTAATGCATGATGCTTTCAGGTTTTTGGCATTAAAAGGGAGAAAAGACAACGAGAAAGGAGACAAGGAGACAATGAGGTGGCACTGCTGGTTTTTAGGAGAGGATGTCCACGGTCTTGGGGACCTTCCTCGTGATTCCCACCATAGCTCCGAGCTCCAATCCATCTCCCCACCGAGCTTAGAAGTAGCCAGCTGTTCTACAGGAACAGCAGTTATAACTGTTCTACAGGAACAGCAATTATGACTGTCCTACAGGATCAGCAGTTTAAACTTCAGTTGGACAGCCGAGCTCCTAAAATCAAGGACACCTGTTGGATGAACATTTTGCATAAATACTGAGGCTGTAGCCTTGGATAGAAGCTTTTTGAACCTTGGTATTATTCTTGTAATTTGGAAGTACGAGCTACAGCTCGGCTTTTGTAAGCCATTTTGGCATGTCATCAGACTTTCGTTTATGAATAAAGGCAGGCAGATTTTGATCTCATTCTGAGTTTCTAAGGGAGCTATAGCTCTCAGGTTAGTGCCCAACCTGAGAGCAATAGATCTCCTCGGTGTTGTAATGTGTTTGCATTTCATTCCAGCACTTTGAGTTTTTGCTTTCACATGCAATTCGAATTTACAGTTTGTTAGTTTAGTCTTTTTCATGAGCTTAGTTAAGATTAGTTTATGGTGAATTTGTTTCAGTTGCTTAGATTTGATAGGAGGATAGAAATAAATTATTGGGGCTCCAGCAAAAGGTTGTTAAGGCTCACAACCATCTCTCTTAGGGATTGGGGTGCAGTCCATAACCAACCACCAAAAAGAAAAGCAGTTCTTCTCACTTCCATGCAAGCTGCAACATAGACATTCTCGTTGAAGATCCATTCATGTACTTTTGACATTGAACCATGCTTCTACATTTCACTTCCATGCACAAGTTTCATTTCTCGGTTTTACATTGCTGTTCATAGGTTTCATGGCACAGTTATCATAGGTTAATGAATTCTCGTTTTGGTGCATAAGTCATTTGTTTCATTTACGCTGCTCCATATCATTCCACTTCCTTCTTCTTCTTCTTGATCTCTCCTCAGTCCACCTACTCAACCTCTGCCCAACTCATCTACCCTCCAACTCATCCATTAATCACTTAGCTTCATTTACTTAACCTTTCGTTGATTCCATCCTTCCAAGCCATCAAACCACTGCATGCACTCTTCCTCCATCTGATTTCTCTGCTCCTGAGCCATCACCAGCTCCATCTCCATCTCACCTATCCTCCCACACCACTCCAACACTTCACCATCTCCCAAAACTTCCACGGCCAAACATCCTGTAGAATTGCACAGACTTCCTGTAGAAACCCCTGAGTTTCCTGTAGGATCCCCTGCAGACTTCCTGTAGAAACCTGCAAACTCGGTTGCTGAGCATCTGAACGTGGTAGGCTTCTGTGGACTGATGCTGGAGACCCTCTGGGACCTCCCCCAGCCATCCTGACCTTGCCCATGCTTTCCTTCCATTCCAACCGCTCCTGCACAACCAAACCCTAATCAAAAGCATCATCACAATAGATCCAACCACTTAATGAAAAAATACAAAAACATGATTTTTCAGATGCAAGTAGCTTAGATGCATGTATTTCAGTTCACTGCAAGTAATGGCATTAGTGTTAGTAGTTTCATTCACAGTTTTGCATTGTAAGGGTCTAGCTAGTCAAATTAGGGTTTACTAGGGTTTTCATGCTTTATTGGCTTTCAGTTTCTTTCTGCAACTAGATTAGTCTTCTTTCAATTAGCTTTCGTCCATCATTCATAAAGCTTCTTCTGTGAGCCTATAGAAGTTGGCTTGAGCCCTAGCGGACTTGTGCCAGCTGACCAAGTGACAGCTGCGACAAGAGCTAGTACTTGTGCATACAGCACCGTCGCTTCCAAGTTTGTACGAACTACCGGGTTGATAAAATTAGAGATAGGAAGCTCCAGGAGTTGTAGCATTATTGCTACAATACTGGAGCCCACCATCTTTTTGGCGCCGTTGCCGGGGAAGCGTCAGAGTATTAGTAATTGTTGCTTTTCTTCTATTTCCTTACTCTTGCCTTCTGCTGAGTAGTTTACTTCATTTCCATTCTGCAAAAGTAGCATAGACATTTCCTGCTTTCATAGATTAGCATTTCCTGCTTTCATAGATTAGCATTTCCTTTCTGCAAGCGTAGACTAGCATTTCCTTTCTGCAATTTCATTTGAGCAAAGTAGATTAGTTCTTTCCTGCTTTCAGTTAATTTTGTATCTTTCACAGTTAGTTGTAGATCAATCTGTCTCAGTTTTGCAGGTACCAAAAGAAAAGCAAAGCAAAAGAAATCAAAAAGAAAAAGAAAGTCTTTTCCATTTCATGCCTCGTAGGAACCGAGATAGATCAGACAAATTCCTACCAAACACCCCCACCACATCACTGAGTCACCCTTCTCTCTTCTTTGGTGACAGTGACCCAGAAGAACCTATAGGTGAACAACCTGAGATATCCAAAGACCCTATAGTAGAAGAAGAGTTAGAGACCAACCCATCTGAAGCTATGGTTGACAATAGAAGAGAAGATGAGAGAATAGAAGGTGCCTTCCCCATCCGAGAGACCAATGGAGAGATGAAAATGAAGAACATTAGCCCCTCTGCCTTACCTCACTTCCATGGGCTGACCATTGAAGATCCAGACACCTTCCTGTTTGAGTTTGTTGTCCTTTGTAGAACCTATGACTATACTGAAGATGAGCAAAAGTTGAAACTTTTCCCTTCCACTCTCAAGGATGCAGCACTACGCTGGTTCATGGGCTTACCTGGGAATAGTATCACCACTTGGGCTCAGATGCAGCAAGCTTTCAACACCAAGTACCGGGATTACTGTAGGTCCAAGGAAACAAAGGGGGAAATCTTTCGGATGTCCATGGGAAATGATGAGTCCTTAGAGGATTATGAGGAGAGGTTCCAACTAAGCTACAAGCGGGCCAGGTGCACACTTGACCCTGAATCCCTCAAGTTGGTCCTGCTCCGAGGAGTCCCTGAAGACCTCTTAGATACCCTGCACATGTTAGCTGGGGGGGACATTTACCAACTGCCTTATGAGGACATCAAGACTGTGTTTAGAAACCACTCCAGGGCAGCTCGGAAATGAGGTAGAGGAAACCACCTCGCAACTAGTGTCCCTTTCTCCAAACATGAGCTTGCAAATCAATTAGATCTTAAGAGTGAGGTGAGACAAACCATTGCCATGCAGCTTGACACATTCAGGATTCAGCAAAAGAAAGAAGAGGCTGAGAGAGCCTTGGCTGTCTTCTGCCCTAGGTGCACAAGGAGGCACCCTAAGAACGAATGTCCATTGCATTCGGTTGAAGTGTGTTTCGTTTGTGAGGAGGAGCATCCCACAAATCAGTGTCCAACCTTACCTGGGTTTAAAGCCATGTACCAAGGGACAGAAGCTCCCACAGAGCCTCTCTATTACCTCAACCAAAGGAGGCCACAGGGATCTAGACCTTATCAGCAGGGGATGCAAGGGGCATCTCAAGCTTACTACAGCCCCAACCAATCGACTCCTATGCCTTCCTGGGGTCCCCCTGCTCATCCTTCATGGTCCATGCCTCCTCCATGGTCTTATCCACCGCAGTACCCCTCTCAACCTACTTCTCATTCATATCACTCACATATCCAGCCACAGCCTCAATGGAATGCACCTCAGTCGGGGTGGAGGCCCCAATACAACACTCCTCCTGCCATTTTGCCTCCACCACCAGTTCAACCTCAGCCATTACCTCCTGCTCCTCCAAGGCAACCTCAAATGCCTGCTCAACCGAACCCGAACCCCAACAATAGACAGGCCCAACAAGTATACACTAGGGAAACCTCATGCCCTACCTATGCTGTGGAGATCCAGGAGATCAATCTTCGATCTGGAAAGACTCTACCAGATCGCCAACCTCCTCCCCCAGAGGATGAGGAAGATAAACAGGAAAGTGAACCAAAGGCTATTCCACCCTTTCCTGAGAGACTAACAGCCACCACACAACCCAACCCAGAGGAGGATGAGCTTCTGGGGGAGCTCAAGCAGTTGTGTGTAAAAATACCACTTCTCCAAGCCATCAAGGATGTGCCGATATACAACAAGCTGGTTAAGGAGAAGTGTTTCAAACATCCAGGTAGACGGAAGAAAGATGCCTCAACTATCAATGTCATAGGACAACTGTCTGACCTTATGTTAGGACAAGTCATCTGCCCAAAGTACCTAGATCCTGGAAGTCCTGTAGTAGATGTTCACATCAATGGCACTATTATACCTCACACCTTGATTGATCTGGGGGCTGCCATTAATGTGATGACCAGGGATACCATGCTTAAGCTTAATCTTCAGGGTTCCTTGAGGAAGACCTCGACAGTACTGCAATTAGCAGATCGCTCCACCGTGACTCCCGAAGGGATTGTGGAGGATGTCTTGGTCTCTATTGACTCTTGGGAATACCCTGCAGACTTCCTGGTTCTGCAACCAAAGGCCAAGCTTACTGGATATCCTCTCATTTTGGGAAGGCCTTGGTTAGCTACTGCAGATGCTTACATAAGTTGTCGTGTAGGAAACATGACCATCAAAAATGGTCCCATGTCCAAGCAGCTAGTCCTATACCCTCCTACCCAACCCTCTGTTAGTGTCAGTCTTTCCAGGCTTCCTACAGTGATCAAATATGCTCTTACAAAGTGATTTTGAAGTGTCAAGGTCAAATTTTGTCATTTCAAAGAGTTTTCAAGCAAAATTTGGTCACTAAGCATTAGGTCTAGGGTTTGCTTTCACTCTGTTCAAAGTTTGCCCAAATGTCAGTCTATGTCATCATTCAGCTGAGTGTATCATCATTTAGAGGGTTGTCATTATCATGTCAGTGTCTAATGAGTCATTTGACACCTTGTTCATGCTTCAGTTGCCACCCAGGCAAGGTCATTTCCCTCTCCTAGGGTTTTGAAGGCAATTTTTCTTGGATGGTCAAATCACCGGCAAAACTTGTTTCCTGATGTTCATACACCTTCCCCTATCCTTAAAGTACCTTAACAAACACTTCCCATCCCTTAGATCCGCCAAATTCCTCATTTTTGTACAAACCCTAGTTTCTAGCTACAACCTGGCAATTTTCTAGGTTGGGCCTGTGTTTTGCTCTTTTCGACCCCTTCCCCTCACTCAGTCACTGAGATTCCACTTTCTCCTGCTTCCTAACATCCCTCCCCACTCCCACAAATTTCCCCAAGAATTTAGAAGCCCCCTATCCCCTTCATCTCGCTCCATTTCGACAAAATCCCTTGTTTCACACATCGGGACAAGTTTCACTCAAAAGCTGTTTCTGAGCAATCAAAGATGAATTTTGAAAAACTGAGAGAGGTTTTTGTCCACAAAATACCAAAGAAGAAAAACCTCTTTCACTTTTTACACAGGTGTCATGGTTTGAGAGAAATGTCAAAAATACCGGCGAGAACGAAGGTGCTCCAAGGACGGTTGGCCAAAGCACAAAAACGAAGGAAAACGCCCGATCCACTCCAAACTTTGGCCAAAGCCTCTTTGACTGAGCATGGTACTTGATTGGGGACTCCCAGCCCAAATTTCAAGAAATTTGGAGAAAATTTTGTCATTTGTGAATTTTTTGTGCAATTTACAGGTTTTGCCCACGGTTTGGTCTCACCCCGGGTGAGACCATTTTGGAGGACTGCTCGGAATTTTGAAAACTTGGCATTTTTGGAAAGGGCATGCAAAAATAAAAATTACCAATGCTTGGGAGAAGCCTGGTTTTGAGTTTTGAGCCTCCAAAAGCTCAAAATACATCCAAAAAAATGACTTTCTGCCCACTTTTTGAGTTGCAGAAAGTGACCTTGGGAGAAATGGTTTTTGAGGGGTCAAATCAACACTAAATTCAGAAATTCCACTTGGGATGGAAAGTAGACAGGCCAAGCTTTCCAATGAGCCATCTTGCACCTGATTTGGACCAGTGGAACCCACTCAAAAATAGCTGTGAAGGGGCGCGACCAGAACTTACAGGGGGCGCAACCATTCGAGCCAGCTTTACCAGAATTGACCTTTTTTGGTCAAAAAACACTGTTTTGACTATGGTTGACTATTATTACTTGTAGATGATGGATAAATGTAATATTTTCATGGCACTTTGGTAGATTTTATCTTTCTTTACCCTTCTAGAAGCTTCCATGATGTAAAAAGTGAAAAATTAATGCATGGATGAGTTAGCTAAGTAATAGAGGCAAGTTGTTTGGCTGCCTATTTTCTAGTTCTTAGTTTAGAATTTGTTCAAACTGCTCCTAGAAAGTTGAGCTCGACCCCTAGAGGTGGGGAAAAGAGTTAGATGGTCTAGATGGTCTATATTATGCTCTCTCCTTCTCATTTTGATGGTTGGACTCTTGTGTAAGGAAGCTTCATTGTATATTGTGCATCTATTTCTGCAATTGAAGGCAAGGAAAGCCAGGGTTTTACAGACATCTTTGAGGATTCTTGTGGATTGATGTGTTGATAGTGTGCTCTCTACATGTTCTTGTAAGTTTTTTTATGTGTTTCACATCTCTCTTATGCTTCTAAATTGGACAGATGAAGTGGTAAAGTTTGAATTCATGTTTTGACATGCTCAGCTTTTTAGTTTGTTCAATTTTAATGTTTTCTATTGTCTAGAGAGGATTCGAATTGTGTGTTTGCCCTCTTTAGCTTCTCCTCTATCATCTCTGATCATCCATCTCAGATTAAGGCATCAACACTCATTCCTACCTTGCCCCTTAGATCCCCCTGTGAAAACTATGCTCAATCCCCGCACCTTGAATTGCACTTCCACCAATTGCCACCAAAAACCCCAAAAATCATCAAATCAAACCCCTTATCAATTTACTAGCCTAAAATCTTTATTCTTAATTGGTCAGCCTAATCCTATTGAAAGATCTATCAAATCTGACCCGAGAGAGCCTTCTCATACCTCGTAGGGCTAGCTACGAGGTGAAATGGTTTGATGTAGCCTTGAGAGTTTGTCTATCTCAGCCTAGGTGAATTCCAAGCGCTAACATATTGGCGACCATACTGGGGAAGAACATATTAATCGTTTGCTCATTGTCGTGTTATTTCATAAGTCTTAGACGGAGCCTGAAGTTACGCCAGAAGCCTTCGAAAACGCTCTTGTTTTACATCAGCGTTAGTAGATAAACGCTGCTTCAGTCTATCTCCGTGGGATTTGTGAAAATAGCGCTTCATTGACACTTTACCCCAGTACATGTATCAAGTTCAGATCTGATTGTTGATAGTGGACAACGATCAGACACTTGAAAGGCTGAAATCATTCACTGGCGACTCCTTTCACTGAAGAATCCAGCAACCTGTGCTTCATGGTGACTTCACTGCAGAGAGATCAGTAGCTTTGAGATTTCTCAAGATGGATCAGATTGCAAGAAGATATGCTCCCTTGAGCCGAGATCACATCCCAGGTTTTCCAAATAAAATTCCAAAGGTAGATTGGTCAAGGAATTTGCCTATATTTAATGACGATGGTAAGAAAGATGCTGCTCTTCATCTAGTTAGATTTCACATGCATATTCGCAAGTTGAAGGTTGATTTTCCTGAAGATTGCTTGATGAAGATATTCTTGGCCACTCTGGAAGGTGAAGCCCAATCATGGTATGAAGGTTTGCCGCCTGCTTGTATTTACTGTTTAAAGGATTTTCATGCTATGTTCATTGAAAGATATCAAGCATCTTATCCATCATTAAATCTAGTTCAAGACTGTTGCCAGCATGCATATAATTTTATTGAAAGCCTTGAAAAGTTTTATGAAGATGATAATTTCATGGATGAAGAGATCATGGAAGCCCTGTATGAGAATCCATTTCAGCAGCATAAAGAAAACTTAGAGGATCCTTGTCCAGATGATCAAGAAATTTTGCAGCAGAATCAAGATCAGCAGGCTGAAGATGGTCATATAGTGGAAGATGATGAAAGAGAAGAGCTTGTTTCAGATCTGCCCACAAAAGACAGCAGCATGCAACCCATCAAAGAGAGCTCTACTGTTGAGATCATAGGCAGAGTTTTGGATTCAGATGTTCATGAACAACAAGGTGAGATCTTTGTACAAGTAAGTGATGAATCTCCTTTCAATCACTCAGTAATAAATGATAGTTTGAATGCCTTGTCATATGAAGATAATTATTGTTTAAGCAAAAGAAACCAAAAGGCATTGTCTCCTTTGTCTGAAGAGGAGATAGATCAGCTTTTGAAAGGTCTTGTTACAGCCCAAGCTACAGCAGATTTGCAATGCACACATAGTCAGGAAAGTGTTGGGGAAACTTCTTCCTCTGTTGAAGAAAATGATTGTCTTGTAGATCAGCAAATAGATAATGTTTTCCTTCACAAAGATGATAATCCAGCTGTCATATCATTTGAAGATGACCTACCATATTGTCAGAGTACAGAAGATCATAGCATACAAGACTACCTTTCAGATTCTTCATATGTTTCATGTGCTGAAATGTTTTTCCAAGAAGAGATTTGTTCACCTACTTGTTCAGAATTTTTTGAAGCCCATGAGCATACTTTTACCGAAGCACATGATGAAGGTAGATCAGAATTTGTAACAAAGGACACCTTGATCTTTCAGCACGAGGTGGAAATGGTAAATCTTCATGTTTTTCAAGATCCAATGGCAGTCCTCTTGCAGTCAACAATGAAGGTGATTATTGCAGTATTCAGTGATGAAGGAGAATATGGTCAGCTATATTTTTGGATGCCCAGTGATAGGTTTGTATTGTTGACCAGGAGATCTAATCAGGAAAATCAATCAAGAAGGCATCTGCTTGATTGGTTGCATTGGCATTTTGATATAGTTTGATGTATATTGTCTTGTAAGAAACACAGGTGGTTGTCATCATGATTTCAAATCTTGATGGACTGCTGCCCTTCAAAAAGCTTTGTAAATTTTTGTTTTAAGTCGGTCATGAGTCATTTGTGTTTGGTCTGTTGAGTGAGTTTTTTCAAGTTATTTCAGTTTGCCATCGAGTCGGTTTGAGTCAAGCTTAAGTTAAGTTGCAGTCAGTGTTCAGTCAAGTTTTCATCTAATAAATGTGTCAAAGTGTTGGGTCACATGTGTAAATAATGACTCCATCGCCCAATGGTTGCAAGCACTGGTTTGCTCTCCCAGATGTCTAAGGTTCTTGGCACCTCCAAGGAGCTACCATCCCCATTGGAGCCAATGTTAGTGTCAGTCTTTCCAGGCTTCCTACAGTGATCAAATATGCTCTTACAAAGTGATTTTGAAGTGTCAAGGTCAAATTTTGTCATTTCAAAGAGTTTTCAAGCAAAATTTGGTCACTAAGCATTAGGTCTAGGGTTTGCTTTCACTCTGTTCAAAGTTTGCCCAAATGTCAGTCTATGTCATCATTCAGCTGAGTGTATCATCATTTAGAGGGTTGTCATTATCATGTCAGTGTCTAATGAGTCATTTGACACCTTGTTCATGCTTCAGTTGCCACCCAGGCAAGGTCATTTCCCTCTCCTAGGGTTTTGAAGGCAATTTTTCTTGGATGGTCAAATCACCGGCAAAACTTGTTTCCTGATGTTCATACACCTTCCCCTATCCTTAAAGTACCTTAACAAACACTTCCCATCCCTTAGATCCGCCAAATTCCTCATTTTTGTACAAACCCTAGTTTCTAGCTACAACCTGGCAATTTTCTAGGTTGGGCCTGTGTTTTGCTCTTTTCGACCCCTTCCCCTCACTCAGTCACTGAGATTCCACTTTCTCCTACTTCCTAACATCCCTCCCCACTCCCACAAATTTCCCCAAGAATTTAGAAGCCCCCTATCCCCTTCATCTCGCTCCATTTCGACAAAATCCCTTGTTTCACACATCGGGACAAGTTTCACTCAAAAGCTGTTTCTGAGCAATCAAAGATGAATTTTGCAAAACTGAGAGAGTTTTTTGTCCACAAAATGCCAAAGAAGAAAAACCTCTTTCACTTTTTACACAGGTGTCATGGTTTGAGAGAAATGTCAAAAATACCGGCGAGAACGAAGGTGCTCCAAGGACAGTTGGCCAAAGCACAAAAACGAAGGAAAACGCCCGATCCACTCCAAACTTTGGCCAAAGCCTCTTTGACTGAGCATGGTACTTGATTGGGGACTCCTAGCCCAAATTTCAAGAAATTTGGAGAAAATTTTGTCATTTGTGAATTTTTTGTGCAATTTACAGGTTTTGCCCACGGTTTGGTCTCACCCCGGGTGAGACCATTTTGGAGGACTGCTCGGAATTTTGAAAACTTGGCATTTTTGGAAAGGGCATGCAAAAAGAAAAATTACCAATGCTTGGGAGAAGCCTGGTTTTGAGTTTTGAGCCTCCAAAAGCTCAAAATACATCAAAAAAATGACTTTCTGCCCACTTTTTGAGTTGCAGAAAGTGACCTTGGGAGAAATGGTTTTTGAGGGGTCAAATCAACACTAAATTCAGAAATTCCACTTGGGATGGAAAGTAGACAGGCCAAGATTTCCAATGAGCCATCTTGCACCTGATTTGGACCAGTGGAACCCACTCAAAAATAGCTGTGAAGGGGCGCGACCAGAACTTACAGGGGGCGCGACCATTCGAGCCAGCTTTACCAGAATTGACATTTTTTGGTCAAAAAACACTGTTTTGACTATGGTTGACTATTATTACTTGTAGATGATGGATAAATGTAATATTTTCATGGCACTTTGGTAGATTTTATCTTTCTTTACCCTTCTAGAAGCTTCCATGATGTAAAAAGTGAAAAATTAATGCATGGATGAGTTAGCTAAGTAATAGAGGCAAGTTGTTTGGCTGCCTATTTTCTAGTTCTTAGTTTAGAATTTGTTCAAACTGCTCCTAGAAAGTTGAGCTCGACCCCTAGAGGTGGGGAAAGGAGTTAGATGGTCTAGATGGTCTATATTATGCTCTCTCCTTCTCATTTTGATGGTTGGACTCTTGTGTAAGGAAGCTTCATTGTATATTGTGCATCTATTTCTGCAATTGAAGGCAAGGAAAGCCAGGGTTTTACAGACATCTTTGAGGATTCTTGTGGATTGATGTGTTGATGGTGTGCTCTCTACATGTTCTTGTAAGTTTGTTTATGTGTTTCACATCTCTCTTATGCTTCTAAATTGGACAGATGAAGTGGTAAAGTTTGAATTCATGTTTTGACATGCTCAGCTTTTTAGTTTGTTCAATTTTAATGTTTTCTATTGTCTAGAGAGGATTCGAATTGTGTGTTTGCCCTCTTTAGCTTCTCCTCTATCATCTCTGATCATCCATCTCAGATTAAGGCATCAGCACTCATTCCTACCTTGCCCCTTAGATCCCCCTGTGAAAACTATGCTCAATCCCCGCACCTTGAATTGCACTTCCACCAATTGCCACCAAAAACCCCAAAAATCATCAAATCAAACCCCTTATCAATTTACTAGCCTAAAATCTTTATTCTTAATTGGTCAGCCTAATCCTATTGAAAGATCTATCAAATCTGACCCGAGAGAGCCTTCTCATACCTCGTAGGGCTAGCTACGAGGTGAAATGGTTTGATGTAGCCTTGAGAGTTTGTCTATCTCAGCCTAGGTGAATTCCAAGCGCTAACACCCTCCTTAGAGCATGACTTACCACTCTGGTTGGAAGAAGGAGAGGAAGACGAGGTGTACTCAGCACCTCTGTGCACCTTAGATACCACTAGAAGAGACCCCCCAACCGAGGATGACTTGATCGAGACCTTGATCCAGAATCCACCTTCCAGTGCACTACCCTTAGAGAAATTGGTGGAGGATTCCCAAGCTAGCACCTTAGTGGATCTTTGTACAACCAACCCTGTTACTCCCAGAGTCAAGAATGTGGAGTTTGGCCCTGAGAAAGCATTGAAGATCAGCTCCTCCCTATCTCCTTCCCAGGAAAAGGAGTTGTGTAGTCTGTTGGCCAACCACCTTGATGCTTTTGCTTGGAGCTATAAGGAAATGAAAGGAGTCCATCCTTCGGTCTGTACCCATCATATATACATCAAAGAGGATTGTAAACCGGTTAGGCAACCTCAGAGGAGAATGAATCCAGCCCTTAAGGACAATGTTAAGGAAGAATTGCAAAAACTGTTGGATGCCGGATTCATTTACCCCATCTCAGATAGTGAATGGGTGTCCCCTCTAGTGTTGGTTCCCAAGAAAAATGGGAAATGGAGAATCTGTGTGGACTACCGAGAACTGAACAAAGCTACCAAGAAGGACCATTTCCCTCTACCTTTCATAGATCAAGTGTTGGATGGACTGGCAGGAAAGAAGTTCTTCTCTTTCCTGGATGGGTTTAGCGGGTACAACCAAATCCAAATCAGCCCGAAAGACCAAGATAAGACCACCTTCACTTGTCCTTGGGGTACCTTTGCCTATCGAGTCCTTCCCTTTGGGCTATGCAATGCTCCTGCTACCTTTCAGAGAGCTGTCTTGAGCATCTTCTCGGAGCTGGTCCATGATGCAGTGGAAATCTATATGGATGACTTTACTCCTTATGGGGCCAACTTCCAGGAAGCATTGTCCAACCTGGGAAAAGTCCTAACCAAATGCACCGAGATGAACTTGTCCCTTAGTCCTAAAAAATGTGAATTCCTAATGACTGAAGGGACCGTGCTAGGCCATACCATTTCTTGCCAAGGATTACAGGTGGATCCTAACAAAATTGCTCTCATCAAAAGGGTTCCACCTCCTCAAAAGGTCAGGGATGTCCGGAGTTTCTTGGGATTAGCAGGATACTACCGGAGATTCATTAAGGATTTCAGCAAGCTAGCCTCGCCATTGTTTGGCCTGTTGGCAAAAGATGTGGAGTTTAATTGGACTGACGATTGTCAGAGGGCTTTAAATGAATTAAAGGACAAGTTGGTGTCAGCCCCAATCCTGAGAGGTCCAAACTGGGCCCTACCTTTCCACATCCACACTGATGCCTCGAACAAAGCCATAGGTGCAGCTTTAAGACAAGTTGAGCAGAAACTTCCATATGCCATTTACTTTGTTAGCAAAAACTTGTCCAAAGCTGAGCTGAATTACACTGTAACCGAGAAAGAATTCTTGGCTGTGGTCCATGCATTGAACAAGTTCCGACATTATATTACTGGTTACCAAACCTTTGTACATAATGACCATGCTGCTATTAGATATTTAATGAATAAACCAGATGCGAATGCTCGTATTATTAGATGGTTACTTTTATTGCAGCAGTTTGATTTGACCATTGTTGACAAACCAGGTAGATAAAATGTTGTTGCTGACTTTTTATCTAGATTGGATTTGTCTGCAGATGAGGATGGAACAGTGGACGACCAGATGCCTGATGAACATCTGTTTGCTATTTCAGTACTCTCTCCATGGTTTGCTGATATAGCAAACTATCTTGTTTCAGCACAGTTCCCTCCACACCTATCTTCCAGAGAGAAGAGCGGAATCATCAGAAAAAGTGCCTCATTCACTTGGATCAGGGGCAATCTGTTCAAGCTTGGCCCCGATCAGATATTAAGGCGTTGTGTAAGGGAGGAGGAAGTCTTTGATATCCTCCTCACTTGTCATGATGGGCCTTGTGGAGGACATTTTGCAGCAAAGAGAACTGCCTTCAAGATCCTGCAGGCAGGCTACTATTGGCCCACACTTCATCAAGATGTCAGAAGATATGTCAGTCAGTGTGACCAATGCCAAAGAATGGGGAAACCGACCCAAAGGGATGAGATGCCTCTCCAACCTCAAGTGACTCTTGAGCCATTTGAGAAGTGGGGCATGGACTTTGTGGGCCCAATCAACCCCTCTTCGAGGCAAAGGACTTACATCATTGTGTGTACTGACTATTTGACAAAGTGGGCAGAGACCAAAGCAATCAAAGCAGCAACAGAAGAAAAGGTGGCCGAGTTCCTAAGAGAGAACATCTTCTATAAGTTTGGCTATCCAAGAGAGCTGGTCACCGATCAAGGGAGCCAGTTCACCTCCAACCTGGTTGAAGATCTCCTAGCTCATCACAAGATCAAGCATAGGACTTCCACCCCTTATCACCCTCAAGCAAATGGGCAGGTGGAAGTCACCAATAGAGCATTAGAAGGGATCTTGACTAAAGTGGTGAGCAGCAGCAGAAAGGACTGGGCAGATCGCCTGGTTGAAGCCACATGGGCTTACAACACCACTTGGAAGACCACCACTGGCTTCACACCGTATGAGCTGGTCTATGGGAAGAGAGCTTTGCTGTCCATTGAGTTTGAATACAACACTTTGAGGATGGCAGCTCAGCTGGATCTAGATCTCAGCCATGCACAACAAGAAAGGCTGTTGCAGCTGAATGGTCTGGATGAGCACCGAATGCAGGCCCTCCTTCACTCAGAAGTGGTTCAACTTCAGAGAAAGGTGTGGCATGACCAACATCTCCATGACAAGCAATTTCAGCCGGGAGATTGGGCTTTGTTGTATGACTCAAGATACAAAGATTTCAAGGGGAAGCTGAGAACCAGATGGCTAGGACCATATGCAGTGGAGAAATGTCATGACAATGGATCTGTCCTCATTCGAACCATTGATGAGGAAGCCATTCCCATGCTTGTCAATGGGCATCGTTTGAAGATCTACAGGAGACCTCTCTCAAGACAAGAGTTCATCAAAACTATGGAGAAATCTGTATTGGTCATAGAGAAGGGTTCTGCCTCTACTTTTGGCATACCCTAAAGAGAAAAAAATGAAAAAAGAAAAAAAGAAAAAAGAAAAAAAGGAAAAGTAAATAAAGATCCTTGGGTGAAAACCTCTCTGAGGCGCCCAGGGCAGGTAGTAGGGGTGAAAACCTTATTGAGGCGCCCCTGTTATCTTTCAAAAAAAAAAAAAAAAAAAGGTTGAAAAAGATTCTTGAGTGAAAACCTCTTTGAGGCGCTCAGGGCAGATGGCACGGGTGAAAACCTCTTTGAGGCGCCCTTGTTATCTTTCAAAAAAAAAAAAAGAAAAAAAAAGAGAAAAAAGAGAAAAAAGAAAAAAAACACAATAAGCAAAATATGGTAAAAATTGCATGCAGGTTGCAGATGTTCTATGGAGGAGAGGAAGCCTTCAACTCAAAGCCAAGGGTCCTTATCATGCTGTCAAGGAACCTCACCAGCACCTCCTCCAAGAGTACCCATGTTTTTTTCAAGGTATGTGCAATTTTATCATGGTTTGAATCCTCTACAGGAAGATGCTGTCTTTCTACAGGAAGATGCAGTCTTTCTACAGGAAGACGCGGATTTTCTACAGGAAAGTACAGACTGTCTACAGGAAGGCCGAACTTTCTACAGGAAGCTCTGTGTTCTACAGGAAACTTCCTGTAGGAGTTTTGGACGGCCAGAATTCATCTTAAAAGGAGATTTAGTGACTATGGATTAGTTTGGATGCATGCAAGCCTCTGTTGGCACCCCTGCACATTGCTGTCACCTTGCTCCACCATCCTTGTCGACATGCGACCAAGTTCCCTGCACAAACAAAGAAGATCGATGAGTTCTCGCGGGAAAGCCATTTTCAAAGTTAAACAAATGCTGGGATCTCATACCACATGCATCAAAGAGCTCCGGGATCGTGATTGAAACGCCAGAACCTCCGTCGTGCAGCATGCACCCAAGGAGAAAGGACTGTTACGAGACACCTCGCGGGCATCCTGTAACAGTTCAACCTGCTCGAGTGGATACCATTCACAGCACCGCCATCTGAAATGCAACGCGGGCGCATGCAAGCAACACATCCACTCCATCGTTGGCAGCCTGTAACCACGAGCCTCCGGGTCTGTGTAAGTCGCATGCAGCAGGTAGATCCCCTCACCATCGACCGAGAACTAGAAAAATCGTGTGCAGCCACGCAGGTAAGTGTCTCAACCCTTCCTTCCATCAAATCGCATGAATCTTACTTTGAAATTGTTTGCAAAGCGTAAAATTGAATGGTTGAGCGGCCGTATGGCCAGTCGACTGGCCACGTCGGCTAGTTAAAGTGTAATTGGATGTTTGGGTGGCGGCCACGACAAGGAGAATGAACGGCACGCACGTGAGATCACTCTCGTCAGAGCATGAGTTTAACAGGAAGAGGCGGTGGAAAATCTATGGGAATGGATGCGGCAGCAAGTAAACACGCAGGCGGATGATGGATGACGTCGCCCAACGGTCCGGCGGGGACAGCTCATCCCCCGCGCCACGGATTGCGCCGATTCAAAATCTAATCGGCTAGATCATGCGCATGCATGTATCATCCAACACTTCAAACTCAGGTGGCTATTCTGATCTCCTCTGCACTTTGATACGCCGAGCTGTTGGCTACCAGAACGCCGGTAAAGCACACCTCGAGCGCGGGCCAACTACAGTCCTCCCCGAGAATTGCGCACTGTTTCTACAGGAACGCAGTTCTACAGGAACGCAGTTCTACAGGAGCGCAGTCTACAGGAACGCAGTCTACAGGAACACAGTCATCTACAGGAAAGCGGGTGCCTCACGAAAAAGGTGGCCAATTAAAGAGGTAACCCTGAACTCTCATGCAACTGGTTAGTAGAAGTGGCAAGACCATCGTCCACAGTCGGGTCATAAAGATATTGGTGGAATTGTTGTTTGCTGTACCTATGTTGTCGTTCTACAGGATGTCAGTTTAGGTAGACTGTGTTGAAATTTTGTGGATTATATGCATGCTCTGCCTTAATAGACCAAATCTCTGTTGCATTTGCCACCTTTAATTAAACCGACCGTGTTCATCATGTCGGGTGGGTTTATAAGACGGGAACCCACTGATTCAACTAAACTAAGGAGAAACCCGGCAGTGGTAGAGCTCTTCACCAGAGCACAATGGATGCCTTTTTGTGATAAGCTGCAGGGTTACGATGACGAGGTGGCCGAAGAATTCTTGCAGGCTCTGAAGCCTAAATCTCAGACACTGGCCACAGTGAACTTCAGAGGTCTAAGCCTCAAACTCACCCCAGAACATATCAGTCGGATCACAGAACTTCCTATGGGTCTGCCGTGGGATAAAGAGGAGAGAAAGCTGAGTCAGCAGGCAAAGAAAGAATTCTTTCCACCTGAGGAAGAATTCTCGGAGGACAAAAATGGGGTGCGAAGAACGAGCCTGTTGCCACCTTGGAACGAAGTCAGTTTGCAAATCATGAAATATATTACTTGTGAAGGTCGTTTCAGCATCGTGTATGCATATCACTTTCGGCTGCTCACTGAGTTGAGGCACCGAATTGACCTTCCTGTAGAACAAAAACTGAGCATCCCCTATTACCTCCTGCAGTCTCTAATGGAGTGTGCTACAAAGCTGAAAGAGGGTATACCAGATCAGATAGCCCACCATGGGTTGATCAAGCTGCTTGTGGAAGATGCATTGCACTCATATAAGGTCCCCCTCTCATGGGAATCCTTCCGGAATTTAACAAAAGATGGGGACATTAAAATGTTGATCGAAGAAACGGGTTCCTCCAGCAGTGAGGAACACGAAGCAGTGGCCGAGGAACAGAGAGAAGAAGGCCAAGAGACCCCGACAACAGTACAGAAGGGAGAACAGAGGAAGAAGCATGAGGGAAAGGAGGACAAAGAAAAGGGTGGCACACCTATCCTGTCAGCAAGGGAAAAGAGGATGAAGAGCAGAATGGACAAAGCAGAGGTGGCCCACGTCAGCCCAAGCACCTCAACAGCACCTGCAACCAAAGTAAAAAGCAAAACTCAAGCAGGCAAGCAAGCCGAGGTGGAGACACCTGTGTCTACAGGAAAGCAAAAACAGGCTTCTACAGGAAGCCCGAAAACACAAACACAGGCTTCTACAGGAAGCCCGAAAATCATTGAAAAACAGGCTTCTACAGGAAGCCCAAAAACAAAAACAAAGGCTTCTACAGGAAGCCCGAAGATCAGTGAGAAGCAGGCTTCTACAGGAAGCCCAAAAGCAAAGACCAAGGCTTCTACAGGAAGCCTGAAAATCGTTGGAGAACAGGCTTCTACAGGAAGCCCAAAAACGGAGACAAAGGCTTCTACGGGAAGCCCGAAATTGCAAAAACAGGCTTCTACAGGAAGCCTGAAGACGGAGACAAGGGCTTCTACAGGAAGCCCAAAATTGGAAAAAGGGGCTTCTACAAGAAACCCGAAAGTCATTGAGACACAGCCTCCTACAGGAGGTCTGAAGACAGAGAGAGGGCCTTCTACAGGAAGCCCAAAAGCGGGAAAGAAAGAATCTTCTACAGGAGGCCCAGAAGTGGGCAAAGCAGGGTCTTCTACAGGAAGCCCGAAATCTGAAAAGGAGGGGCCCTCTACAAGGAGCTCTGAGAGAGCAAAACGCAAGAAAGAAAAGGTTGGCATTCTCGAAAAGGAGGCAGCAGCGGCGCTGGCCGCCCTCAGTACACCTCCAAAACCGAAGGAGAAAAGGGAGAGGGAGACCCCTCTACCATCTGAAGCCAGGAGAAGCAAGAGGATGACCACGGGCAAGCCACAGCCTCCACCCAGCAGCCAAACCATTTCAGGGGATGTCCCTACTTCACCCAGTGCAAGAACCCCCTCTAAGACATCAGTCACCCCCAAAAAGGGGAGCCCAAAAATAACTTCCTGGACACGAAAAATAGGCCAGTCGCCTTCCGAAGCCCGGCTCAAGGAAATAGGAAAGGGGGAAGAAGCATCACCTTCGTCACCACCAGAGGCAGCAAAGGCAGGGCCGCCAAAAACGGGAAAGGAAGAAGCGCCACCCTCGGCAGAAAAGGCAGAACCACCAAAAACAGGGAAGGAAAAGCGTGCTCCGGGCTCTAGTTCTCGGCCAAAGACGAGGAGCCAGGGCAAAGTTGCTCAAGGATGAGCAAATAGTTTAGCTGGGGGGTGATGATGAGCCCCAATTTTTGGTACAATTTGGGCTCATTTGGCCTACTTGCTCTGCTCAAACCATTCATTTTTTATTGCTTATGCATTCATTTCTTGGTTTATTCGTGTTGTTTGTAGGAAGAAGGGTAGACATTCTATCTACGTGACTAATGCATGATGCTTTCAGGTTTTTGGCATTAAAAGGGAGAAAAGACAATGAGAAAGGAGACAAGGAGACAATGAGATGGCACTGCTGGTTTCTAGGAGAGGATGTCCACGGTCTTGGGGACCTTCCTCGTGATTCCCACCATAGCTCCGAGCTCCAATCCATCTCCCCACCGAGCTTAGAAGCAGCCAACTGTTCTACAGGAACAACAATTATAACTGTTCTACAGGAACAGCAATTATGACTGTCCTATAGGATCAGCAGTTTAAACTTCAGTTGGACAGCCGAGCTCCTAAAATCAAGGACACCTGTTGGATGAAAATTTTGCATAAATACTGAGGCTGTAGCCTTGGATAGAAGCTTTTTGAACCTTGGTATTATTCTTGTAATTTGGAAGTACGAGCTACAACTCGGCTTTTGTAAGCCATTTTGGCATGTCATCAGACTTTCGTTTATGAATAAAGGCAGGCAGATTTTGATCTCATTCTGAGTTTCTAAGGGAGCTATAGCTCTCAGGTTAGGGCCCAACCTGAGAGCAATAGATCTCCTCGGTGTTGTAATGTGTTTGCATTTCGTTCCAGCACTTTGAGTTTTTGCTTTCACATGAAATTCGAATTTACAGTTTGTTAGTTTAGTCTTTTTCATGAGCTTAGTTAGGATTAGTTTATGGTGAATTTGTTTCAGTTGCTTAGATTTGATAGGAGGATAGAAATAAATTATTGGAGCTCCAGCAAAAGGTTGTTAAGGCTCACAGCCATCTCTCTTAGGGATTGGGGTGCAGTCCATAACCAACCACCAAAAAGAAAAGCAGTTCTTCTCACTTCCATGCAAGCTACAACATAGATATTCTCGTTGAAGATCCATTCATGCACTTTTGACATTGAACCATGCTTCTACATTTCACTTCCATGCACAAGTTTCATTTCTCAGTTTTACATTGCTATTCATAGGTTTCATGGCACAGTTATCATAGGTTAATGAATTCTCGTTTTGGTGCATAAGTCATTTGTTTCATTTACGCTGCTCCATATCATTCCACTTCCTTCTTCTTCTTCTTGATCTCTCCTCAATCCACCTACTCAGCCTCTGCCCAACTCATCTACCCTCCAACTCATCCATTAATCACTTAGCTTCATTTACTTAACCTTTCGTTGATTCCATCCTTCCAAGCCATCAAACCACTGCATGCACTCTTCCTCCATCTGACTTCTCTGCTCCTGAGACATCACCAGCTCCATCTCCATCTCACCTATCCTCCCACACCACTCCAACACTTCACCATCTCCCAAAACTTCCACGGCCAAACATCCTGTAGAATTGCACAGACTTCCTGTAGAAACCCCTGAGTTTCCTGTAGGATCCCCTGCAGACTTCCTGTAGAAACCTGCAAACTCGGTTGCTGAGCATCTGAACGTGGTAGGCTTCTGTGGGCTGATGCTGGAGACCCTCTGGGACCTCCCCCAGCCATCCTGACCTTGCCCATGCTTTCCTTCCATTCCAACCGCTCCTGCACAACCAAACCCTAATCAAAAGCATCATCACAATAGATCCAACCACTTAATGAAAAAATACAAAAACATGATTTTTCAGATGCAAGTAGCTTAGATGCATGTATTTCAGTTCACTGCAAGTAATGGCATTAGTGTTAGTAGTTTCATTCACAGTTTTGCATTGTAAGGGTCTAGCTAGTCAAATTAGGGTTTACTAGGGTTTTCATGCTTTATTGGCTTTCAGTTTCTTTCTGCAACTAGATTAGTCTTCTTTCAGTTAGCTTTCGTCCATCATTCATAAATCTTCTTCTGTGAGCCTATAGAAGTTGGCTTGAGCCCTAGCGGACTTGTGCCAGCTGACCAAGTGACAGCTGCGACAAGAGCTAGTACTTGTGCATACAGCACCGTCGCTTCCAAGTTTGTACGAACTACCGGGTTGATAAAATTAGAGATAGGAAGCTCCAGGAGTTGTAGCATTATTGCTACAATACTGGAGCCCACCAGCAAGTCTTCCACAGTTTGATAGTCACTCCCCTGGAGGCACAAAGAATTTGGTGAAAGACAAAAGATAAATCCCTCAAGTTCAGGATCAAATATTTGATTTTCAAATTGACAAGAATCATTGAGAGAGATTATAAGGTTTTGATTTTTAACAACATTTTGAGAACAAGTTCTAATGAAAGATTGCTGCTCTAGTGGTCTTTGATTTATATCTTCCTCGGGTAAATGTTCTGCGGTAATGGGGGAAGTTTCCAAATTCATTCTCTTTCCCAACATGGAAGATGTGACATTTTGTTCAATAGTGGGAAGAATAGGTGTTTCAAACTATTGTGCAACCTGATGGTTTGAATTGGGTTTATGTTATGGTTTGGGCTAGGGTTTTGGTTAAGGCTTGGACTAAGCTTTGGATTTGGATTGGGATTAAGCTTTGAACTAGGGTTGGATCTAGGTTTTGGATTAAGACTAGGGTTAGGTCTAGGGTATGGATTAGGGTATGGACTAGGGTTAGGGTAATGCAATAGGTTATGTATTAGGGCTAGGGTATGGATTAAGACTAGGATAAGGGTATGGACTAGGGTCAGGGCAAGGATAGGGTTTGGATTAGGACTAGGGTATGGATTAGGGCTAGGGTATGGATCAAGGCTAGGATAAGGGTATGGACTAGGGTTAGGGTATGGATAATGGTAAGGTTGCACATGCAGCTGGGACCATGGAGGAGGATAACTTAATGGTGCATTGGAAATAAATTGTGGTTGTTGTTGATGCTCAAGTGATTGAATTTGCATGGGAGATTGCCCAAGAGAGAAGGATCCAAATGATTCTTGAGTCCATGGAGATATCTGGCTCAAGGATGAGGGACAAGGAGAGGGCCATTGCAGCCATGAAGTATGATATTAAATTGGAGGAGGATTAAAAGTTTTCCATGAAACTGCAGGATTATAAACATGTTGAGGAACCTGCTCAGGATAATAAACATTATTCCAAGTATCGAATGGTGATGGGTATTGGGTTATACCTGGTAGTCGATTCGATTCCTTACTTGATTTCTTGAGTGCCTTTAGTAATCCTGGTAGTGCTGGGCAATGTTCTATTAGATGATCCTCTTCACAAATTTTGCAAACTTTCAGGCTACTAAGTGGACACTTTCCAAGGAAGTGTCTCTTTCTGTAGTCGGTGCAAAAGATAAGCAATGGTTTTTCATCCTTCTTCTACTCTTCCTGCCAATCATCCAATTTTGAAATCAAATATTTAATAATATCATTCTTATATTCAATCAAAATATTAAAATTTTCAATTGTTAATTCTTCATTGGATGAATTGCATGTCTCTGTAGCAGCATAAAAATTCCTCATTAGATGATTCCTCAAAATACCATTTTCCTATTTCTAACAAGCCAACTGGTACATTGGTTAACACATGAATGGTGTATATGTATATATATATATATATATATGTGTGTGTGTGTGTGTGTATATATATGTAGGGTGGGGAGTTCTTACAACATCAGAGAAAATGAGAAACCTTAAAGCAACAGTGCAGGAAAGAAATAAATTCAAAGAACATAAAATTGCAAGAGAAACTAGGTGAAGGAAAAAAACAAATGCATCAGGTCACCAAGGTCAATCCCTAAGCACCTCCCCGACAACGGCGCCAAAATGTTGGGTGTAGTATAGGGCCTATAAATGTACCAACATTTAATTTGTCAATCCGGAAAGTTCGTGAACTTCGAGACGCAACACTAGAAATGCCAGAGAGAGTCCCTAGTAACCTGCAAAACAAATTCTAGTCCAACTTGCGCAATAAATGAAATCATGCACTTAAAATGGAGCTTGAGAAAACATCAATCCAGATAATCAAAAGCATGCGGGAAATAAAAGTAAATCCTGTGCTATTTAACCATGCAAAAGGAAATTTTAAGTACGAGCAAACAAAAGGGAAATCAGAACTGGAAACGAAGCATGTCAGCACAATATCAAATAGAATGTAAATGCTGGAATAAATTCAAGAGAAATTCAAAAAACCATTCTGCATGCACTAATTCTACTACATCTACCTCTGTGTAAAATTAACTTGAAAGCATTGGCAATATTTACTGTGTAAAACTTATGAAAGAAATGGATTCAATATAGATTCTCTCGCCTTCCTTGTCCCTATAAATAAATCTTGTAAACTTGTCAAGGACTACAGTGGAAAATAAACATTATCATTTTTAAACATGAAACAGTTTCATTTTCATAAAGGTCAGCTTTGCAAGAATCATGACATAAATATATATGCGATCTCTACTTTTTAGTAATATATGGTTTCTTGTATGCATAGACTGAATGAGTGCATTAATACCCTGAAACCATAAACACTTAAATTGATCTTTAGGTTCTCGAATATAAATTAAAAAGATCTGAATCAATTCAAAGGATTCAAGTTGCACATTATAGCTCATAAAGGCAGAGTTTCAATGCATAAGTCGATCTTGTAAATTCAGATGTTTTGAAGGGATGCAATCCTTATTTGATATAAAGAAATATTTCAGGTGCAAGAACAATTTCTAATGCAGAAAACCAAATCAATCTTGCAGTCGAAAGGAAAACATTACAACAAATTAAATAACATCAGTTTGGAGGAGGAAAGAGATTGAAGGTAATTAAATCCTACGATAAGAATTTCACACAACAAATAATTTAAATATAATTTAATCTAAAAAGATGAAGAGTGGTGTCGAGCTAGTCTCGTGGCCAACCTAGCCAAATCACACCCTCTATTAGTGACCTGGTTCACACATAATTTAAAACCATTAGATGCAATAAATAAATAAATAGAGCATGGATATCGATGCTTAAATTAATTCTTGAAACACACCGTCTTTACATCATGAGGCAACACATAACTCCAACAAATAAGAGGAGCGATCCACAGGTTATAACTGTGTGATGCCACATTGGGACTGACTCCTCCCTTCCACACATTCCTTTTGTGCTTCTACATGTCCCTATATCTATGCATGTATACCTATCGACTGATCTCTATTAATCCCCTGCTCCAGGTAGTCTCTTAAACTTATATAGGCATCGATTTACAAATTGGGGCTTTTAACAACCAGTTAAAATATAGGAGGGAAGATTATCGATCTTAACAATTTGCCAGGAATAAAATTGGGTTTCTAACTAAATGTCAAAATGGGAATTGTTTCGGGCAAGTCGTTCCTCTTTTCCTAGAATGATGTTGTTTCTAGAAAGTGCGATTTGACTGATCAATTTTCTCCACTCAGCAATAGTCAACGGGATGCTAGAATTTGGCATTGTTGTAATGACATCTATGAAAGGCACTGTTGCTTTCATTTTTCTTGCCTACCCTGCAAATCATGCTATGGAAGCTAACTATAGACAAAACTGGTTCAACCTTCTCTAGAACTGATTCCCTGTGGTGACATGGTCGTAAATAACAATCTTGATCAAGGGCAATGCTCCTCAATGTCAATGCAAGCTGGAAACTTCGAATTAGTGTACTATGACTTGAACTCTTGACATGAGAGAACAATAAAGCCACTAAAGCATTTCTTGAAAATGTTCTCTTCAGGCCGTGTGCTCCAAATAATAAAATGTTTATCATCAACACCACTGTCGCAGTGTTCATTGCTAGGATGAAATTGTTGAGAGCTAGGTTGAACCTGCTCCATGTTTCCCATTATTACCTATGTCGTAAGCCATTTTCTTCAACATCTGAATAGCCAACACTGACATGTGAACAATATTCTGGAGAAAGATAAACACCAATGCCATAAGCTGCCCCATTGTTGGGTGTATCGATTTGGCCAAAACCATGTAATACGATGCCAGCTACACCCTTCTGAGAAGTACCATGCCAGGCATATCTGATATTAGCTTTGCCACAGAATTTTCTAGTAATCTCAACGTGATTTTGAAATGCCTGCAATCGAGCTTGTCCGAAGAACTTGATGGCACACATCGATAAATACCAACAATGTTGCTAAATGTTACAAGTGTACTAAGACCAGCCAGCTTCATACCCATGATTACCATTCTCTAATTTAATTAGTTTGTATTTTCCATGCACTCTATAACAACGAATTGCGTAGTACCCCTTATCAATTCCTTGTAACATTTGTAGAAATCAAAACAGCTGAAAGAAAAGACTGGTATTGTTTCTGGAGGAAGCATAACAAGTGGATACAGTAGATCATCTCTTCTATACCACCAATAAACTTCAACCACATGTAACACAAAAAACCAATATGATGCCGATGAGAACTGAAAATGAGTGTAGTCCAAAAATTCTTCAAAGTGCAGGAAACCCACTGTAACTAGTGCATGAATCCCAATTGGTGCAGGAATCTGTTGCATGGTGCAAGAATCTGCTATACTGTCTAAGAAGGTAAATGCAGGACCAAAGCCTATATAAAGTCATGATCAAACCAGTTTTAAACCTGCAACATACAAACCTCTATTAATAATGTTTTAATCTTGATAAAACAAGGGAAGTAACAAATATTCTCGAAAATAATCATTTAGCCAAACATCAGCATGAGATATTCCGAGTAAGAATAGGACAAAATGGAGGCTCAACAAAGACCTCCTTTGTATATATAGGAGCCTAAAGGGTCATAATATAATTAGGGCCTACATAACAATAATAATATAAGTGCACAATAATAACAATAGCGGGCTTCTATGGGGCACAAAAATAACAATATGGGGGATACATGGGACACAACAATAACAATATGGGGGCTACACTAGTATTATAGGGACCTAACATACCTAGGGAGAAACAAACATAAATGATAGAGTTTGAATTAAAAAATGATGAATAAGACTTTACAAAATAACATGAATTAGATGAAGAAGAAGAACCACATACTCTAGTATTGAGGATATCAGTTTAGGAATGAATTCAAAGAATTTATAAAAAGTGTGGTATAGCAATGAAAAAGACTACTCCATACACATCTCAGCAAAATGGAATTGCAGAAAAGATGAATAGGATGTTGATGGAAAAAGTAATGAGCATGCTTAGTGGTGTTGGGTTCAAACAAGAATTTTGGGCAAAGGCAGTGGACACTACATGTTAACTAATAAATAAATCAACTTCATTAGTTTTGGATGATAAGACTCCATATGATTATGGAATATTAAGAAACATTCTAACTGTGATGCTTAATATGTACATGTTCCAAAGGAGAATATAAGTAAATTAGATAAGAAAGTTGAAAAGTGTATATTTATTGGATAAAGATGGTCTGAAAGGTTACAAGATTAAGAAACCCAAAACTAAGAAGGTAGTGTAAAGTTAAGATGTAGTGTTTAAAGAAGTCAAAGATGTTGTCAAAAAAGAAATCCCACCAAGGGAGAAAGAATCAGAAAAGATAGAGTGTGAATTAAAATATAATGAATTAGAATTTACATAAGAACATGAATAATAAGATGAAGAACCACATAGTTTAGTATTGAGGAGATCGGTTTGGGAAAGAAGGAAACCAGAAAGATATGCTCCATCTAATTTCCAATCAAATTTTGCTTTGTTTACTACATCCTAGAACTCTCGAAGAGGCAGTGGATTTAGAGGATTACAAACTCTAGAAAAAGAATATGGTTGAATAAATGGATGCCTTAGACAAAAATGTGGCTTGGGATCTAGTGGAGTTATTAGCTAGAAGAAATCCCATTGGAAGAAAATGGGTATTTAAGAAGAAGTTGAATGCAAGAGGTGGAGTGGAGAAATATAAAGCTCAATAAATAAAAATAAATTATTCCCAAGTAGAAAGAATTGACTTTGGTGATATTTTTTCTTCTGTTTCCAACAAAAATATTATTAGATTTTGTTTATATGTTGTTGCTTCTTTTGATTTTGAAGTATAACAAATGGATGTGAAGAAAACATTCCTACATGGATATCTAGAAGAAGAAATCTACATGAAGAACCGATAAGATTATGTTGTTAAAGGAAATAAAGAGTTGGTATGCAAGCTGAAGAAGTCCTTGGAAGGATTAAAGTAATCATCGAGGATTTGGTATAAGAAAATGATACTTATGTATTAGGACTTGACTCTACGAGGATCAAAAAGGCTCATTGTGTATATTTCAAATTAGTTGGTTATCATATTATTTATTTGGTGTTGTATGTGGATGATATGTTACTAATTGGAAATGACAAGGAAATCATTCAGGAAGTGAAAACTCAATCGTCCTCTAAATTTGACATGAAGGATCTTGGTGGTGCAAATTTAATTTTAGGTATGAAGATTAAAAGAGATCAGACAATTTAAGAGAAAACTGCAGTTAAATTAGAGAAAATATGTTGAGTCAATTTTGCAGAGGTTTAAAATGCATGAATATAAACCGATAAAAGTCCTTATTCTTGTAAGTGTAAAGTTATTTGCATAACAATGTCCTAAGACACATGAAGAGGAAGAGGACATATTCGATGTTCCACGTGTCAGTGCGGTTGGAAGTTTGATGTATGCAATGATTTGTACATACCCAAACATTGTACATGTAGTGGGAGTGTTGGGAAATTATATGTCAAAACCATATAAGGAGCATCAGACAACAATAAAAAGGGTTTCCAGGTGTTTGCATGGTACTATTGGTTATGGATTGTACTACCAAGGAAGACCAAGGTTGGACAAAGTGTTGGATATACATGGTTTTGTTGATGTAGACTTAGTTGTAGATTTGGATCCTAGAAGATATACAAGTGCATATGTGTTTAAGCTATTTGGAGGATAAATTATTTAGATAAGCAAGAGATAGTTTGTAGTGGCACTCTCAGCGACATAAGCTAAATACATGGTAGCTACTCATGCAAGTAAGGAAGTAGTATGGTTGAAAATATTGTGTTCGGGTATTCAGTTAGTACAACAAGCCGTGAGGGTAGATTGTGACAATGTGAGTGCAATCTTCCCAGTGAAGAATTCAACATATTATTCTATAACAAATCATATTGGTGTTGAATATATCTTTGCGAGATATGGTTGAAAATATTAAGGTGTTGCTATTGAAGGTGCACACTTTGAAGAATGTTGTAGATTCATTAACAAAATCTATGAGCACTGAGAAATTCTCTTGGTGAAGAGAAATAATGGGCATTATAGCCTTGGATTTTTGTTCATGTACTGTTTCAACCCCTTGTGTGCAAAGAAAATGATAAATGGGATAGATTTGGGTATGTGTTATCTTTTTTGCACAACTATCTCGGGGGAAATGCCCCTCAATTTTTTTTGAGTAATTTTTTGCATCTATTTTTGGTGGTTTTCGGCACATAATTTTCACCTTTAGCAGGTTCATGGTGCATGATGGTTTTGTCTATGGTTTGTAGTTTTGGTTAAGGAACTATGGTTGTATTCTATTATATGGTAAATGGATTAGCGATTTATGGATTCCGCAGATATATATATTGTATTGTGATGTTGTACAAAATAATATGTTGAAAAATATTTTTGGTTTTCATGGTTTTGGGTTGCCAAAATAAAATCTCTATGTTAATGCATGTGTTTTCCATCACATTTTTTTTCTTTCATAATGAATCTATTTGCAACAATTAGTTATACAGTGTTAAAATCTACTCTACAAATATATTCTAATTGAAGCATGATGTATGCTTAGTTCTTATATCAATGTGGTATTTCTTTATTTTAATCAGATAACCCATTTATCAGCAAAGAGATTTGGGGTTAAGAGTACTTAATACTCCTAAATCAAACACAACCGCCTACCCATATAATCTAATTTAATCTAAAAAACAACAATGTTACACACGTTTCACATTTGTTTATCAACAATTCGTCTTCATTGCCCAGATCTAAGAAGACAAAATTACAGAAGTCAAAAAATTCACAAATATGATATTGCTTGATTAACATTGGTTGCAATGTTCACATTAATCACTCAAATTTTCCATAGTTTGTCAATCTTCAAGTTAAGCCCATTGGCTAGCCACTGAGGCCTTCTCAAATATGTCATTCAAATGATCTATGAAACACTTCCAATGGCTTCCAATCAAGCCTAAGGTTGTTTTTTCAAAGATGTCAATTCAATCTGTGGAAACTTGTCAATGTATTTGTCATTGGATAATTCGAAATGGTCATCCGATGTTGATGCAAGCTTGGTGGTTAGGATTGGAATTTGGAGTTTTCTTTACCCGTCATACCTTTTTTTTGGCATTTTGGGCTCTTCTGCTTCCTGTCAAGAAACATTATGTTTAAAATTTTTCCCTTCAAGAGTGATGTTCTCATAATAAATTAACCCTTCACCAATAAAGGCTTGATTAAAAAATTACCCTTCAATAACATAATTATGTTAAAACTTTTCACATATTTATGATAAGGAAAAAAATGACTATAACACACAAATGAGTTATTAAATCTTGAATTTTAGTTTGAAATTTCATGGAATACTCACAATAAAATCTTTAGAACCTAAAATCAAATTTCGTTGACCCAAACATACCATAGCATTTGTATATATGAGATATGGCTAAAAAAATGGGACAAATAAGATGACCAACATAGTAAACCTATTGAATGTTATCAATAAAAACTCAAAAGCAGATTAATTAATATGGTTTATGTTTTTTTTTTCCAGAGAAAAAAACGAACTTTTTATTACTATAAAAAGTTACATATACATTCTGCAGCTTTCCTTTTGCTGTAATACATATATAAGCCTGAAATAAACTATTCAGAAATTGAGCTTGGCCTCTTCAAAAGAGGAGATAACAGCTCCCTTTCTCCATATTGTCAAAACGCGCCCATGGTTCCTTGTGTTTGATAACTAAAATCTACAACTAGCTTCTTTTTCCGGGCTTCCTCTATCAAGGAAAACAACCCTAGACGAAAAAGATTGCACAAAAACAAACAAAATACATGAAACAGATTTCAGGTTTTCAGTTATGTTCCAAAAAGAAAAAACAGTGATATCAGATCAGCCATGTGCCATGATTATGCATTTCGAGCATAAGGAGGCTGGTCTGAGAAATGGTCTTCTCCATTGATTTCTTCCACTATTCTCCAGCTGCCCAGAACTTGTTGAAGACCGTCTTTAGAAAGCTTGTCTGCCGAGTCATTTCGTTCCCTGTATATATGTTGAATGGAAAAAGTATTAAAAGATAATTTCAGGTGTTGTATTTCTTCTAAAAGGGGATGCAAGATATAATTATGACAATTGCTTTGACCATTTATCCATTTGATAACATTTAGTGAATCCCCAAAAATCTGAACTGTGAGGGTGTTTCTGTGTATCAGCCAGCATAGAAGAAGCTTGAGAGCAAATAGTTCTGCAAAATTGTTGGAGCCACTACCCAAACCTATGGAAGCTTTTAGGGAGTGACTTTTGTTTATGTGGATAATTATGCCTGCTCCGACTTTATTATTTTGAGAGGCTCTGTCAAAGTAAGCCCAAGGCACTCCATCCTTGATTTGTTCTTCTTCAACCTTTCGGGGCACCTTTTCTTCCTCTGAATCCGGGATATTTGTGTAGATAGATGAACACTGAACAGCAATTGATTCCACAGAAGTTTCCTTATCCTGGAAAATGCTTCTATTCCTTGCAATCCAAATGCCCCAGCATATAATGGGAGGCAGATTCCTTAACTTCCGAACTGAGTTTTGGTGCCACCACTTGTGCCAAACTTCGGCAATATGGTCCCCTTCCCAGGATATCGGCAAGTGAATATACTTCTCCACCTCCAACCATACTTTTTTGACTATAAGACAGCCAATGAACAGGTGCGCCATAGTCTCTGAGTCATTTTTGCATAATGGACATCTTCCTGGCCCTTGTTTAAATCTGGCTTGCAAAATGTCCCATGTAGGGACTTTCCCTTTCAAAATACACCAGAAAAACAGTTTTGCTTTAGCAGGGCACTTTAACTTCCATATCGATTTCACCCACCAATCCGGTTCTTCCCAACCTTTTTTGGTCATGAGAAACTTATATCCAAATTTTGGGGAATAGCTACCAGAGTCAGCATAAGCCCATACCAGCTGATCTGGTTTGTCCTTGAGCCTTACATTTGATCTGGAAAGTTCTTGCATGTAGACCTCCCAATCATTCCACCAACGGGGGTGAAGATCCAATTCCTCTCCTGACTTCCAAGCTTGTCCCCATATGGTTGAGAATCCTATTTTCTCCACCTGATTTAAATACAATATTCCTTTGGAGGCAAGGTGTCTAATCAGGCCAGGGGGTATAGCATAATTCTCGTTACAACCCACCCAAGGGTCCCTTCCAATGCGGATGTTTTCACCGTTTCCAATCTGCCAGGACAATCCTTGTTCAATAATTTTAAAGGCATCGATAGTCGCTTTCCATATTATCGACACATTCCCTCCTTTCTTTTCTGGATTCCTAATCCAATCTTCAAGAGGATTGGGATCAATGTATTTCCGCTTCACCACTTTTGTCCAAAGGTTTTCCAATTTGATGATTCTCCACCCTGATTTTGCTGCCAGAGAGGTTCCAAAGGCAGTAATATATTTTATTCCCCATCCTCCCCATTCTTTTGGTCTTGCCACCTTTTCCCAGGCAATCCAGGGGAGCACAGACTCCTCCTTGGATCCTGCCCATAGAAATCTGCTGCATATTCTTCTTATTTTTTCCAGGATTCCTTTGGGAACCCAGGTCAGCGCGACCCAGTATACAGGAATTGCTAGGAGGACTGATTTAATTAAAGTTAACCTTCCTGCTCTGGAGAGCCACCTAAAGCTCCAGTGTGAAATCCTGGCTTCAATCTTTGCTACTAACCAATTCCAGTCCTGCTTTTTATAATTATCTGGTTTCAGCCAGAACCCCAGATATTTGAAAGGGTCCCCAAACTTAGTTACCTCTAAAGGAAGAACAACAGTAATCTGGCTTATCTCCTGTCTATTTAGGCCTTCCATCATGAGCTGTGATTTCCTGTAATTGACTTGCATCCCAGTTGCTTTCATGAACAGCTCAAGAATCTCCTTTATCTTTTTAAATTCTGTCAGGCTTCCATTACTGAAGAGTAATATATCGTCTACAAACAGGAGATGTGTAATAAAAAGGTTGATAGCCACCTCCAGGCCTTTAATTGATCCTTCCCTTTTGGCTTTTAACATTAGTTGACTCAGCCAATCTGTAACCAGTAAGAATAGTAACGGAGACAATGGGCAGCCTTGCCTTAAGCCTCTTTGCCCTTTGAAGAACAGAGAGGCTGCCCTGTTTATAAGCACTGCAAAGTTATTAATATGGTTTATGTTATGATTGACATAATTTAATATATATTATTGGATCTAAAGATAAAGTATACATTTTAACATAATTATTTTAACATTGTTTTGGATCACCGGGTATACACTCATATTAACAAGATTGAATGCAAGGTATATGAATCTTTTAAAAATTAAAAGAGTGAACTTATAAATGGACAATGTGGATCTCCTAACACCATGTTATAGGATTATGTTATGATTTCCTCCATTGTTACATTCTCAAATAGCAAACAATTATAAGTATTAAATGTGGTTAAGCACGCTCTGATCAAATCCTTCCTTCTATTTATCACCAAAATTTAGTAAAATTGTTATCTATATATATATATATATATATATATAAACAACAAAACCAATGTGTATAAAAGTAACATTGAATAAAATCATAAAAAAAACCACTCTAAAGGGCTCCATATAGTATTTAACTAGTTTATTTTTTAGACAAAAGAATTTCAATGAAAATTAAAAAATAATTTTCACCTTGGTGTATTATTTAGAGACTATGCCCTTTAATCTAACTTGTAGACATATCGAATAAAAGTTAAATATATTTAAAATATAATAATTTGACAACTACAATTGTGTAGGTTTCAACAAAAAGTGTTGAACATTTGAAACCTATTTATTTTGTTTATTGAAAGTATATAACTAGTCCTAGGTAAACTACTTGATGGTTACCCATTGCATTTCTTTAAACTATCATTTAAAAACAACAATTTATATTATGCCACTTGAATACTTAGATGCCTAATAAGACTAAGTTCCATGCAAATTCAAAGATAATTTCTGACATTATCTAATATAATGTTTGATGCAATATATAAACATATGACACCCCAAAAGGGCACAAGAACATACCACAAATGTCTTATTTTAAGATCCATCCAATAAGAGAAATGTATCTGGAAACAAATTGTTAATTGATACATATGCATACTATTCCAATTGATGGCTTACTCCAAAATCCAATTACACCAAACTAATGTCACAACTTACAAGTTTCTAAATTCCATTGCTCTATTGGTAATGAAAGCAACAAAATGCTTCAAGTTGCATGGAAGTTATGCATTAAAACCAAAGAAGGAGGGGGATTGGATATTTGTGCAAAAGAATATCCTTGTATTTAAATGCATCTTGAGAAGCATAAACAGAGAGACATTATGCCATAGTAGCAAAATGATCCAATCTAAATGCATCACATCTTTACTGCATTTTCAAAAGGTTGGTAAGATGTGGGCATTTTTCAACCTTGATGGAATTTTTCATGTGCCATCAACATGTAACAACATCACATAAAAAATATTTCAAACAATATGTTTGATTTCTTATTATGGCAACCATCATCCCTGTAACTATTAATGTTTTTATTCCACATTCCACCAATATAAAAAGAACATTAAAATTCCTTATAAAAATTATAAATATAGCAGAGGACAACAAAAGTCAAAAAAATCATATGTACAAATAAGCTTTGTGCAAAGTAAAAATAATATAACTTAATAATTCTCACATTTTAGAAGTCTTATTTCCTTGGTATCTTTCCATTCCACGTCTATTGTCTTAGAACCTATTAATGATATACACATCAATTCATCAAGTTTGTTAATTTATAATCTTATTCTCCTTATACCTTTGATCATATTTTTCTTAGAGAACCCTAGTTCACATGCAACTTTGCTTGCTAGTATGACAAGAACTACTTGCCATAATTTTCTCATATTTGGATACCTAGAGTGCCAATCTTCTGTTCGAGAAAATATTTTTCATACATATTTCATTGGGAATCTTTCTCCATTCAAATAAACTGTATCAATAAATTGAGATAATTCTCTTTTACAAGTTGTAATATCAAATGTTAATACATTTTCACCTTCATTACATGTTTTATGTTGCAAACGTGAAAAAAGTGTTTCAAGCCAATGCTTTGCATTATTTTCTCTGACATGAAGATCTGACGGATAATGATAAGGACTGAGAAACCTTTCTACATTAAAAAGATGAATATATGGAAATTTTGAATTGAAACTTTCAATCAATGCCTAGACATTATTTCTTGTAAGTTGTATGCAACTCTTGAGAGAGCCATCAATGCAATCTACCATTGGTTGTGACAATTGTTTATCATGTATTGGAATATATAGCAAATCATGTTTATGGGTAGTCCCCTCTTTGTCAAAATTTTCAAGGAAACCATCTTTAGAGTCTTTCAAAAATTTAGTAAGATGTACAACACTAACTACAAAAGAATTTGGTCTACAAAAATATATTTTAAGAGTATTTAATGCATGGTAAATAGATATTCCAAGAGATGTGACATCCACATTATCTTCTTGAATTTTTTTGCTTAGATTATTCAATTCCTTCGAAACATTAGCAAACATATTCAAACAAAATTGAAGTGAAAAAATACTTGCCTTATGATACCATGAATTATGTCTTTCTCTCTTCCACAACCTCAAAATAGCAAGCATCAATGTAACTAGTCTTTCAACCACTTGACCCCTAGAGAGGCAACAAATCCCATGGATTTGAAGAACATGCAAGGATTCTAATTCCATTATCTCTAATAAAACAATGAGTTCATTATTGCTCTTTGCCAAATTTCCAACCCATTAGTATACCTTATTTGTTATTTTCTCAACATACTAAAAATATGGTATCTTCTTTGAAGCATCTGATGCTTTAAGTGCTTCACAATGTGCAATGAAATGAGTACTAATAATATTTGTTATATAATTCTTTAGTAATGTGACAAGTCCATTTTCACATCCAACCATAGATGAAGCACCATCAATCGAAACTACTATTAGTTTCTCATTTTTCAACTGCCTTGTTTCCTTTAAATTCATGATGGTACCATATATAATCTTCCCTTTTCCATAAGGAACAATAATCATTTTCATAAATTGTGATATTAGAGGGCCCAAACCTTTTGAGTCTAGATATGTAGAATACACAACAAGGTGTTATTCCAAACCATTGTCTATACTTTCATCTAACATTATAGAGAAAAATGGATTTTCTAACCGTGTTTTCTATCTTGCACCTCTTCAAGATAATTTGATATAGAGTGAATAAATTCAACAGTTACTTTTCTATTTATATATGAAGAATAGTCCACTCAAGAAGACATATTAGGTGTTTATAGATGCATTTGAAGATGACAAAAATCTTCATAAGTAGGAATTGAAATATCCTTTTGTGGAATAAAATATGGTGGTTATGACCCTTTCCTTATTAGCCTCACTTATAGCCATTATGTATTATGTCATAGGCTTTTCCAACCTTTCAATTTCATACAAATTTCTCTGAGTTGATGTTTGATGAATAACAAATTTTGCATGAGTTTTCGCAACATCATATTGAATGGTATTACATCCATTTCCAATACCCCATGGAACTTGAGCATTGTATTTATCACAAATTTTTCACTTCATATGGGTCTTTCCATCTTCAACATTGATACTATACACCCAAGTATGTTTTATCATCCACACTTCTCAAAATTCACATTTTGAGAAGGTCTTCCTACTCGAACTACTAGATAGACCATCTTGTCCTTCTTTTTCATAGCCAAGAATTTCTAGATCAACATCAAACTCTCCATCCATATCTTCATTAACATCATCATTCAAATCAGGTATATATGGAATATCTTTAACATTAGAAGATTTTGATGTTTTAGAATATCCATAAAATTAGTTTATAGTTGATTAACCCTTCCTTTTAGGAGGCATTTCTATTTAAATAATTTACCTACATGAAAAACAATTTAAAAAAGGAACTTAACAAAGATAGTTTAAAATATATTATCTATAAATAGAAAATAAATATAAAGAAAAAGTCAGTTTGGATTTAAGAAATAATCATAGTTCTCCATAAATAAAAAAACTAATTTAACCTTTCATTGAACTCTAGAATAATAGTTTAAAGTTCAAACTGTCTTTAAACTTTCAACAACTGATAAAAAACGACAAATATAGACTTGCATTATCTAAGTTGAAACCATAATTAAATCACAAGAATGGAATAAAGAGTGGAGATTGGTAGTCATTACATAAGAAAAAATGTCAGCTTAATAAGGTGTTATTACTGAAAAATAGCACCCTCAGATGCGTCAATGATCACCAACAAATGTCATCAATTCAAGTACACTAAAGGTTTCCATGGCAATTACTTAGCCACCTAAAGTCAACTAAGAAAACTATAGAAACTATAGTGGCATTAACGGTGGTGATGGAAACAATGACGACAATGGAAGTGGTGTTGTTGTTGATAAGTCTCAATGTCGACATGTCACTACGATCACAATTTTGTTCTAGTGACACAAAATGAATTATGAGTATTTGATGTGCAAACTTGGTTAAGACAGTATTAAATCATAAATGAAAGTTCGTATGCAGTTATAAGTTTTCTATTTTTGTTACCTTCATGCAGGTGTTACTCATATTGAGGTCAAGGAAGGTGGTATTGCTACCTCCTTGTCATGATTTGAAGGGTAATCTTCTCCACCAAGAAATTTGAACCTCAACAAAGATGATTATGAATATTTTATGTGCAAAATTAGTAAAGACAATATTAAATCATAAATGCAAGATCATATGCATTATAGGTTTTTTGCTATTGTTATATGCATGCAGGTGTTACTGATACCGAGGTCTAGGAGGGTGGTATCACTACCTCCGTGTTCTGGTTTGAAGGGTAATCTTCTCAACCAAGAAATTTGAACCTCAACAAAGATCATTATGAATATTTGATGTTAAAACTTAGTTAATACAATATTGAATCATAAATGAAAGTTCGTATGTGTTATAGGTTTTATTTTATTATTACCTACATGCAGTTGTTACTGATATTGAGTTCAAGGAAGGTGGTATCGCTACCTCCTTGTCATAATTTGAAGGTTGCTCTCCTGAACCAATAACTTTGAACCTCAACAAAGATGATTATGAGTATTGATGTGCGAACTTAGTTAATAGACTATTAAATCATAAATGCAAGTTCATATGCAGTTATAGGTTTTCTGATATTGTTACCTGCATGCAGGTGTTACTAATACTGAGGTCAAGGAGGGTGGTATCGCTACCTCCTTGTGTTTATTTGAAGGGTAATCTTCTCAACGAAGAAATTTGAACCAAAACAAAGATGATTATGAGTATTTGATGTGCAAACTTAGTTAAGACAATATTAAATGATAAATGCAATTTTGTACACGGTTATAGGTTTTCTACTATTGTTACCTACATGTAGGTGTTACTAATATTGAGGTCAAGGAAGGTGGTATAGCTACCTCCTTGTCTTGATTTGAAGGGCAATATTCTTAACCAAGAACTTTGAACCTCAACAATGATGATTATGATTATTTGATGTGCAGACTTAGTTAAGACAATCAAATCATAAATGCAAGTTTGTATGCCTTATAGGTTTTCTTCTATTGTTACTTGCATGTAGGTGTTATTAATATTGAGGTCAAGGAGGGTGGTATCACTACCTCCTTATCCTGATTTGAAGGGTAATCTTCTCAACCAAAAACTTTGAACCTCAACAAAGATGATTATGAGTATTTGATGTGAAAACTTAGTTAAGACAATATTAAATCATAAATGCAAGTTCGTATGTGGTTATAGGTTTTCTGCTATTGTTACCTACATGCAGGTGTTATTGATACTGAGGTCAAGAAGGGTGGTATCACTATCTCCTTATCTTGATTTGAAGGGTAATCTTCTCAACTAAGAACTTTGAACCTCAACAAAGATGATTATAAGTATTTGATATGCAAACTTAGTTAAGACAATCTTAAATCATAAATACAAGTTCGTATGCAGTTATAGGTTTTCTGTTATCATTACCTGCATGCAGGTGTTACTGATATTAAGGTCATGGAGGATGGTATCACTACCTCCTTGTCCTGATTTGAAGGGTAATCTTCTCAACCAAGAACTTTGAACCTCAACAAATATGATTGTGGCTGAAAGAAACAATCACACAATGCAATGTCGAAAAGAATAAGACTGAGAATCCTAGTCACTTGATAGAACAAGCGCAAAGTCAAAATCTAGGAGAGAACCAAGTTCCTATTTGTTTCAAAAAATATCCATGACCCCATACAAACAAAACCTTAGGAGAAATATGGAATAAATAAGGCCACAAAACACCTTTCCATCAACACCTTGCAACTACACTCACTGAGGTGTCGTACAAAATTGTAAGCTTACAGGAAAAAGTAAGATAAAATACATCAAACCTCTTTCCCTAAACAAATATATTTATTTTTTAGATTTAATATTTTTAGGATTCTTTTCTTGTGTTAATAGTTTTTCTGGAATCATCCCATCCATATTAGTTTGAAGATCAACGTTTTGAACCTTCAACTGAGGCCTCAGTTGAAGGTTTGAAACATCGATCTTCAAACTAATATGGATGGGATGATTCTGGAAAAATTATTAACACAAATATATGTATGCTTATGCTTAAGTATTACATTTTAGTGTTTTATTGTTATCTTTATTGTTCCTTGAAGTCTGCAATTTATTGAGAAATGTATTTACAATAGTTTATGTATTTTTATGTCATGTGGTAGAGATCACCATTAGGAGAGACTAGTTCTAAAAGAGGGGATGATGATGTGCCCCCAAGTTTCTAACTATGCCTGTGCTTGCACAAAAGTGGAAACCCTAAATTTGGGTTGCTTTCCCCACACTCTCTTGTATGAGACCTGATTGACCAAAAGTTGGGCACGCACATGTGGTGTGACCATGCCCATTACGTTGCAACTCATCATGGTGCCCCAAAATCATCTACTATGTGGACTAAGCAATGTGGGTGCTTGTTTCAGCTGGAGGGATGTCACACGATGTCATGGGTCTCTTGGGCATGCACTGGCCTCGAGCTCTAGGGGCATTACAACAAGGAAGCCTTTGCCACATTAAACTTTATAATAATTTTTTTAACAACATTTAATAGATAGGTAATAAGTAATTTTAATTTTAGGAGAGTACACCATTACTTGTGGGATTAAGGTTAGATGTTACTAAAAATTACATGACTCCATTAAAAGTAACCTTCACTAAAATTACAAGGGATACTAACCTTTCTACAAATACTATTTAGGTTAAAACTCTCTTTTGGTATTGGAATAAAACCTAAAACTACTTTTAATTGGCTAAGAGCTTGTTTGTCTAGGACACAAGGAAACTCTACCCCCTTACTAGTGGGTCATTTCAAGTAACATGGTTTTACTTATTCAAGGATGATGAGTAAACCTACATTCCAAATAAAATCCAATGATGACTAATGTCACTATTAACACTATTGATTAACAACTAAGTTATGATAAATTTTGCTACACACACACATTTTGCAACAATAAAACCAAGAACTTCATTAATTTTTTTGAAACAATAATCATAATCATCCAAAATGACATGGATAGACATTTAGGTGTTATATGTAGTTACATACCCATTTTCATGTAACATCACTTCATGCATTGAACCTAAGTAAAAATTGAATCCATGCATTGAGCAATAATTTTATTTATTTATTTATCTATTAAAACTATTTTTTCTATACTAGATTGTAAAGCATTTAATTTCTTTCAATATAAATATTTTATATTTAAATATAAATTGCACTATCACTTTTCTTCTTTATACAACAATCTTTGGAAATCTTGTTATTTTTATCATGATCTTTAAAAATATCACTTATTATTTAAATAATGTATAACTCCTTTTCGGAAAAAACCCTTGAATCCCTAACATTCAATCATAATGATCCCTAAATGCTGACATGTCTGCTTTCTCTACTATCATTTGTATCGTAATCCCTTTCAGGGTTATTAATCCATCTGCACATGCAATTTATTTTAAATTTCCCATTACTCAAATTTAAAGTGGTACTCCTCATTACATCTTGTTGCATTACCATAAATAATAAGAAAGGAAAATGAATTATTTTTCTATCTCTCCTCATTCATTTTTCATTTTACAAATTTCCATAATATTTTTTTATATCATTTATATTTTAATTTTAATTTTATTTTAACTTATTCTTCATTATTATTATATATATATATATATATATATATATATATATATATATATATATATTATTTTTTCTTTTAATTATTATTAAAAAAATTCTTTACATAATTTAACAATGTAATGTTTTATGTTCTTCCATTTTTTTTTATCAATTTTAATATCAACTTTATTATTTTTTTATTATTATTTTTTTATTTTTTTTTTAATATTTTAACCACTTTTTCATATTTATGAAAATAAGTATTAATAAAATAATAAATTTTATTTTCATTTCATATTCTAATATATTTATTTAATATAATCTTTAATAAATTTATTTTTATTTTTATATTTAATCTATTTTAATAATTAATCATACTCTCTCTCTCAAGACACCATCATCTTACTATTTTTTTTATTTTTATTTTTTTTCATATTTTAACAGATTTTTCATATTTATCAAAATAAATATTAACAAAATAATAAATTTAATTTTCATTTCATATTCTAACATATTTCTGTAGTATAATCTTTAACAAATTTATTTTATTTTTATATTTAATTTATTTTAATAATTAATCATATATTCTATAAATCTCTATAAATTATTAATTAAATGTTATATATATATATATATATATATATATATATATATATATATATATATACTTTTATTTTTTTTTGAAGACACCATCCTCTTAAAGTTTATATATATATACTTTTTGAGGAATACATAATCTTAAAGTTAAATGTTGAATTTTTGAAAGAAATAACCACACATTGAATATTAAATAGTGAAATACTTTACATTCCACTTTGAAGTGTATATGAATGTGATTTTTTTAATCTATTTTTAATAGTAGAATTTTATTAGTCACTCAAACTACGCTTTGATAATATATGATGATATGATCCCTTCAATAAATATGATCAAAATGTTAATTGAATAATTATTATTTTAATTGGATTTCATTGTTTTGATGAATGCTCGTTATAAATTTACTTACTATAAAATAGATACACAACCTATGAATCTATATGTCCTTGATGGTTGATGGTGAGTAATATTTATTCTATATGATGTTATATGACAATGTGTTGATTGTTTAGTATCATTTATAGAAAATGATATTCTAGGGTCATAAACCCCTCAAGTCTAATGTTTAAGTATGATGAACTTAGACATTATGTGATTGTCTTAATTATGATGGATTTTGACATTTTTTAATTGAAATATTACATATATTTGATAAAGAATATGAAGTAATTATATCTAGTTAATGATGGTCAACAAGGACTTAGTTAGAAAATTTCAAATAATAATCATATCATCCAAAATGACATGGATAGACATTTAGGTGTTATATATGGTTACATACCCCTATTCATATAACAATACTTCATGCATTGAATCTAAGTGTCAATGTAAGGAGTTGTCTAAATGTTTTAGAATTTGGATCACTTCTTCGTTGCGATATGATTGATTTCCATCGATAGAATTGTGTTATATTCAAATCACACAACCCAATGCACTTGCAACTTAATGGGATATTAACACAACCTTGAAGTTGATTATCTATTTTAAACCTGTAGTGAAGACGTTGAGAAGATTCAAAGTGGATTATTTTGTGTAATGTGGAAATCTTAGGTTACATATTAGTCTTTGAGAGAATATATTTGGATTGCAATGTCATGCAAACTTTGGCATTGCATACAACTAGTTCGATTTTATTAGCAATTGTACTCAATATGTGCACTAAAAAATTGTTCTAGTTTTTTTTATAGTACCTTTCATCAACAAATTTGATTCCATACTCATCCACTTATACAATTTGTACCATACCCTACTATTGCACAATTGAAAATTTTAAATGAGATTAATTATACAAAATTTAGAGTGTTAGTCGTGATTTTGAATTTGAAACTCAAAAAATAAAAAGTGGGAGGTTAACGAGTGCAATGCATCACAAAAGAGGTAGACAGAATAAAAGACCACTAGGAGAAGCAAAAGCTACAAATGAATAGATTTGTGAAAATTTCATTAACATCAACAACTTTGAAACAAACCCTTGACAAAGCTATGGAGTGTGAAATTATGGGTTTGAGCCAGTACAACTAAGGCTAGAGATTGAAGAGAGCAGTCAAGCTTAAGGCGCGTGGAGTGGGTGCAGTCGTAGTGGTACATACACACATACTCCAATTCATATTGTCTACATGCATCATGCATGGAATTTCCATACCACAAGTTATTGTTGTTGTTTTTTGTAGTCACAAATAGAGATTTTTCAGTGGATTAAATAAGGCTTTGGGTTGAATTTTCTATAATCAAGCGATAGAAGTCAAATCATATAGCCACGAATTCGACGCCATACTAATTTGTATGGTGCACAAAGGTTGTATAGCCATTGAAAACAATCTAATGTCTGCTATCATCCATAGAACAAGCCGTATCAAATACCATCCCTATAGTTCATACCTACCCATATGCTTTTATTTCTTACAAGACCTGCAACTCGGAAGGAGACTCTATTTAATACTCCAAAAATAGATCTAATACAGTAAAGATGAAAACATGCAAGATGGTTTATGCTGTGAAAGAATGTAATTCTAGATCCATTAATATATTTAATTTCCAAATGCATGTTCAAATTCAACTAATAAAATTAGCGAGGTAGAGCTTCGAGTAAGTGAAAATAAGGTTATATCATGCTAAAAAGTTAAAACAGTAAATGAAAAGAACTCATAATATGCAAATATATTATGCAAATCCATGCTTTATTAATGAGTTTATTTTCACTTACTCCAAATTACATATCCATAGCAGGAAGTCCTTCTGGCTTCTAAACTATGAATTATAGTAGACCTGTAGAAAAAAATATTGTTTAACGGTGTATACAATGTATGCTTCAAAATGGATCAACTAGGTCCCCTACCAATATATGATATTTTGAGATGACATGTAGTTTTACACTGTAAACTTGATAGCACTTGAGGGCACACCTTACATACAAATAAACACGAGTATGGCACAACATAAAAGATCAGTGTGTTAAAAATTGTGAACACTAACATCCAATCCAACAAGTATCGACTTCAATGTCCTATAAACCTTCAATTCAATTGGAACCCAAATTCAAAACCACCCAACACCCAAATGGATTTTCTCATTCTTGAATTAAATTCCTTCTAATTTTTACTTTAATCCTTCTTGAACTGTGATTGGTTTCAATGGATTTTCATGTCTTGCATTTTCTTTTTTCAAGCTTTCTAGGCTGACCGCTACCAGGCATTTAATTAACTCACAGTTATGTTATGTTTTGCATGAGAGTTTATCAATCATTGGTCAATTGTCTTTAGAAATTAAACCTATTGCTACGCGGTTGAATCTTCTAAGAATATGATCTACACATTCATTTGAAATGGGTTAGCCAACAATAGCCTAATCATATGTTTTGTCTAGAGTTCTGTCAGAGATTCCAATTTCCATCTAAACCCTCAACAATGCCATGTGGAGTTTCCACCTTACGACACAAGCAATTATATTTACAAATCTTCGCATAGCATATCAATATAGATGTGTTTAATAAATTGTTGCTATCAATGAATATGGGATATTGTAATTACATTTACAATTTGTCACAAAGCATATTAGTCTAGATATGTTTGATAAAACGTTGTTATCAATCAATATGGGATACTCTAATTACATTTACAATTCCTCACAGAGTATATCAGTCTAGATGTGTTTGAAAAAGTGTAACTATCAATCAATATGGGATATTGTAAGTGAAAATAAAGTTATATCATGCTAAAACGTTAAAACAGTAAGTGAAAAGAACTCATATGATGCAAATATATTATGCAAATTTGTGCTTTATTAATGAGTTTCAGGGTTTCATTTTGAGAAACACTTGTTTAAATTCAATTAATGAAGTTGAAGGGGAATGATAACCTGGGATTACAACATAGAGGCACTCGTAAGTTGTATTTGAGGCTAAGTACTTAAATATTTGTGAGTTGTTATGGACACAGATTATCAAGCAATTCTAACTATTATTCTCTCCAATGCTCCATGGCCCAAAGTGGAAGTGTCCTTCACATTCATTACTAGGGAGTTAGATCGAGCCATGGTGGAAACAGTGAGAGGGACCTAGTGGTTGAAAGCATTTGATAAAGTGGTAGTTTGCTAGCGATAAATTGATGGCCAAAGGGAGGCGAATCCATCTTGACTCTCTACTATGCGGAGGGCCCTAAAACCCAATATTCATCACAAACTGCAAGTGTGAGATCTTTCATAGTTATTGAAATTTATTGTTGTAAACATCAAGAGATCGATATAATCAACAAATTCTTTAGTCGGCAGATGCATTTCCTCCTGTAACTACCATAATTCATTGTCAGTATTCACCCATTTCATTAATTCATGTCCTCTTTCATGACCTATCTACTCGTGAGATGAGTGAGCATGGTGGAAATTGGAATTACGGAATATATTGAGTTTTAATTCCTCAGGGAAATCACGACATTATGCATATTAACTAGATGAGTGAGCATAATCCACATCACCCCAAATTAGATACTTGGTTGATCAATGAAAAATCGATGATGTCATATCATCGTCATGACTCATATTACTCCAGAGTCCAATCATCCTCTCCATCGTCTTATATGTGAGTTGTTGACTCAACTACTCTAGGCTTCATTTCATTCATATATCTATATCTATATATATATATATATTACCCAAGGAAAAATCACAATTTTATTAATAATGAACAAAATTACATATTGTAGATGCTAAAAAGAATATGCATAAAAACAACAAATCTTGGATTCCAGGATCAATATAAACTCATCAGAGAGTTAACACTAGTCTACTCTTTTCTACCTTTCTTTTTTTCCACTTTCTGCCAACCACTAGAGTTGGGTGTGGGTGATACAATAGTCACTTGATTCTCTTTTACACTTACTGGGATTTCTTTATCAGAATCTGAACTTTCTGATGCATGGATTCGTTTGGTACCACTTACTTCTTTTTCAGATGTAATCATCTCAACCTGTTGTTGTTGAATGGAAAAAAATGGAACTAAAGTGGAATCATGCTCAGCCTCTTCCTTCTATGAGGTGTCCTGAGATTTTCGATCATTTATGTTTGTGGTGTTTTATGGGGTGTGTACATCTTTTGCCTCTACTTCCGTAGTTTCTGTAAATTATTGACCTTTTGGTTTTTGAGGTTGTCTCTTTTTTTCTTTTGGAGTCTTTTTTAACTTGTGGACATGCTTTTTGAAGATGGCATGTTTGAAGACATGTACGACAATGAAATGTCATATTCTCATAGTCAAGGGGTTGTGACCACTGCAGATTGTTATGATAAAACAAAATGCGATCAGGTAAACCTTTGTGAAGGTCTACTTTAACACAAATTCTGGAAAATGTGAAGATGCCTTTTGAGACTTGACCTGCATCCACCTTTAATAATTTCCCCAAATAATTCCCAATTCCTTCTAATACTTTGTGGTGCCAAAAATGCACTACCACTTATTAGCATAGCTGTCCTCCTCTGTCATGAATCTGAGCATGAAAAACAGGAATTGATAAGCTAAAAATAAATGAGACTAATAAGTGAGTTTCATTTGAAACAAATGGCATTTGCAGAAAATCAGGATTAAAACTTGTAGCATAACAATCGCAATCGTAAACACCAGGGAGGAGAAACAGGAGTAAGCCTTAAGTTTTATTTGAAATATCGTAATTGTGGAAGAGCAGATGGAAGAGGGATATGATGGAGTTATATCACAATCAACTACCGGAGCGGAGACAAAGGAATGGGCGTGAAGTGGAAAGTGACGTAAGGCATGTGGCTGTTTAATTAAATCACAATTGCACCAACATATAGAAGCGTAATAATCGCAAATCCTGAGTGGTGACGTGATGATGATGTGATGCAAGAAATCACAATCGCAAATCGAAATTTTCTATGCAGCGCTATGAAACGGGCTTTATGACTTTTTGCAATTGCAATATCCGGATTGACGTCATGATGATGCCATGAGGGTAATCGCAAAATCGCAAATCGGCTGGGGTGAAGGATTTGTTATAAGCAGTGTCCCTTTGAAACTTGCGATTGCGAAGTCCCGGGGTGATGTCGCATGTGACATGGCAGATGAAGTGGCAATTATGTGGTAGATGATGTGGAGTATGACATCATTGATGATGTTAGGGATGACGTGGTAGAGGTGTCTCTTATCGCAAATCACAAATCGCTTTTAGAAAATGGTTATGGTATGGCGGATGTTATGGCACTTGAGATGCGATGGATGGGGATGGATTACGTAATGGAGTTAATAATCCTGTCGGGTCTAAGTTACATCACAAATCACAATCGGTGGTGTGGAGGAGTATTGACTTAAGCCTTTGAATATTGTGATTATTCTGAATGCGATATTTTTATTCAAGGATTTAAATCCTTGACCGGATCTAGTTTAAATACCGCAATCGTAATCACAAAGAGGCGGAGAGGTGTCAATCTGTGGCTTTTTTGCGGTCACGCGGACGCGGGAGTTTATGGACTATAGTGTATAATCCTGGCGGGTTCGGCTATATCGCATATCACAATTGGTTAAGGCTAAGACTTAAGTTCTGCGATCATTGTGATTTGCGGACGCGAGGGATAATAAAATTGCATTAATTTTACCGTCGGGTCTGGGATGATATCACAATCACAATGGAGTTGTGGAGGGGTCTTTTCCTTATGGAACTTTTGTGATGTGGGGAAGCGATAAGGAATAAGACTCTGATTATTCATATTTTTTGTTAATAACCCCTATTGTTTAATACTTAAGTGTTTTTTAAGGCCTAAGTATAGTTTTGGTCTCGAGGGCTATTAAAAAAATGTTTTATTCAAGACAAAGAAAATATTTTTTAATTTTTATGTTTTAAAATTTATTAAGGGTCCCCATTTTAATAAAATAAATTTCATAGGAAATTTATAAAATAGAAAAATGGGGGTTGTTGAATAGCACAACAATTGGTGATTCACTGGAAGAACCAGTTATCTCTGATGAATGAAAATGAAGTTTCAAAAATTAAGTAAAAATAATTCAGGAAGAGGAAACTACTTTTTGAAACATTAGATAAATAAAAGTACTATGATCATAAAACCTCATTAAATTGCAATTTATTAAAAAACTCTCATGAATGAAAATACCTATTTATCCATATCAATCAAGATAACCTTTCTTTACTGATATTAGAATAAAAGGATCTTATGATTTTGAGGTTTAAAAGATTTTACAGTTTAATGGAAAATATTTTCACAGTTCTATAATTTTTATCTAATTTTCAATTTTCATAACCACTTCCTGAAAAATACCTACTTTCAAATTTAAAAATCACAAACTGATTTTAAAAGATATTGATGAAAGTCCAAGAGTATTTCATTTAACATTATTATCTAAAAGAAAAAGTAAATGTGATATGATAACTGAATTCTCAAGATATGAACATTCACAAGTATGTTGGTAAAATCACCAAAACCAAATCTAAAAGGAAAACTTTACAAAATTGTTTATACAAATTTCTTAACAAAGGAGGAAAAAGAAAATGAAGTAAACATTCCTTCTTATGTTGAAATCTAGATAAATCAAATTTGCAAAGTTAAAAGCATTTAGTAATAATTCAATTTGAATGAGAAAATTTGCTATTTATTTGTCTTTTTTCCAAAGCAAAACTTGAAAAAAAAAGTTTTAACCATTTTCAAATTAAAGTAATGTTTTTTAAAGAAAAATATTAAGGTTTAGAAATTCTCTATTTTGGCTGATTCGATGAAAAATCATTACTGCTTCTTTAATCTCGCAGTTTTGATATGGTGAAGGTGTACAAATGTTTGTGAAGAGATGCAAAAGAGAGCTACATATCAGCAGAAAGCAAGAAAACAAAACTAAATCTAAAATTTAGTAAAGAAGTGAATATAAGAGACTTATCATTGAAGAATTTCATTTAATATTACCGGAAAGATATGACTTTCTCCAATGCAAGGCAATTAACCCAAAATCATTATTTATTGAATCTAATCTAAACTAATCTACTCCTAATTCTAACTTAATGAAGGAAACATAACTATGTATAATCATACTTCTAATCTAACCATTCTCTCATTTTATTACCTACCTGTATGTACAAGTCAAATGTTAGTAACAAGATAACGAAAACAATCAAAATGAAACAAAATTTATTATTTACATCTAATGTAAAATTATGTACAAAAACAATTTTATTTACAATTAACCTGTTAGTAAACCATCTTTTTTGGAAAGCATGCTCTAAACAAATATCAATGGGATTATCAAATAATGGATGAATATTTGTTAGAGAATGAAAACTTTCCAAAGGAGATGATGGCAAAACATGTTGTGAAGGAAGAACACTCTCAATATTTAAATTTGACTGATGATGAAATGATTGGAATGAATTTATGAATGTCAAATTAAATTGGAAACGAAATAATTTTTTATATTCAGGATTATGAGAAACTAATTCCTCATTTTCACTTAATAAATCTCGATGATATTCAATATTAAAAGATTTAACATGCTTGTAAAAAGAAAAGAAAAAAAAATAAAAGGATGGAAAAATAATTAAATTGTTATGAAAGCTAAAATTATAAAATAATTTTACAAGGCAATTCTGGAACCTATCATGGATTTTAGTAAATGAATTGCCACTAAAAGGACATTCCTTGGAAAATTTAAAAATTTGAATTTCTAAAAGAGAATCAGAATGAAATACATTAGAAACTCGCAAAATTAACTCATCAAAATTCTCAAAACTAAGTTTATATTTACGAGACAAAATTAAAGCATGTGAATCTTCACGAAATAAATCAATTTTCAAAATTGGTGCAATTTGTACAAGATGTGATTCTTTGTCATCATCATCATAAATTACCTTCTTCTTATGAAAATCAAATCATTAATCTGAAATAACAAAATCATAAAATACAGAAGAAGAATATTTTGTAATTAAAAAATTATCATTCAAATGATTACTAGATGTAGAATTTTCAGAACAAGAACTAGGAAAATTATCAACTGAAAGATTAGCGTGATCATCATTAACTATACTCTGATTTGAAAAGACATCAGGATAAAGAAAATAATAGCCAGAATATAATGATGGCTAAAATGATTCATCGATACAACTTGCCTTATTATAATCCTGGTTTAAGGACATTTTTTCAATTGCAGTTACATGTTTTGAATTTTCTAAAGTTGCCTTCAAAGAAGATAAAATGATGTGTTCATCATTCAAGTCTTGTTGTAGATTGGATTTTATTGGACCTACTGATTGATCACATGCGTTATTAAAATTTGTTTCAATTGCATCTTTAAAGAGAAAATGAGAATTGGAATTTTCTAAAGAAGAATGTTGTGATTCAATTACGGTTTCAGGTTCGAGTTCCATAAAATTGTTTAGTGATTCAAGACTAGTTAATGAATTAGATATGTCTTGTTCTTCATTAATTGATTCATTATTTTCAGTACGGGAAGAAACAAGAGAAGTGAAAAGTTCAATTAAATCTTCAGCTGAAGGAAAATCATCTAAATGAAATCTATAACAAAATGACCAAAATCTATTATAAATATTAACTAAAGATTCATTATCATACATGTAAAGATTATCTAATTCTAAACACAAAATATTGTAACTGTAATTTTGATGTGCTTTGAGAAATACCTGGAAAAAATGTTTCCATGACTGAATCGACTTCTCAGGAAGCACCAAGAACCATTTGTGGATCTGTCCTTTGAATATGAGAGTGGAAAGCCTGCAGATCTCATTATCAACAACTATATTAAAATATTTACATCTATTAACAAAACCAACAATATGATTTAATGCAGAAATATTACTCTCACCATCAAACTTTAACTATGACAAGGACTTGATCTGCTTCTTGGGCATGCCTCGTATAGGCTTAGGTGAATTGAATGCATGACCAAGTGTAGGAATGCATATGGGAGCCATGATTAGTTAAAAATGATATATAAAAAAACAAATCGCTAACTCAAGGCCCTCCTTCTAGCGTCAAAATGTTGATGCCTCGAAATTCGCTGCACCAACATGGGGGATAACCACCCAGTACCGATCTTAAAGCGGATTCTTTTTCGTTTGGAGTAGTGGCTCTGACTGGTTTAACTAGGTCCAGTTACCTTTTCCTAATTGCTATCGGTTTTACAATATATCTTTAACTACCAATAGCTAGGGACATCAAATCAATTATTCTAGTTGATCAGGCAAGAAGAATGACCCTTAAGTTGTTTTTGTGGAACAACCAAACCAATCTAAAGTTTTTCCTCTTTAAAAGAGGGCTTCTAAAATGTAAGATCTATGATAACACATGCAAGACCAAGTCTTCAATGCAATTAATCTAATATATCTCGATTGAAGGAAAGGGTAACCCTTCTCTCAATTGAGAGCCATCTTAACTTAATGGGAAAAGAAGCTTTAAAAAATTAGAACTAAGATGGATGAATTAAATCAAGGAGATAGCTCACAAGATCTGATTCCTTATTAACATAAATACTAACAATTAAACACTTCGTAAATAGTTACATAAGTGCCTATTGAAAATATATCCAATTCCTTATTTATCATATGCATAAGAATTACAAAGATTTGTGATGAATTAATGAATTAGTTCAAATAAGACTTCATGTATGCAAGCAAACAATTATTATCCTACATCGGAAGATAGCTTGCCGATCTAAAATTATAACTATCTATTCCTATGAAAAATTCAACTCTCATGTTATATCTAAAATTAAGCCTGTAGAATAGTCTAAGCATACTTTTAAATGAATTAACACTCAAGATTCAACAATAGTGCATGAATCCAATTATTAACTCATACATTCAAAATATAAATTGAAAGACTGAAATAAGAATTTATTTCAGTTAAATCATGTAAACAATAGTGTTAAACATCATTAACTGAAATGATCATTTATTAATAAATGAAATCAAATTACAGATCCTCACAGAACGACAGTAGTGCACAATCCTTTGGAATCTATAATCGATCTTTGCTTGCAGAAAATGTTTCCTCCTTTCAGTAGTAGTGCATGATAAACAAGAGTTTCTCCACCAACATATATAATCCACAGTTACAGTATTACAAGCTTCTCTCCCAAGGTTCGGGACCTATCATTCTATTAAAAAAGACTAAGAGGTACAATAGTGCAAGCCTCCAAGGCTTTCTCTTTTGAATTCTGGCCCTTGGTTCAATGCCTACAGTCTGTTTAAATAGCTGCTACTGAAAACAACTTCTTTTGCTTCAAGCGTTAAGGGAGTTGAACAATTCTTTTCAATCACATATATAAAAAATAGAGTTTTCATCATAATCTCTTGATCTTGTTGTTTTGTCAAATCGGCGTTATTGCTTGATCGGATTCTCTGGGTTTTTGTCAGTTTATCTAAACTGAAATGCCACTTATCAGCATAGTTGTCCTCCTCTGTCATGAATATGAACACGGAAAACAGGAATTGATAAGCTAAAAATAAATGAGACTGATAAGCGAGTTTCATTTGAAACAAATGACATTTGCAGAAAATCAGGTTTAAAACTTGGAGCATAACAATCGCAATCGTAAACATCGGGGAGGAGAAATAGGAGTAAGCCTTTAATTTTATTTGAAATATCGTAATTGCGGTAGAGCAAATGGAAGAGGGATATGGTGGAGTTATATTGCAATCGGCTATTGGAGCGGAGACAAAGGAATGAGTGTGAAGTGGAAAGCGGGGTAAGGTCTATGGCTATTTAATTAAATCGCAATCGCAGCAGCATATAGAAGCGTAATAATCGCAATCGCAAATCTTGAGTGGTGACATGATGATGATGTCAAGTTGCCAACAATGTCTAGCCCTGGAGCTTCATTGGGTACTCGTAGCTAGAAAATAAAGTGAAAATGAATAAGCATTAATGATGTTTTCAAAAAAATGTTGCATGTCAAAAATATGTTTTCCACAGTTCCAAGTATGTTTGGAAAAATAAGTATCAAAAAATTCTAGGTGTCAAATACAAACAAAATAGTCTATAAATTTGTCTGTCAAATTCCATCTCTACAAGTAGTCTCTTCAAAAAAAACCTCTCGTTGCTTTATTGGAGAGATTTCGAGAAACCACCCAATGAGCTTTTTAAGAAAACCCTAGATGACGAGATTACAAGGTCGTAGTCTAACCAGATTGCTTTTTTGTCCTAAAAATCATGGAAATTCCGTCCATATTTTGATAGATCTAGCAAATTTTTTTCTAAATCCTAGTTATAGGTGTCAATCTTCAATATTTTGGGTGCACTAGAAGTTTTTGATGGTACAAAAGCCATTTCCACCATCAAAAACTGCTACTAGATGATTTTTGAAATTGTTTTACCCAGATTCCAGCCACTTTTAGCCATCCAAGCAATTCCTCTGTCTCCATAGATGACTCCGATTACAAGTAATTTCTTCAAAAAAACCCTTCGCTGCTTTACTGGGGAGATTTCGCAAAACCACCCAATGGGTAATTTTTCAATGAGGCAGTGGGGAGATTTCAAGTACCATCGACGCAGATTTCAAAGACACCATGTGATGCATTCGAAAACATGTCGTTGGATTCAATTAAACAATGTTATCGAGTTTTTTTAGAACTTTTCTAATCGAATTTTTAAAAAAGGTTCACCACTTTCCATTGGAATTTTTTAACTTTCATAACCAATGAAGTTTAAAGTCTCTTTGGTGGGAAACTTTTAACTATACATTATCATTAATGTGCAAGTTAGATTTCAATTTTATTTGTTGAGTTGAGTTTCTGAGTGTTAATTTCAATTCTAAACGTCTAGTTGAATTTGTATTTATTAAAAACTTATAATCATCTATTTAATCAAAATATAATTTTGGTTATAAACTTCGTTAATTATATTGTAATTCTCATATGTGCAAAATGCATGAGTGTATTTTTCAAATCATATTCCAACTAGAAAATTGACAGGACTTGACATCCTTGGTATAAGTTACGACATTTACCATCCTTTATGGGGAGGAACATCATCTTTATGAAATGAGAGAACTCCCGACACATTTTCTTTTTCTATTTTTGAAAAACATATTAAGATTATATATATGAAAGGGCAAGCATTTTTTTTGTTAGATATAAATGTGTTTGGAAAAGATGTATTATTATATTTTTCATTGATAAAATTCATATCACTTTTTTTATCAAGTTTTTGAATTGCGTTTATGTATTTCTTCTTTTAAAGGTATATATTTGGGAGAAATGCCTATATTTTGGATGGTCAATTACAACCTTTACGAATGAACAAGGTGAATTCCTTGTGAGTCAATGATTCTACTACCTTTATTTGAATCCATTATGTACTAGGTTCTTGGAATTAAGACAAAGATAATGTCATCTTATGTGAATCTTCCCTCAAGTATATGTCTTCAAAATACTTTGATAACATTTGAAAATTCAAGGAATCTAATGACATGATAATATTCTTGACAAAAATGTTCATAGAATTCATTAAAAATTCCTTCATATTTGTATAGGAAACCTCATGAGAGAGAAAGTCATCTTAATCTTTACTTTCCTTTCCTTTTGAATGATGAGTACAATGTGCCATGTTTGTAAAAATTAAGGCCTTTTACATGGCCATTTTGTAAATCAATGCCTTTTCTAGTGTTAATATTGCCATGTGGTAATACTTTTACTTTCAGGTGGTCCATCTAATTTATGGTTTATTCAATTGAGTTAATGTGGTATGGGTGTGAGGGTGAGATTTTTGAGGGAAAACATTATCCAGTGTGGGAATCTTCCTCACATATTGGTGGTAGATCTTCTTTTTCATAAAATGTGAGAGAATTCCATAAGCACTTGGTCATTTCATGTTGAGAAGGTCTCTAACTTGCTAAATTGGTGATATAATTGCTTGAATCTCATACTACAATATTTTGTGGACTCATGTTCTTATTTATGAAACTTGTCAAATTCTCAAAACAAATGTCCATTTTATAATTAGGATGAGCAACTAAATAACTTCCTTATTTTGTTTTTAATGTCATATACCAAGCTTATATATGTCCTTCCAATGTGTGAGGAAACAATTTGCAATATTTTTAGTAATTGATACACAAGATGACATTTTTTAGCATGTACAAATGCACCATTTTCCTCTTTATTGCTAAATTTACTTTTCACAAGAGATTAACTTCCTTTTTAGGGATGTAAGAAAGTGGTTCTAATATGTCCTTTCAATGTGTGAGGAAACAATTTGCAATATTTTTAGTAATTGATACACAAGATGACATTTGTTAGCATGTACAAATGCACCATTTTCCTCTTTATTGCTAAATTTACTTTTCACAAGAGATTAACTGCTTTTTTAGGGATGTTAGAAAGTGGTCCTAGGAGACTCAAAGTCTCATTCTCCACAAGAATATTCTTAAAGAGAAGTCATAAGTAGTTAATGCATTCCTAAAAGATTGGCTCCACTTAGGTTGACTTGTCATTGACCCTACATGTGTCAATATGTTGGTGTGGGTGAATACCCTTCATTATTTATAAAAAAATACTCAAGAAAAGGGTTCAATTAGGCCTTTCTTTGTTTGATATGGAAATCATTTCCAATTCTAATTCAATTACAATTACTATATATATATAATTATTTTAATCTAGGTGGGATATTCCAATTACACCAAGAGGTGTTTTATAGCCTAATACCTGGGAGATGTTGTAGTGAAATGTTAGATCAAATGATAATAATAATTAAAACATAATATCTCCTCAATTAAAAAGGTAATAAAAAGTAAAATGTAAAAATTAAAAAAGTAATAAAAAGTAAAATGTAAAAGTAAAGATAATAAGTGGATTTAATTCAATCTATTATATTAAAATTTTGTTTTTATTAATAAAATTACAAGTCAAAGGATCTTAGGTCGAGTGGTTTGGTGAACAATTTGTTTCCTTGCATGGGTTAAAGTCTCCAGAGACATGTTCTAACTAGTTGAAAATCACAAACAATTTATTTGAGAAAAAAAAAAGAAGCATAATATGCATATCACATTAAATAAATAAATTAAAAAAATTAAAAAACATGTGAAAGAAAAATGTCAAAGGCCTATGATATAATTATATGTATTATTAATATTTAATAAAAATAAAAATAAGAATATTTATATATATATGTGTGTGTGTGTGTGTGTGAGAAATTTATATAAATATAAATAGTATTATTAAGAACCATCATAGATCCATCTTATCTCCAAATTTATGAAACATGGAAAGGAATCAAATCTCTTAGGGTGCAAACATTCCCTTGAGATTTGCACTTTATAAAAAAAAATGCATCTTGAAAAAATTGATCCCTCTTGAGAGTGATAAAGCGTAAGATGAATCTATGTTGGTTCTAATATAACTATGATATTCTAATACTTCATAAATTAGATTTAATAACTATAAATAAATACAAACATGAAACTATATAAACCAAATTCAAACAAAAAATAATTCACATTACTGATTAAATTTTAGCAAATTATAAATAAAGTGAACATCCTCTAAATTACAATGAATCAATTCTTTATTTATTTTTTAACACCACTTATAAAAATGAAAGTACATCTTGAGTGGGCTGATCGATTAAGAATATGTATTTATTCATAAGATATAATATATTTAAATCTAAAAAAAGGTAGAGTAAGTATACTTATGTGGACTTTAATAGTCAGATAATCATTTTTCTCACCCATCTTCTTTATGAAAACCATTTCTAAACCTTTGTAATCAAACTTAAATTCTCACCCATCTTCTTTATACTAAACTATATTAAAAAAAAAAAGTATATCAGTCAAATGAGAAGAAGAAAACCATTTCTAAACATTTGTAATCAAACTATTTTTAAGTGTGAACAATTTTTTGGGATCTACATGATTCTATTGTCGCCTTCCTTATCTAACAAATTAGTATAAGTCATTGTTTTCCTAGTAAATACTAATGCAGCGCCTTAGTGGTAAAATTTTACATTTTCACTGCCCAAACCACTTCTTTCATCTATATTTGGTGATTGTGGGTATATTGCTATAATTCCTATAAAACCAACCTACCAACTCACACTGTTTACACCAAAAGTAAAAAGTACCCAAATATTTAAGTTCTACTTTTTATAAAAAGACAAAAGAACCCTAGTTACTTTTTGTCAAATGCTGCCTTACAAACATGCTTGCAAACCCTAAAACTCCACATGCAATGCAAGCCAATGGGCCTGCACTTGGGTCCACACCAGGTGAAGATATTCCTTTATTAAATGCTTGGTTCCATATATCATTATTGTGAGTACATGAGCCTACAATCTGGACATTATTATGAGATGCCAAATTGTTACTTTGTTATTGTTGGGAAAATAACACTAATTCTTCTTGTGCTCGATACATTTTTTTTGGAATCTTTGAAGAGCTTTCCATAAATATGTCTTCGTTCCTACTCGGTAATGTGTTTGTTTTGACCATAGTATTTAATTGCAATATTGATTCCTTCAATATGTTTACACAAGATGATGTTGCTCTATATTTTGTTTAAGATGTAAAGAAACACAAAAGAAAAGATGGAATGTCACATAGTAAATTTGTAGAATTCCAAAGAATAGCATGGCAAGTGGATGCCTTTTGGAGGATTCCAAATAGATGAGATGATGATGCTCTATATTTTGTTTAAGATGTAAAGAAACACAAAAGAAAAGATGGAATGTCACATAGTAAATTTGTAGAATTCCAAAGAATAGCATGGCAAGTGGATGCCTTTTGGAGGATTCCAAATAGATGGTTGTTTGGGAGTGTGAGTATTTTTTTTAACACATAAATTGCATGGAATTAGTATGGAGTAAAGTCTCGTATTTTTGAATATTTATTAAAAAAAAATAAACTCTTTTCCTCCTCACCTTCCTCTAGTGATTTAATAAACAAGTGTTGCGTTGAGATAAGACATCCCCACATATATTTGAATTGAAAGTTAACTCAAATAAATACAATAGTTTCTGATGTGAAAGCATGGGAACATACTCCATAATTGCTTGAAAAAGTGTAACTTACTTCTAAACTTTAAGCCACTCGAGGAGTTTGTTAGATTAGTTGCTTCTTGAATATGTCACTTAACCCTAAATAATATGCATAATATGATTTTTGGGTGCTCAGTGTTCCTGTGTGCATATGCAAAGAAATGTCACTTGTTCTATAGATACACTTAAATAAATGCATTGAACAATAACCTGACATATGATATTTCTTAGAAAGAATAATATGTCTATTTTCTGAATGTTAGATATGTGTTATATTCTTTCTACAAATGTCGTGGGAAAGTGATCCAATTATTATTATTATTATTATTATTTGTGTTTTTGCATTAGTTTTTTGTGGTTTTTAGAATATGTTTTGGTTTTTAGTGATTTTGTGGTGCATAGTGGTGTTTCCCATAGTTTTGTAGTTTTATTTAAGGAACTATGATTATATTCTAATCCATGGTAAATGAATTGACAACTTATAGATGTCAAATAATATATATTGTATTGTAATATTATACACAATAATATATTGAAAAATCTTTTTAGTTATCCCAATTTTGGGTTTTTAGGATAAAATATCTATGTTAATGTGTGTATTTGTCATTTCGTTATTTTTTGTTTTAATAAGAATATGTTTGCAACAATTAATCATATAGAGTTAAAACTTACATTTGGTATTAAATAATTTTTTACTTCAGGAGGATGTTTTTGTGGTTAAGGGGTTTTGCTCAGACATATGGTAGACCCTGTTACAATGAGAGATCCGTGGAATTCATTTTTGTGATGAAAAGAAATGGCAAGTAGTTTAAAGCTAGAGATTGAGAAATTCAATGTGTAGAGTTTTGAGTTGTGGAAACTCAAAATGGAAGATTTGTTGGTGCACAAAGATTAGTGGATTACTATAGATCTAGGTACTGCACCAATAGGAATGTTGATAAAAGGTTGGACCAAGTTGGATCAAAAGGCAAAGAGAACAATATGGTTATCTCTCAGATTCAATATTATTAAATGTTTCAAGAGAAGCTACAACAAAGGAATTATGAAACAAGATAGCGATTTTGCATCAGTCTAAGTCCTTAATGAAAAAAATGTTCCTACAAACAAATTTATATAACCTAAGGATGAAAGATGGAGACTCAGTGATAGAGCATCTGAATGAATTCGATACTGTGGTAAGTCAGCTACTATTTCTTGGTATTAAAATTTCAAACAAATTTAAGTGTAAAATTTGTTGTGTTTTTTACAAGACATATGGGATAGTTTGGTTGTTTCCATAGGTAGTAATTCAACTACTTTAAGTTTTGATGACATACTCTCATCCTTGGTATCGAATGATATAAGACAAAAAACATGGAAAGCCATAACATAGATGCCATTTTTGTAAGAGGATGCTCCCAAAATAGAAATAAAAGTAAGTCATCAAGTGAGTGATCTAAATATAGAGGGAGATCTAAATATCTAGGGAAATTCATAAAGGTGTGTTGGAGATTTAGAAAAGGAGGTAATTACAAGAAAGATTGTAAATCCAAAATTGTTGAGAAAGGGAAGAAATATGATGATTGTACTTCTACAGAGGCAGAAACCTCCTCAAATGTAGGAGGGCTTGTGTATTTGACTTATTCAAGTACACATGTAGAACATGAGGCATGCTTGAACGACTTAGGTGCATCCTTCATATGACTCCTCAAATGTAGTAGTTCTATGAGTATGAAAGATATCATGATGGTGGTGAAGTTTTCTTAGGAGATGACTCAATAACTAGAATAATAGGAGAAGGAAAATTCAAGTTGAATCTCATGGGTGGAAGTATTATAATACTCCCTGGTGTTTTACACCTTCTAAGATTCGCCAAAATTTTGATTTTTGTAGGCAAGATGTGCAATGTTGGTGTAAAAACAATGTTTGAAAATGATACCTATATGATGGTTCAAGGAGAAACGGTATAATTACTAAGGGGATTTAAGATTGGAACTCTATATAAGCTATTGGGAAGCATTGTTAGTGATGGGTGCAATAGTTCTGTTGTTCCTAAGAGTGGAGAAGAAGAAGGAAAAATTCTTGCAACCTCTACAAAAAAGACTATTTTGTGGCATCAAGGATTGGGATATATTAGAGGGAAGGACCTTCAAGTACCACATGGTAATGGTATGGTATAAGTATGTCTAGTTGTTCTCTAGTTTTTTATTTCTATGAACATGGTTTATGTGGGCAAAAAAATTGGGTAAGATTCTCCTATGGTTCTCTAAGGTCAAAGGGAATATTATAGTTGGCGCACAGAGATTTTTTTGGACTTGTGTCACTTCTATCATTTGGAAAATTTGTGTACTATGTATAATTTATAGATGATTTCTTGAGGAACACATGGATTTATTTCCTAGAGAAGAAATTTGAGGTCTTCGAAAAATTCAAAGGGTTTAAGGCTTTTGTGGAAAATTAGATAGAGAAAAAAACTAAGGTGTCGAAGATTGATAATGGTGGAGAATTATACAATGAAAAATGTGGTAGAAAGGCAGAAAACTACTCCATCACATCTTAGCATAATGGAGTTGAAGAAAGGATGAATAAAATGTTGATGGAAAAAGCCACGAGCATGCTCAGTGATGTTGGGTTCAAATAGGAATTTTGGGCAAAGGAAGTGGACACTACATGTTACCTAATAAATAGATCACATTCATAAGTTTTGGATGATAAGACTCCACATGAGTATGAACTAGTAGGAAACATTCTCTCAAACATCTCAGGGTATTTAAGTGTGATGCTTATGTACATGTTCCAAAGGAGAATAGAAGTAAGCTAGATAATAAAGTTTAAAACTGTATCTTTGTTGGATAAAGATGGCTTGAAAGGTTATAAGATTTTGAACCCAAAAACTAAGAAGGTAGTGTAAAGTTGAGATGTAGTGTTTAGAGAAGTCAAAGACGTTGCTAAACAAGAAATCCCACCAATGGAAGAAATAACCAGAAAATATATAGTTTGAATTGAAAGATGTTGAATTATACTTTACAGAAGAACATGAATAAGAAGAAGAAGAACCACATACTCTAGTATTGAGGAGATCAGTTCGAGAAAGAAGGAATCTGGAAAGATATACTCCACATAATTTCCATTCAAATTTTACTTTGTCTATTATTTATGATGTTCCTAGAACTATTAGAGAGGCAGTGGATTCATAAGTTGACAAACTCTCAGAAAAGGCCATGGTTGGAGAAATGGATGCCTTAGACAAAAATGAGGCTTGGGATCTATTGGAGTTACCAGTTGAAATAAATCCCATTGGCAACAAATGTGTACTTAAGAAGAATTTGAATGCTAGAAGTAGAATGGAGAAATACAAAGCTCAATTAGTAGCAAAAGGTTATTCCTAGGTAGAGGGAATTGACTTTGGTGAGATTTTGCAACATCTTTTATCTGTTGATGTTGCTTTTGATTTTGAAGTGGAAAAAATGGACGTGAAAACAACATTTCTACATGGGGATATGGAAAAATAAATCTACATGAGTAGTCGAAAGATTTTGTTGTTGAAGGAAAGAAATAGGTGGTATGCAAGCTGGAAAAGTCCCTATATGGGTTAAAGCAATCACCAAGAATGTGGTATAAAAATTTTGATACTTATATTTGGGAGTTTGCTTTACAAGGAACAAAGAGGATCATTGTGTGTATTTAAAATTAGTTGTTGATCATCTTATTTATTTGGTGTTGTATGTGGATGATATCTTGTTGATTGGAAATGACAAGGAAATCATCTAGGAAGTGAAAACTTAGTTGTCATCTAAATCTGACATGAAAAATCTTGGTGCTGCAAATTTCGTTTTGGGCATGAAAATTAAAAAAAAATCTGGCAAAGAAAAAACTTTGGTTAGAGGAAACATGTTAAGACAATTTTCCAGAGGTTTAATATGCATGAATGTAAACCAGTAAAAGACCTTATTCTTGTAGGTAAAAAGTTATTTGCACAACAATGTCCCAAGACACATGAGGAGGAAGAGGACATGTCTCATGCTATATATGTTAGTGCAGCTGGAAGTTTCATGTATGTAATGGTCTGTACAAGACCAAATATTGCACATGCAATGGAAGTGTTGGGAAAGTATATGTCAAAACCAGGGAAAGAGCATTGGACAATAATAAAAAGAGTTTTCAAGTATTCACGTGGCACTATTGGTTATGGATTATACTACCCAGGATGATCAAGGTTGGATAAAGTGTTGGATATACATGGTTTTTTTGATGTAGACTAGGTTGGAGATTTAGATTGTAGAAGATTTAAAGTGGGTATGCATTTAATCTGTTTGGAGGAGCAATCAAATGAGTGAGCAAGAGATGGTTTGTAGTGATACTCTCAAGTACATAAGTTCAATACATATCAACCACTTATGCAAACAAGAAAGTAGTATGGTTGTAGAGATTGTGTTTAGGTACTAGGTTGGTGTAACGAATTGTGAGGATAGATTGTGACAGTGATAATGCAATATTCCCAATGATCAGCATATCATTCTATAACAGAGGATATTGGTGTTCAATATACCTTTGCGAGAGATATTGGCGAAAAAATGGAAGTTTTGCCAGTGAAAGCAGGGACTTTGAAGAACGTTACAGATTCAAAGATGTCAATTCAATATGTGGAACCCTTTCAATGGCTTGTCATGGGAAAATTTGAAATGGTCGTCCGATGTTGATGCAAGCTTGGTGGCCTCTTCTAAAAGCCTCTCGCTACTTTATTGGGGGAGATTTCGAGAAACCACCCGATGAGCATTTTCAGAAGACTCTGGATGGTGATAAGAAATCTCATGATGGTTTGCCACCCGGGAGATTTAAAAACAGTTGTCCACGACAATTTCAGAAATCTTTAAATGAAGCGCTCCACTGGGGAGATTTCAAGATACCATGGACGCAGATATCAAAGATACCACCTGATGGATTCCAAAACATGTCGTTGGATTCAATTAAAAAATATCATCGAGTTATTTTAGAACTTTCCAATCGAACATTTAAAAAAGGTTCCACGACTTTCAATTGGTATTTTTAAACTTTCATAGACAATGAAGTTTAAAGCCGTCTTTTTGGTGGGAAACACTAACTATGCATTATCATGAATGTGCAGGTTAGATTTCAATTTTATTTGTTGAGTTGAGTGTCTGCTTGTTGATTTCAATTCTAAACATCAAGTTGAGTTTGCAGATATGGAAAACTCATAATGGTAAGTCAAACTATGATTTTGGTAGAGCAAATATAAAAAAAAAAAATGTGAAGTTTAGAATGGTGCTTTTTCAAAAGGAGTTTTGTTTATTCATCTTAGTGTCAGGTTGAGAATACTTACACTCGTATGTTTTATTTCATTACTCAAAGTTGAATATATATAATGAAGGTGGATACTCACTTCATTTTTTACGAGGGATTTTTAGATTTTTTCATAATTTTTTATTTAATTGGTCTATGTACAATAATAATTTCAAAGGATTATGTGTTTGACATGTCTTTTTCTTAAGCAATTTGTTTTGAATGAATAGTCAATCTCTACATCATATCGAAGTAAATGATAGTGTGCCTTGATGTGCTTACTTTGGTCATGGAATTTGGGATTCTTGGTCAATTTGATTGCAAAAGTATTGTCAACTAGAAGAGGAGTTGAATTCACTTGTTTCTCTTGCAAATCTTCAAATATTTTCTTGAGACACACAATCTTCGTTTTTGCTACTATAGATTTTATCTATCCTGACACTATTGTGGAATCTATTGGAACTAATTATTTAAGTGATCTCCAAGAGACAAATGTCGATCCAAGACTCATGAGATAACCTGGAAGTTGAAATTCCATTTAATTTATCTCCATCAAACTCTTAATCAGATTATCGTATTAATATGAAGCCATCCACCTTGAAATATTTAAGTCCAGATTCTTAAGTTCCCTTCAATTATTTTAAAACTCTTTTTGCAACAGAGCAATGTACTTCACAAATATTTTGCATAAACCTAGAATTAATCCCAACAACAAATGAAATATTTATTCTTGCGGTAGTAAGGTATATAAGACTTCCGATATGTTGTCTATACTTAGTTACATCCTCAAATTCATTCCCTTCTTTTGGTGTGAGCTTCAAATTTGTTTAATTGGAATAGAAAGAGGGTTACATTTAACGATGCCAAACTTGTTCAACAACTTTCCAATGTACTTATTTTGGCAAATAAATATGTAATTTGGATGTTGAGTCATTTCAATGCCCATGTAGTAGTCACAAATGTCCCAAATCTATCATCTAAAATCCTTTCTTCAACTATATCTTTATAGATGTAATATAGCTTCCGTTGTTTGCTATCATCAATAGATCATCTACATACACTATAAGATATGCAATAGTTTTTCCAACTTTATAGACAAACATAGTCGCACCATCAAGATTAAAGTGCTTGAAATTCAATTTCAGAAGATGCTCAATTCAATTTTCATACTAGGCTCACAGTGCTTGTTATAGTCCATATTAAGATTTCATGAGTTTACATATTCTCTATTCTTGTCCCATCACAACAAAACCTTCAGGAAAAGACATGAAGACATTCGTTTTCAAGTCCCCATTCAAGAAAGCAATCTTCACATTAATGAATTTTCCATCCGCTTGTGTTGCCAAGGTAAAAAGAGTACAAATGTTGGCCCATTTTGTTGTGGTTGCAAAAGTATCCTCATAATCAATACATTCTTTTGGTGCAAATCCTTTTGTCATGAGGCTTGTTATTTTTTGTCAAGTGAGCCCTTTGATTCGTACTTATTCAAGTAGACCCACTTGCAACCAATTTGTTTGGTACCAAATGGAGGGTCCACCAACTTCCATGTCCCATTCTTGATCAGAGTGTCATATTCCTTCTACATTACTTCTTTTCAGTCATAACGAGAAGCAACTTTTTCAAAGGAAGTTGGTTTTGAAGTTAATATATAAATTCAATTCATGATCATATGAAACATCCATAACATCTACATCACCTGAATCCGAATTAGCTATGTTACCTTCATCCTATTAGGTGGAACTTCTAGTTCCCATATTTCCAACCTCATCAAGATGAACACTTTCAAGTGTTTTGACAAGCCATTTTAATGGACCTTTCTAAGATGGTCCAACTTGGTCCACTGATTGAGATGGTATTACATCAAGGTTTAGCCTTTAAATTCTATTAATCACATCAGTCAAGTGATCTTCCTAATCTAACAAAGTGGACATGACTTCTTAACAAAGACTTCATGACAGGGAGATGATGCTTTAGAAGGAGATGCCAAATATTGATCCAAGATATGGATCCCCTCTTCAAGATGTGGAATCTCATCATCAAATTCGTGATATGTCTTTACAATAGTGAATCTATCCAAATAATGAAGCTTTCGCTCAATAATTTTCTCATTCTTGGAATATTCAAGAAAAATTACATCTCTAAAAAGAATGAACTTCTTTTTTCCCTCATCATAAATATGATATGATTTGGTGGTATTTACCCCAAGAAGATGCACCTCCTACTCCTTGCATTAAGCTTGTCTCTTTGCTCCTGAGGAATAGAGGTATGGCAAGTAGAACCAAACACCTTGAGATGCCTCACCAAAGAAATGTGACCATTCCACATTTTATAAAAAGTCATATTTCTAAGAGCATGAGATGGACACATTTTTTTGACATACATTGCACATAGAACCACATCAACCCAAAAAATCAACTTTACATTTTTGAGAAAGATCAAGGAAAAAACCATATTCAAGATATTCTTGTTCATTCCTTCATTTACATTGTTTTTTGAGGATTGTAGTGGAACTATGGTTTGATGTTGAATCCCATGTTGGAAAATATATTTTTAAAATTCATTAGATGTATATACTCCCCCATTATCAATACGAAGAGAGCCAATATGTGATTATGTTTAATTTTGAATCCATATATGAAATTTTTTAAAAGTTTCAAAAGTTTGAGATTTATCTTTCAATAAGTACACCCAACACATCCTAGTGTAACTATCAATAAAAGTCATCATATATTTATTTCCATTAGTAGATGGAACATGCATAGGGCCACATAAATTAAAACATATCAGTAAAAAAATTCTACATGGTTTGGAAGGGTTGTTTGATATGCTTTCGAAGCATACAAGCATCACATTGCTTCAATTTCCTAGGAATAGTAGACAAAAAAAAATCACCATTCTTTTATAGTAAATGAAGGTTTTCATAATTAATATGTCCAAATCTAACATGCCATAGGAGACTAGATGAAATGTACCTTCATTGTGATGAGAAAGGAGTACATAAATGTATGCATGATTCGATGTCCCTTCCAGCGTCAACAATATTTCATCTTCCACTCGACTCATGACAACCATGTTTTCAAAAGGCTTCCTTATTTTTGCTTTGTTATTGAAGATATGAATGGAGCGGCCTTGTTGTTGAATTTGCATAAGAGATGGCATTGCTTTGTAGCTTTGGAAGAGAGGGCCCATCATGCAAAAGAAAATATAAGAATCTAGGGAGTTTAAGCTTGATGGTGCCAATTCATGAGCTAAATACACTATATGATATGAATGGGAAAGTTAGTGTTTGTTGTGCTAAATTCCAATTCATAATAGTAAACAAAGTGCTTGAGGATTATGAGGTAAATTGCAAGTTTTACATGAGTTTTTATGTCTTTATATGTAATTCATGAGCTTAAAACATGAATTAAAAAAACACTAAACAACAACATAACAGTAATACACTCAGCAATTGATAAAGGAGTTCACCCCTCTTAGGCTACATCTCCTTGGTCCAACTTCCAATGGCTTGACCCAATCTCATTATGCTCAAAATACTTCAGTGATAAAGAGTACACAAAGTGTGCTGACCAAAAGAGTGGCTAGTTTCCCCTTCAAGGAAACATTCTCATGTAACGAATTCTCACTCTAAAAACATGACAAGCTACAGTCAGTCATGTAACAATCATCAAGAAAAGGGTTCTCAAATCAAGACCCCATACTCCATCTTACAATGAACATAACAAGTACATCAATACACTTGAAGTATTAAAAGAGAACTTTCCTCAAAGACATAATGAGAAAAGAGAAACATGAGCTACACCATAGATGCCTTAGTTGTTGCAGAAAACATATGAAGGCTAGAAAACCCCTACAAGGTCCTCTTCATTCTCAAAAGCCTTCAAAAATTGATTCAACCCCCTGGTTGATCCTAACACCCATAGACTTAAACCTGCAAAACGTCTCTTCAAAAGTGCTCCAATGGCTCTGAAACCTGTTCCATTAGCTTCAGAAGACCCAAAAATGTATGTCTAGCCTCTTCCTGCTCCTGAAAATACTAAAAATTGAAGAAATTATGAGCTCCCCTAGCTCTTGCACTATTCGCTCAACAAATTCCCCCAAATCTGGCACCAGTCCTACAATTTTTCTCCAATTTTCACTGACTGAGCACCAAATTGCCCAATATTCGAGCAGACTTGTCAGGGTGCTTAAAATTTCTCGAAGACCTTATTTCTGAAAATCCAGGCCACACGGCCGCCACATGTCCTGGGGCTGGCCCCCGTGGCTGTCCCCTTAACCCTTTTCCGCTTGGTGGTTTGTGCTTAGTGGTCAAGGCTCCTGATCACATGGTGGTGGTTAGGTTTCAGTGCTTTCGGAGATGGGCGGTTAGGCATATGGCTTGCTGACCTGCAATTGGAGCGTTCACATGGGTGGCGGTTTGTTAACACCCGACCGTTAAGGCTTGGGTTGCGGAACTATTTGCGGTAGTCACGGTGGTAAACACATGCAGGTGGTTTCGTTTAATGGTTATGGGTACCACTAAGGGGGCAGGCTAGGTCCTAGCTCCCACGCCCCCTGTTGTGGTCCCATGGCATGGGCGTGGCCTGAGGCTGGGCCTTAGCCCTACCCCACCCCCCCCAACACTATGTGCACCATATAGAGCAAATACCATATCTCCGTGAACTATAAACAAGCAATACACATGGTCTATTGGTCATGCATGTGGCTTGTATGGTGGAGGTTGTAGGTTCGACCCTTGTGGAGTTAATTAGGACTCTTAAAAGAAATTTAGTGACCCTTGGGCTGCCACATGGCAGCCTATGGTTGGCCACCAACCGACTAACCATATCACGCTACGTCAGATCCATTGAAATCGTGTCACTTGGCACCATCTAATTCGCAAAAGGAAAATAGTCAATGCATAGTCAACCTGCCACGTAGACATGCACAGTCAGCGCCATGTCAGCAGTACAAACTGCTGACTGGACTGTAATTTTTTTGTTGCAAAAATTTGCCTATTTTGAAAAATGAACAAAACTCGTTTCTAGGAGCATATGATCTATGTTTCACGTGAAATGAGTTGCTCCCGATTCAGGACGACGAACACTATGCAGTCATCCAGGTTCCACACTGATCCGACAATTTTGAATTTTGAGAAAATTTTTGAACTTCGGACAACTATACCATCCATATTGTCACTGAAATATTTAAATAAGTCTCTCTAGAAGGTCATGTGACATGTTGAACCCACGTCAAGCATCCATGCATCTCTTCTAGAAGGCAAATGAAGTATGAAGTAAATCTTTAGTTACTCCAATATTGTAATGTGAAACAATGTAATGAGCGGAGTTAGATGCTTTATCTTTCACTAGATCTAATTTCTTATGTATATCTTATTTATGATAGTGTTTGTCTTTCATCTTATCCTATGGGATTCTACATGTTGTTGCATTATGCCCATTTCTATTGCAATGAATATAATGAAGATTAGGTCTTTCTCCTGGAGTATGCCTACTCTATGGCGTTAGAATTCTTTCTTCCATGTCACCTTTTACTGCCACTTCCTCTAAAATAATCATGTGATTTATTCTTCCATTTCTAATCAAGGTATATGTTCTCTTTAATGGATTGTGCTACTATCTTCTGCTTTCTAAAGGATTTCTCATGTTCTACACCTTTCTCCACCAAAGAGCCAAATGTAATAGAATTCAAATGGTCACTAGTTTGTAGGGATTCAAGATAGTGAGAACACGTAGGGTAGATAGCCTTAATGAAGGTTGTGAGAGGAAGTTATATCTTCACTTATATGGAATCTATGTCATGTATGATGGATTTGATCTTAGAAACAAGGTGATAGGATCATCATCCTTCAACTCTAGGTTGAAGAGCTTGCCCAATAGTTGCAATAGTTCTAGTTTTGTATGTGACTAATACAAGTCCCTTAACTTATTTACAACACCACAAGAATACTTAATGGAAAAAATATGGTGGCTCGCCTCTTCACTTATGGATGCAACAATCAGGACATAAACTTTATTGTATTTTTTCTTCCATATGGCTTCTTGGGTCCAATATCCTCCTCTCATTTTCCGATGCCAACTTCTCCTTCACAAATGTTGGCCCACAAGTCATTGAATATTACAATGTTTTTTATCCTTCAAGACCACTCTTGGTAGTTCTCCTTACTAGTTAGCATCGTGCTGAAAATGGAGATGAGAGAATGCATCTTCAAACATAGATCTTAGTTGGGGTCTAGATAAACAAAATATCTGCAATAAAGATTTTGTGAAAAAAATATCTAACCAGATAGCAAGAACCCTTGATCAAGTTTTAAATTGTGGTCAACACTATGATTTTCATACATCTTAGTCACATCACCTTCTCTCGGTGCATCTTTAATCAAAGGTATACCTAAACATCTTTGTAAGTATTTGAGATCACATGTAAAATAAATGTGAATCACATGCAAAATTGCTTGAAAAAATGTGATATGGGTGTTTATATTCAATGCCAAATGTAAATTCTAATTAGATATTAATATTACCATGGAATTATTTGATCCCATAAAACCAAGAAATTAATAACCTTAAAAAAGACTAGGTCGTGTATGTGGGTGAAATACTCGATAATGGAGTAGTTCACACATCCAATTCCTCAGGCTTAGGATTCCATGCAAAGGACATATTGATGAATAGGATGGCACATAGATGAGTTACAATTGAAATGAAGAAGAGAAAAAGTGTATGGAGAATGGTCTAACAGGTGGAGAATGGAAGACAATGGAAGACAAGTAGAGAGGTAGGTCTCATTAGTGAATTTGAGGTAAAAAATGGGTCTCAAAACAAAAATTTACAACCAAAATCAACTTTATAAAAACCAATGGGATTCAAGATGATGACGTAAATCATGGGGATGATTCAACATTTTTGGAGTAAAAATTTAAAAAGATTAAAAAATTAAAAAAAAAACTACTTTTTCGATTCATATTTTCAACTTATCTCCTTACAATTTTACTCAAATTTGGAGTGGGAGCATTCATTGGATGCAGAATTTAATTCTTCATCCAAGGAGTACCCATGTTGCATATTTTCAATGGACCCTGCTACACAAAAACTGAGAAATATATGAAAAACATGATCGCAATCATATTTTTCATTTTTCGTGTAGCATGATCCATCAAAAGTATGCAACATGGGTACTCCTTGTACGAGGAATTAAATTATGCATCCAATGAGTGCTCCCGCTCCAAATTTGAGTAAAATTGTAGGGTGATAAGTTGAAAATACGAGTTGAAAAAATATTTTTTCCCCTCTAAAATTTGATGATGTAATCTAATCTGATTTTATTATTTCCACTATTAATTTAAAATGTTCTTTAGAAGGCCCATTTTATACCTCAAAATTTCTCTAATGGAACATGAATAATCAGATAGTTAAAATAACTAGCTTTAATACCATGGCAGCTGAGGAATAGCTATGCTTGTGTGTCTTTTATTTCACTACTCAAAGTTGAATATATACAAAAAAATGTAGCTACTTACTTCACCTTCTATAAGGGACTCTTGGTCTTCCTCCTAACTCCTTTTTTTATTAATATGTATGTATGTATGCACATTAATAATCCCAAAGGATTATGTGTCTAACACATAGATATATGTGGTACAACCTTTTAATTTGTTCATTGAGGTTGACACGATTCATAAGATCCTAACTGATGTTAACCAAGAAAAATGGTTCATTAATGTCCGTAGCACTTATTAATATCTATCGCTTGTGCTAAAGTTTGTATTGGTACCTATCTAAGTGGTCCATTCCACAATTTCATGACTCCATGCCCAACTACACTATATGTATGCCTGATCAAAGTCTTAAGGCCTTACAACAATCCATGCTCCTATGCAACATGTATGCCTAAACAATAGGTCTTATAACTTCTTAGGAAAATACACTTGTCTTGGACAAAACCCCGTAGGGTGTTCACACACCATTGCAACTCTCTTCACATGCTGACTCCTTCACTAAAGTTCAAACCATTGACTCTGTTTTCATTTTCTCATCCATACTACCACTTTCTCGCTACATCTCTAGCTTTGTTGATCCATACCTTGACCTAGCCTTTCAACATTATTTGCACTCACCTAATCCACACAATCTCTCATCAGCACAACTAGCACCCTTTTAATGGGCCTCATTCACTTTTTCCACATCCATTCTAGTCTTGATGCACATATGCAATCTTTTTGAGCTTCAGGTTAATGAGAACCCATGGTTTTGCCTGTGGTAATCGTGTGGAATATAGCTTATTTAAAGGAATAAAGGCTCTAGGTAAATTCATGGTGACCAGTGGGATCCCAACAATGGTGTCTTTAGACACGACCACTCCTTAGTGTTTCATGATTCTAACAACTCGCATCAGAGCTCAGTCAAGTTATCAATGGTTTTCGAACTCCAAGTTTATGAGAACCCATGGTTTTTCCCATGGTATTTATGTGGAATATAGCCTATTTAAAGACAAAAAGACTTTAGGTAAATTGATCCTGGTGACCAGTAGGACCCAAGACTAGTGTCTTTAGGCACCACCACTTCTCTTCCTTCCTAGTGCATAGTGTGTTCATATTAACCATCGTTGATACGTTTAATCCATTTACATAAGATGTCTGACGTTTATATTTTTTTCAATTGTAAAGAAACATGAAATCAAAGATGGAAAGTTACATGAGAAATTTGTATAATTCCAAAGAATAGCATGGCAAGTGGGTGCCTTCATCTTCCTGCCAACAATTTAATTAGTGACTATGGAGTTGAGATGCTACATGCTTAGGTATCCTTGAACTGAAATCTAACTCAAGTATTAACTCAAGTAAATCAAGTACAAACTCAAGTAAATAAAGTACTAACTCAAGTAAATACAACAGTTGGAAAGCATAAGATCGTACTCCATAGCTTCTTGATGAATTGTAACTTATTTTTCCATTTACACCACTCGGGAGTCGGGGAGTTTGCTAGATTATATTCTTCTTAAAAACATCACTAAACCCTAAATAATATGCCCTTTTGTTATTATCTTCATATACAATGATTTGGGTTTGCTCGCCCAGTCTTTCTCCCTGTGCATGCAAAGTAAGATGACCTATTCAGCAGTTGCACTTAAACTTAGATTGATGCACTGAAAAATAACCAATTCATATTGATATATGATACTGCGAAGGAATGATCCACCTATCTTTTGGAAAATGTTTAATTGGATGCATGATGGCTGATTGGTTTTGACAAATGCGGTCCTTTTTTGGGTGTCAGGAGAATGTTGTTTAAAATTGGTTGATTGTCGCTTTGTCACCTGGAAAGTTTAGATAGAGGTTGGTTTTTTTGGGTTGGTAAGTGGTTTAAAGAGGCCAAGTTTTTACTTGGAAAACAAAAAAAAATTAGGTATGTTTTTAACAAAATTGGGGTTATAGCTATTCATCTTCAAGATTTTCTTGGTGCCCAAGATAGTGTTGAATCCATTTACATCATAAAAAATAATGAGTTGTCTTTAGTGAGAACTTTTGGAAGCTTTTCCAGTGGGTTTTTCCGATCTAAATTTTCTAAAATCTGGTACGAATTTATTGAAATCACAAGCTTGATGGGCAACCCCTGCACAATTGAAGTTCCCTAGGGGTTTTCAAGTGTTGAATCCATATATATATAATCAAAAAACTAGTTTAAGTAACATAAATCAAGAGTTCACCTCAAAATTTTCAGCTGGATTCGAGCACACGAAAATCCAAAAAATCACACTAAAGACAACTCCAAAAAATAATTCAAACACTCTCACGATGAAGGTAAAAAATAAAACACCTATCAGGACAATTTTCAGAAATTTTTTATGAAGCACTGGGGAGACTTCAAGGAATATTTTAATGATGCACAAGGGAGATTTCAAGGAATTTTTCAATGAGGCACTGGGGAGATTTCAAGGATACCAAAGATACCATCTGATGGATTTGAAAACATGTCGTTGAGTTCAAATATTTAACTCTTGACTTTCACTATTGTCAGGGTAAATGAAAGCACTGTGATTTTTTTTTCTTCGGAAAAACAAAACAAATATAAATGTTAGTATGAGTGTTACATTGTTCATAACCAATCAAGTCTAATGTGTCTCTTTGGAGGTGGGAAACTTTTTAAGTTTGCAGTATCATGAATGTGCAGCTTAGATTTCAATTTTATTTGTTGAGTTGAGTCTGTGTTAATTTCAATTCTATAGGTCTAGTTGAAATTGCAAATCAGAAAAACTTATAATCATTTATTTATGTAAATTAAAATATGATTTTGGTTAGAACCTTAGTTTGCATGTCAAAGACAATTTTAGTTGAAATTTTTTGTGCCATCTAGAATGTTGTTTTGGTTTTTTGTTGTTGTTAGAAGTGAGTTTTGTTTACTCATCGTAATATTGTGCTAAATAATAATTTTGCTTATGTGTTTTATTTTATTACTCGAAGTTGAATATATATAAAGAAGGCGACTGCCCTATTTATCTTTTATAAAGGATTCTTGGTCTTTCTCATGACTCCTCATTTCATCTCTCTATGTTTAATAACAATCTCGAAGGATTATATGTTTGAAATTTCCCCACAAGTAATTTGTCTTAGATGAATAGTTTTTACTTCTACATGATATCAAATCAAATTATACATTTAGTTGATGTGCTTGGTTTGATCATGGAATCTAGATTTTTGGCCAACATGATTGCGGAAGTATTATGAACCAAAAGAAGGGTAGAATTCACTTGTTTCTCTTGCAAATCTTTAGGTATGTTCCTAGTCCACACAACCTACTTTTATGCTTCTACAACTACTATATTTATTGCCCCTACCGTGGAATGTGCTAGAACTAATTGTTTGTGTGACCTCTAGGAGACAACTGTTGATCCATGATTCACGAGATATTTTGAAGTTGAAGCTCCATTTTATTTACCCCCCATCAAAATTTTCATCAAAATATCATATTAAGCTGAAGTCATCCACCTTGGAATATTTGAATCCAAAATCTTGAGTTCCCTTCAAGTCTTTTAGAACTCTTCTTGCAATAGATCAATATCCTTCACAAAGGTTTTTCATAAACCTAGAAATAATGTGAACAAAAAATGAAATATATTCTCTGGTGCTACTAAAGTAGATAATAACTCCTACAAGTTGTCTATACTTGGTTGCATCCTCAAATTCATTCACTTCTTTTGATGTGAGATTCAAATTTTGTTCCATTGGAATAGAAAGAGGGTTGCATTCAACTATGCCAAGCATGTTTAATAGCACTCCAATATACTTGTTTTGACATATGAATATGTACTTTAGATGTTGAGTCACTTCAATTCCTACGAAGTAGTGAAGATGTCACAAATTTTTCATCTCAAATCCCTTCTTCAACTTTTTCTTTGTGGATGCAATATAGCTTTATGCCTGTCATGAATAGATCATATACATTCACTACAATATATACACTAGTTTTTCCAATTTTCTTGACAAATATAGTTGCATCATCAAGATTAAAGTGCTTGAAATTCAATTTTACATGATGTTCCAGTAACTTTTCATACCGACATCACAGTTATTTTTTTACACCATATAAAATTTGATGAGTTTAAATACCTTCTTTTCTTGTCCCTTCAAAACAATACCTTCAGGATGAGACATGAAGAATAAAGAAACCTTCACATCCATTTAAAATTAGTTGTTGATCATCTTATTTATTTGGTGTTGTATGTGGATGATATCTTGTTGATTGGAAATGACAAGTAAATCATCTAGGAAGTGAAAACTTAGTTGTCACCTAAATCTGACATGAAGAATCTTGGTGCTGAAAATTTCGTTTTGGGCATGAAAATTAAAACAAAAATCTAGCAAAGAAAAAACTTTGGTTAGAGGAAACATGTTAAGACAATTTTCCAGAGGTTTAATATGCATGAATGTAAACCAGTAAAAGACCTTATTCTTGTAGGTAAAAAGTTATTTGCACAACAATGTCCCAAGACACATGAGGAGGAAGAGGACATGTCTCATGCTATATATGTTAGTGCAGCTGGAAGTTTCATGTATGTAATGGTCTGTACAAGACCAAACATTGCACATGCAATGGAAGTGTTGGAAAAGTATATGTCAAAACCAGGGAAAGAGCATTGGACAATAATAAAAAGAGTTTTCAAGTATTCACGCGGCACTATTGGTTATGGATTATACTACCCAGGATGATCAAGGTTGGATAAAGTGTTGGATATACATGGTTTTTTTGATGTAGACTGGGTTGGAGATTTAGATTGTAGAAGATTTAAAGTGGGTATGCATTTAATCTGTTTGGAGGAGCAATCTAATGAGTGAGCAAGAGATGGTTTGTAGTGATACTCTCAAGTACATAAGTTGAATACATATCAACCACTTATGCAAACAAGAAAGTAGTATGGTTGTAGAGATTGTGTTTAGGTACTAGGTTGGTGTAACGAGTTGTGAGGATAGATTATGACAGTGATAATGCAATATTCCCAATGATCAGCATATCATTCTATAACAGAGGATATTGGTGTTCAATATACCTTTGCGAGAGATATTGGCGAAAAAATGGAAGTTTTGCCAGTGAAAGCAGGGACTTTGAAGAACGTTACAGATTCAAAGATGTCAATTCAATATGTGGAACCCTTTCAATGGCTTGTCATGGGAAAATTTGAAATGGTCGTCCGATGTTGATGCAAGCTTGGTGGCCTCTTCTAAAAGCCTCTCGCTACTTTATTGGGGGAGATTTCGAGAAACCACCCGATGAGCATTTTCAGAAGACTCTGGATGGTGATAAGAAATCTCATGATGGTTTGCCACCCGGGAGATTTAAAAACAGTTGTCCACGACAATTTCAGAAATCTTTAAATGAAGCGCTCCACTGGGGAGATTTCAAGATACCATGGACGCAGATATCAAAGATACCACCTGATGGATTCCAAAACATGTCGTTGGATTCAATTAAAAAATATCATCGAGTTATTTTTTAACTTTCCAATCGAACATTTAAAAAAGGTTCCACGACTTTCAATTGGTATTTTTAAACTTTCATAGCCAATGAAGTTTAAAGCCGTCTTTTTGGTGCGAAACACTAACTATGCGTTATCATGAATGTGCAGATTAGATTTCAATTTTATTTGTTGAGTTGAGTGTCTGCTTGTTGTTTCAATTCTAAACATCAAGTTGAGTTTGCAGATATGGAAAACTCATAATGGTAATTCAAACTATGATTTTGGTAGAGCAAATATAAAAATAAAAATTGTGAAGTTTAGAATGGTGCTTTTCCAAAAGGAGTTTTGTTTATTCATCTTAGTGTGAGGTTGAGGAATGCTTGGTATGTTTTATTTCATTACTCAAAGTTGAATATATATAATGAAGGTGGATACTCATTTCATTTTCATTTTTTATAAGGGATTTTAGATTTTTTCATGATTTTTTATTTAATTTATCTATGTACAATAATAATCTCAAAGGATTATATGTTTGACATGTTTTTTGTTTAAGCAATTTGTTTCAAATGAATAGTCAATCTCTACATCATATCAAAGCAAATGATAGTTTGCTTTGATGTGCTTGTTTCGGTCATGGAATTTGGGATTCTTGGTCAATTTGATTGCAAAAGTATTGTCAACTAGAAGAGGGTTGAATTCACTTGTTTCTCTTGCAAATCTTCAAATATTTTCTTGAGACACACAATCTTCGTTTTTGCTTCTATAGATTTTATGTATCCTGAGACTATTGTGGAATTTATTGGAACTAATTATTTAAGTAATCTCCAAGAGACAAATGTCGATCCAAGACTCATGAGATAACCTGGAAGTTGAAATTCCATTTAATTTATCTCCATCAAACTCTTAATCATATTATCGTATTAATATGAAGTCATCCACCTTGAAATATTTAAGTCCAGATTCTTAAGTTCCTTTCAATTATTTTAGAACTCTTTTTGCAACAGAGCAATGCTCTTCACAAATATTTTGCATAAACCTAGAATTAATCCCAACAACAAATGAAATATTTATTCTTGTGGTAGTAAGGTATATAAGACTTCCAATATGTTGTCTATACTTAGTTACATCCTCAAATTCATTCCCTTCTTTTGGTGTGAGCTTCAACTTTTGTTTAATTGGAATAGAAAGAGGGTTACATTTAACGATGCCAAACTTGTTCAACAACTTTTCAATGTACTTATTGTGGCAAATAAATATGTAATTTGGATGTTGAGTCATTTCAATGCCCATGTCGTAGTCACAGATGTCCCAAATCTATCATCTAAAATCAACTATATCTTTATAGATGCAATATAGCTTCCATTGTTCGCTATCATCAATAGATCATCTACATACACTATAAGATATGCAATAGTTTTTCCAAGTTTATAGACAAACATAGTCTCATCATCAAGATTAAAGTGCTTGAAATTCAATTTCAAAAGATGCTCAGCTCAATTTTCATACTAGGCTCACAGTGCTTGTTATAGTCCATATTAAGATTTCATGAGTTTACATATTCTCTATTCTTGTCCCATCACAACAAAACCTCCAGGCAAAGACATGAAGACATTCGTTTTCAAGTCCCCATTCAAGAAAGTAATCTTCACATTAATGACTTTTCCATCCGCTTGTGTTGCCAAGGTAAATAGAGTACAAATGTTGGCCCATTTTGTTGTGGTTGCAAAAGTATCCTCATAATCAATACATTATTTTGGTGCAAATCCTTTTGTCATGAGGCTTGTTATTTTTTGTCAAGTGAGCCTTTTGATTTGTACTTATTCAAGTAGACCCACTTGCAACTAATTTGTTTGGTTCCAAATGGAGGGTCCACCAACTTCCATGTCCCATTCTTGATCAGAGTGTCATATTCCTTCTACACTACTTCTTTTCAATCATAATGAGAAGCAAATTTTTCAAAGGAAGTTGGCTTTAAAGTTAATATATAAATTCAATTCATGATCATATGAAACATCCATAACATCTACATCACCTGAATCTGAATTAGCTATGTTACCTCCATCCTATTAGGTGGAACTTCTAGTTCCCATATTTCTAACCTTATCAAGATGAACACTTTCAAGTGTTTTGACAAGCCATTTTAATGGGCCTTTCTAAGATGGTCCAACTTTGTCCACTGATTGAGATGGTACTACATCAAGGTTTATCCTTTTAAGTCTGTTAATCACATCATTCAAGGGATCTTCCTAATCTAACAAAGTGGACGTGACTTCTTCACAAAGACTTCATGACAGGGAGATGATGCTTCAGAAGGAGATGCCAAATATTGATCCAAGATAGGGATCCCCTCTTCAAGATGTGGAATCTCATCATCAAATTAATGATATGTCTTTACAATAGTGAATCTATCCAAATAATCAAGCTATCGCTCAATAATTTTCTCATTCTTGGAATATTCAAGAAAAATTACATCTCTAAAAAGAATGAACTTCTTTTTTCCCTCATCATAAATATGATATGATTTAGTGGTATTTACCCCAAGAACATGCACCTCCTACTCCTTGCATTAAGCTTGTCTCTTTGCTCCTGAGGAATAGAGGTATTGCAAGTAGAACCAAACACCTTGAGATGCCTCACCAAAGAAATGCGACCATACCACATTTTATAAAGAGTCATATTTCTAAGAGCATGAGATGGACACATGCTTTTGACATACATTGCACATAGAACCACATCAACCCAAAAAATCAACTTTACATTTTTGAGAAGATCAAGGAAAAAACCATATTCAAGATATTCTTGTTCATTCCTTCATTTACACTGTTTTTTTAGGATTGTAGTGGAACTATGGTTTGATGTTGAATCCCATGTTGGAAAATATAGTTTTAAAATTCATTAGATGTATATACTCCCCCATTATCAATATGAAGAGAGCCAATAAGTGATTATGTTTCATTTTGAATCCATATATGAAATTTTTTAAAAGTTTCAAAAGTTTGAGATTTATCTTTCAATAAGTACACCCAACACATCCTAGTGTAATTATCAATAAAAGTCATCATATATTTATTTCCATTAGTATATGTAACATGAATAGGGCCACATAAATAAAAAAATATCAGTAAAAAATTTCTACATGGTTTGGAAGGGTTGTTTGATATGCTTTCGAAGGATACAAGCATCACATTGCTTCAGTTTCCTAGGAATAGTAGACAAACCAAAAGCATTGTTCTTTTAAAGTAAATGAAGGTTTTCATAATTAATATGTCCAAATCTAACATGCCATAGGAGACTAGATGAAAATGTACCTTCATTGTGATGAGAAAGCAGTACATAACTTTATGCATGATTCGATGTCCCTTCCAACTTCAACAACCTTTCATCTTCCACTCGAGTCATGACAACCATGTTTTCAAAAGGCTTCCTTATTTTTGCTTTGCCATTGAAGATATGAATGGAGTGGTCTTGTTGTTTAATTTGCATAAGAGATGGCATTGCTTTGTAGCTTTGGAAGATAAGGCCCATCATGCAAAAGAAAATCTAAGAATCTATGGAGTTTAAGCTTGATGGTGCCAATTCTCGAAGGTTTGAGACTTAATTTATCTGTTAAATACACTATATGATATGAATGGGAAAGTTAGTGTTTGTTCTAAATTCCAATTCATAATAGTAAACAAAGTGCTTGAGGATTATGAGGTAAATTGCAAGTTTTACATGAGTTTTTATGTCTTTATATGTAATTCATGAGCTTAAAACATGAACTAAAAAAAACATTGAACAAAAACATAACAATAATACACTCAGCAATTGATAAAGGAGTTCACCCCTCTTAGGCTACATCTACTTGGTCCAGCTTCCAATGGCTTGACCGAATCTCATTATGCTCAAAATACTTTAGTGATAAAGAGTACACAAAGTGTGTTGACCAGAAGAGTGGCTAGTTTCCCCTTCAAGGAAATATTCTCCTACAACGAATTCTCACTCTAAAAACATGACAACCTACAGTCAGTCATGTAACAATCATCAAGAAAAGGGTTCTGAAATCAAGGCCCCATACCCCATCATATAATGAACATAACAAGTACATCAATACACTTGAAGTACTAAAAGAGAAATTTCTTGAAATACATAATGAGAAAAGATATGAAGGCTAGAAAACCCTTACAAGGTCCTCTTCATTCTCAAAAGCCTTCAAAAATTGATTCAACCCCCTGGTTGATCCTAGCACCCGTAGACTTAAACCTGCAAAACGTCTCTTCAAAAGTGCTCCAATGGCTCTAAAACTTGTTCCGTTAGCTTTAGAAGACCCAAAAATGTATGTATAGCCTCTTCCTGCTCTTGAAAATACTAAAAATTGAAGAAGTTATGAGCTCCTCTAGCTCTTGCACTATTTGCTCAACAAATTCCCCCAAATCTGGCACTAGTCCTATAATTTCGCTCCAATTTCCGCTAACTAAGCACCAAATTGCCCAATATCCTGGTAGATTTGTTGGGGCGCTTAAAATTTCTTGAAGGCCTTATTTCTGAAAATCCAGGCCACATGGCCACCACATGTCCTGGGGCTGGCCCCCATGGCTAGCCCCTTAACCCTCTTTTGCTCGGTAGTTTGTGCTCGGTGGTCAAGGACCCTGCTCACATGGTGGCGGTTAGGTCTCGGTGGTTTCGGAGGCAGGCAGTTAGGCATACGACTTGCTGACCGGCGGTTGGAGCGTTCACATGGGTGGCGGTTTGTTAACGCCCGGCCGTTAAGGCTTGGGTTGCGGAACTGTTTGCGGTAGCTGCGGTGGTAAATACATGCAGGTGGTTTCATTTAACGGTTATGGGTACCACTAAGGGGGAGGGCTAGGTCCTAGCCCCCAGGCCCCCTGTCCGCGGTCCCGTGGCGTGGGGGTGGCCTGGGGCTGGGCCTTAGCCCTACCCCCCACAACACTATGTGCACCATATACAACAAATACCATATCTCCGTGAACTATAAACAAGCAATACACATGGTCTATTGGCAATGCATGTGGCTTGTATGGTGGAGGTTGTAGGTTCGACTCCTATGGAGTTAATTAGGACTCTTAACAAATTTTTGGTGACCCTCGGGCTGCCACGTGGCAGCTTGTGGTTGGCCACCAACCGACTAACCATATCACTCTACATTAGAGCCATTGAAATCATGTCACTTGGCACCATCTAATTTGCCGGAGGAAAAAAATCAATGCATAGTCACCTTGCCACATAGGCATGCACAGTCAGTGCCATGTTAGCAGTACAAACTGTTGACTGGACTGTCATTTTTTTTTGTTGCAAAAATTCACCTATTTTGAAAAACAAACAAAACTCATTTCTGGGAGCATATGATCTATGTTTCACGTGAAATGAGTTGCACTGGATTCAGGATTACGAACAGTATGCAGTCGTTCAGGTTCCACACTGATCTGACAATTTTTAATTTTGAGAAAAAATTTGAGCTCCAGATCACTTTATCATCTATATTGTCACTGAAATATTTAAATAAGTCTCTCTAGAAGGTCATGTGACATGTTGAACCCACTTCAAGCATCCATGCATCTCTTCTAGAAGCGAATGAAGTATGAAGTAAATCTTTAGTTACTCCAATATTGTAATGTGAAACAATGTAATGAGCGGAGTTAGATGCTTTATCTTTCACTAGATCTAATGTTTTATGTCTATCTTATTTATGATCGTGTTTGTCTTTGATCTTATCCTATGGGATTCTACATGTTGTTGCATCATGCCCATTTCTATTGCAATGAATATAATGAAGATTAGGTCTTTCTCCTTGAGTATGCCTAACCTATGGCGTTAGAGTTCTTTCTTCCATGTCATATTTTACTGCCACTTCCTCTAAAATAATCATGTGATTTATTATTCCATTTCTAATCAAGCTATATGTTCTCTTCAATGGCTTGTGCTACTATCTTCCTCTTTCCAAAGGATTTCTCATGTTCTACACCTTTCTCCACCAAAGAGCCAAATGTAATAGAATTCAAATGGTCACTAGTTTGTAGGGACTCAAGATAGTGAGAACATGTAGGGTAGATAGCCTTGATGAAGGTTGTGAGAGGAAGTTATATCTTCACTTCTATGGAATCTATGTCATGTATGATGGATTTGATCTTAGAAAGAAGATGATAGGATCATCATCCTTCAACTCTAGGTTGAAGAGCTTGCCCAATAGTTGCAATAGTTCTAGTTTTGTATGTGACTAATACAAGTCCCTTAACTTATTTACAACACCACAAGAATACTTAATGGAAAAATATGATGGCTCGCCTCTTCACTTATGGATGCAACAATCAGGACATAAACTTTATTGTATTTTTTCTTCCATATGGCTTCTTGGGTCCAATATCCTCCTCTCATTTTCCAATGCCAACTTCTCCTTCACAAATGTTGGCCCACAAGTCATTGAATATGACAATGTTTTTTATCCTTCTAGACCACTCTTGGTAGTTCTCCTTACTAGTTAGCACCGTGCTAAAAATGGAGACGAGAGAATGCATCTTCAAACATAGATATTAGTTAGGGCCTAGATAAACAAAATATCTGCAATAAAGGTTTTGTGAAAAGAATAGCTAACCAGATAGCAAGAACCCTTGATCGAGTTTTAAATTGCGGTCAACACTATGAATTTCATACATCTTGGTCACATCACCTTCTCTTGGCACATCTTTAATCAAAGGTATACCTAAAAATCTTTGTAAGTATTTGAGATCATATGTAAAATAGATGTGAATCACATGCAAAATTTCTTGAAAAAATGTGATATGGGTGTTTATATTCAATGCCAAATTTGAATTCTAATTAGATATTGATATTACCATGGAATTATTTGATCCCATAAAACCAAGAAACTAATGACCTTAAAAAAGACTAGGTCGTGTATGTGGGTGAAATACTCGATAGTGGAGTAGTTCACACATCCAATTCCTCGGGCTTAGGATTCCATGCAAAGGACATATTGATGAATAGGATGGCACATAGATGAGTTACAATTGAAATGAAGAAGAACGGAAGTGTATGGAGAATGGTCTAACGGGTGGAGAATGGAAGACAATGGAAGACGAGTAGAGAGGTAGGTCTCATTATTGAATTTGAGGTAAAAAATGGGTCTCAAAACAAAAATGTACAACCAAAATCAACTTTATAAAAACCAACAAGATTCAAGATGATGATGTAAATCATGGGGATGATTCACCATTTTTGGAGTAAAAATTTAAAAAGATTAAAAAATTTAAAAACTACTTTTTCGATTCATATTTTCAACTTATCTCCATACGATTTTACTCAAATTTGGAGCAGGAGCATTAATTAGATGTGGAATTTAATTCCTCATCCAAGGAGTACCCACGTTGCATACTTTCGATGGACTCTGCTACACAAAAACTGAGAAATACATGAAAAACGTGATTGCAATCATATTTTTCATTTATTTCTCATTTTTCGTGTAGCATGGTCCATCAAAAGTATGCAACATGGGTACTCCTTGTATGAGGAATTAAATTATGCATCCAATGAGTGCTCCCGCTCCAAATTTGAGTAAAAATGTAGGGTGATAAGTTGAAAATACAAGTTGAAAAAAATAATTTTTTTCCCTCTAAAATTTGCTGATTTAGTCTAATCCTATTTTATTATTTTCACTATTAATTTAAAATGTTCTTTAGAAGGCCCATTTTATACCTCAAAATTTCTCTAATGGAACATGAATAATTAGAGAGTTAAAATAACCAGTTTTAATACCATGGCAATTGAGGAATAGCTATGCTTGTGTGTATTTTATTTCACTACTCAAAGTTGAATATATACAAAAAATGTAGCTACTCACTTCACCTTCTATAAGTGACCCTTGGTCTTCCTCGTGACTCCTTTTTTTATTAATATGTATGTATGTATGCACATTAATAATCCCAAAGGATTATGTGTCTAACACATAGATATATGTGGTACAAACTTTTAATGTGTTCATTGAGGTTGACATGATTCATAAGATCCTAACTGATGTTAACCAAGAAAAATGGTTCATTAATGTCTGTAGCACTTATTAATACCTATTGCTTGTGTTGAAGTTTGTATTGGTACCTATCCAAGTGGTCCATTCCACAATTTCATGACTCCATGCCCAACTACACTATATGTATGGCTAATCAAAGTCTTAAGGCCTTACAACAATCCATGCTCCTATGCAACATGTATGCCTAAACAATAGGTCTTACAATTTCTTAGGGAGATACACTTGTCTTGGACAAAACCCCTCAGGGTGTTCACACACCATTGCAACTCTCATCACATGCTGACTCCTTCACTAAAGTTCAAACCATTGACTCCGTTTTCATTTTGTCATCCATACTACCACTCTCTCGCTACATCTCTAGCTGTGTTGATCCATACCTTGACCTAGCCTTTCAACATTATTTGCACTCACCTAATCCACACGATCTCTCATCAACACAACTAGCACCCTTTTAATGGGCCTCATTCACTTTTTCCACAACCATTGTAGCCTTGTGATGCACATATGCAATCTTTCCGAGCTCGTAGGTTAATGAGAACCCATGGTTTTTCCCGTGGTACTCGTGTGGAATATAGCTTATTTAAGGCATAAAGACTCCAGGTAAATTCATGGTGACTAGTGGGATCCCAACAATGGTGTCTTTAGACACGACCACTCCTTATTGTTTCATGATTCTAACAACTCGCATTAGAGCTCAGTCAAGTTACCAATGGTTTTTGAACTCCAAGTTTATGAGAAACCATGGTTTTTCCCATGGTATTTATGTGGAATATAGCCTATTTAAAGATAAAAAGGCTTTAGGTAAATTGATCCTGGTGACCTGTAGGACCCAAGACTAGTGTCTTTAAGCACCACCACTTCTCTTCCTTCCTAGTGCATAGTGTGTTCATATTAAACATTGTTGATACCTTTAATACGTTTACATAAGATGTTTGACATTTATATTTATTTTCAATTGTAAAGAAACATGAAAGCAAAGATGGAAAGTCACATGAGAAATTTGTATAATTCCAAAGAATAGCATGGCAAGTGGGTGCCTTCATCTTCCTGTGAACAATTTGATTAGTGACTATGGAGTTGAGATGCTACATGCTTAGGTATCCTTGAACTGAAAGATAACTCAAGTAGTAACTCAAGTACTCAAGTACTCACTCGAGTAAATACAACAGTTTGAAAGCACAAGAATGTACCCCATAGCTTCTTGATGAATTGTAACTTATTTTTCCATTTACGCCACTCGGGAGTTGGGGAGTTTGCTAGATTATATTCTTCTTAAAAACATCATTGAACCCTAAATAATATGCCCTTTTTTTATTATCTTCATATACAGTGATTTGGGTTTGCTCGCCCAGTCTTGCTCCTATGCATGCAAGGAAAGGTGACCTATTCAGAAGATGCACTTAAAACTTAGATTGACGCACTGAAAAATAACCAATCCATATTGATATATGATACTGCGAAGGCATGATCTGCTATCTTTTGGAAAATGTTTAATTAGATGCATGATGGCTGATTGGTTTCGACAAATGTGATCCTTTTTTGGGTGTCAGGGGAATGTCGTTTAAAATTGGTTGACTGTCGCTTTGTCACCTAGAAAGTTTAGATAGAGATTGGTTTTTTTGGGTTGGTGAGTGGTTTAAAGAGGCCATGTTTTTACTTGGAAAACAAAATAATTTTAGGTATGATTTTAACAAAATTAGGGTTATAGCTATTCATCTTCAAGATTTTCTTGGTGCCCAATATAGTGCTAAATCCATTTACATCACAGAAAACAATGATTTGTCTTTAGTGAGACTTTTTGGAAGATTTTCCAGTGTGTTTTTTCGGCCTAATTTTTCTAAAATCCAGTAGGAATTTATTGAAATCACAAGCTTGATGGGTAACCCTTGCACAATTGAAGTTCCCTAGGGGTTTTTCAAGTGTTGAATCCATATATATAATCAAAAAACCAGTTTAAGTAACACAAACCAACATTTCACCTCAAAATTTCGGTCGGATTCCAGCACTGGAAAGTCCAAAAAATCACACTAAAGACAACTCCAAAAAATAATTTAAACACTCTCATGATGAAGGTAAAAAATAAAACACCTGTCAGGACAATTTTCAGAATTTTTTTATGAAGCACTGGGGAGACTTCAAGGAATATTTTAATGACGCACAAGGGAGATTTCAAGGAATTTTTCAATGAGGCACTAGGGATATTTCAAGGATACCAAAGATACCATTGATGGATTTGAAAACATGTCGTTGGGTTCAAATATTTAACTCTTGACTTTCACTATTGTCGGGGTAACTGAAAGCACTACGATTTTTTTTCTTTGGGAAAACAAAACAAATATAAATGTTAGTATGAATGATACATTGTTCATAACCAATCAAGTCTAATGTGTCTCTTTGGAGGTGGGAAACCTTTTAAGTTTGTAGTATCATGAATGTGCAGCTTAGATTTCAATTTTATTTGTTGAGTTGAGTGTGTGTTAATTTCTTTTTTTGTTGAAGTAAGCGTCGGACATTCTAATCAAATTAATAAAAAAACCATATTACAAAATTTACAAATGAGAAGTGGACCACATATAGCCTAGGAAACTGAGCCTATGGCCCACTATCCGAGCCCCAGACCCAGAAAAACATGACATCGAAACCAAAAGGATACTCGACCGCCCAGATTGGTCGATCTATTGTCAGATATCTAACAATCAAGAACAATATCGAACACCTAACAAGCATACCCTTTAACTCTTGAATCAGACCCGATAAGCCTTTAGAGACCGCTCTATAAAAATTTCAGGTCCGTTTTGGCTGATAACCCTCGCGCATGTAGTCTGCCCAAAATCCACCAGATGCCAGCGATTCACACCCGTCCAAGTGATTCTCGATGTTTAACCCTACTTTCGGACCCGAAGCCTAATAAAGCTACTGTTAAAGTTGATTTCAGGTCCATTTGGCTTGGTAACCACCTTGCTATTTGCCACGCAGAATTGATAAGATTGTTGTTATTTATCTTATTTGCTCGCACTTTAACCAAGCTCCCTGCATAGCCAATGAAAGGTCGATCTGTAGTATAATTCAAATTCATATAAATATTTGTGTTTTCAATTGAAACCTACCCGAGAACCTTGGGTGTTTAAAGTTCTGGCCCATATTTTGGCCTAAGGATCGACCCTTCTTTACGTATAAATCCCTAAACTGCTGCATCATGTGGACTAAAAATCAATTGTTTCAGAAGTCTACAACCTGCTAGTTCCCCTACTCTGATAGAGCTCCTAGTCCACATTCGCCTGTCTGAGACACTCTTCCCTCAATATCCTCTAAGGGGTCTCTATCCATTTATATTTATTGCTGCTTTTTGCACAGAGTACTCCTTCATTAGCTAAGATTTCCACTAATTTGTTGGTTGTTCGGCACACATGAGTGAAACTCAGGGTTCTCATATTCTGTAGGTGGGATTGAATCCTTTGATAGACTTGCAGAAGCCTCCAATGTCTCGAAACTTTTTCCGGAGCTGAGCCATAGCAAATTTTCTTGATGGAATTGATAATCAATTCGGAATCAACTTCAATTATAATGTTTAGAAGATTTGAGTCCCTCGGGATTTCTAAGCATTGCTCAAGGGCCATGAGCTCTGCCATATTATTTGTGGCTTTCCCCAAATTTCTATGAAAGATGATTCCTATACAACCCTTTTCATCCCTTATCACTCCTCCATAACCAAGCATGCCCAGGTTTCCTTTTGAGGTCCCATCTATATTGCATTTCATAAAACCTTTAGGGGGAGGTTGCCAAAAATCCTTATCAGCAATTATGTGATTTACACTTTTGTTTTTGCCCTTTGGGATAAGTCCCTGCAAACCCAACTGTATTAGTATCTACACATCAGTATCTTTAGGTTGTATCTCAGGGGGGTTTTTAATGAGGGTTCCTATCGTCTCATTGAGTTGTCTTAAAATATGTGCCATGATGCTCTAGGAAGAACTCTTCTTGTTTTTGAATATTTTGTTATTGCGTTCTTTCCAGACATCCCAGATTAGAAAGCTTGGAGCTAAAGCCCAAGCTTTGTTGACTGTTTCATTATCAGAGAAATTTTTCCTCCACTTGTTTAAGGTGTTGGTAATGCTACCCATGTCCCTGGGTAGCATGGGACATGGGACAATGTGGATGTGAATGGGTAGAGGTTGAGAAGATGATCCATAGTTTCTTCTTGTAATTCACATAGTTGGCATTTAGATGGACCAGCTACCCCTCTTTTCCTAAGGTTTTCCTAGGTTAGAATTTTTTTATGCTGCACTAACCACATGAACAGTTTGATCTTCATCCAACTTTGGTTCTGCCATAGGTCCTTCCATACCCAATCAGGGTTTGGAAAGTCAAGCCCAAGGGCTATGCGCTTGGCCTCTTTGAGGTTAAAGGTGCCTTCATTGTTATTGCCCCATCTCAGCTGGTTTGAATCTGCTGATACCAGAATCTTCCTCTGTTCCAGGATGGCTGTTAGAGCTTCTGCCTGTGCCTTCAAGGGTGAGTCATCACTGTATCCCAGGTTCTTCCATATCCTCCATTTTCCCTCGCTTTTTTCCTGATCCCAGAAGTCATTTACTCTGAGCAACCTTTTGTTGTCAGTATCGTTCTTGAGATTTGCAAATTATTCTCTTAACAATTTAGGTTCCTGTTGCCACATATCCTCCCAAAACCAAGCAAGGTTTCCATCTCTAATTTCCCAGAAGCTATGTTTCTGAACAATGGCTCTATTCTCCCAAGCTTTGTTCCAAATGTGGGAGCCTTTGATGATCCCAGACATTCTAATGTGATCCCTGTCTTGCCAATTGTTTGCATATTTCTGTTTCCAAATTTGGGCCCAAGGGGAAGCTGAATCTTTTAGCCATCTCCACCATAGTTTTGCCCCCAAAACTTTGTTAAGCACTTCAAGATCATCTAGTCCCAAACCTCCATGTGTCTTAGGTTTACAAATTTTTTCCCAGGCTACCAATGCCCATTTTTTTCTCTTCCCCTTTGCCCCAAAGAAAATCTCTTTGGATATTTTTGAATAGTTGCATGACTCCTTTAGGAGCTGGAAGGGCTGAAAACATAAAGATGGGGACAGTTTGTAGGACAGCTTTTGTGAGCACTAGTCGTCCTGCTAAGTTCAAAGACCTACTTGTCCATTTCTGTATTTTGTCCTGTAGCTTATTAATCACAGGCTCCCAAACTGTCTTGCTCAGAGGTTTGTCTGTTAGTGGTACTCCCAAATATTTGGAGGGTAGCATATCCCTTTGGAAGCCTAGAATTCTGGATATATTTCTCTGAATAGCAATGTCAGTATTAAAGAAGAAAATCTTTGATTTGGTAAGGCTTACCTCTGTGCCCGCAGCCATTGCAAAATCTTTCAGAATTTGTTTGTAGGCTAGAGCTTCCCTGACCGTAGGTGTACCCTGTAGCATAGTATCATCTACAAATTGTTGATGGGTCAAATCATCTCCATTCATGGTGAGTTTGAGACCCTGGATTTTGCCTTCTGCTTTGGTATATTTGATAGCTTTGCCTAGCCCTTTCATCATGAGAATAAAGAGGAAGGGTGAGAGGGGATCTCCTTTTCTGAGACCTCTCGTAGGATTAAAGGGCTTGGATGGTGAACCATTTAACAGGATTGAAAAACTAGAGGCAGTTACAAGGGCCTTTTCTAGGTCAAGTTGCATAATCATTTCTGCCTGCCTATTGCTTATAAGTGAGTGAACCACCTCATGTGCTTGAATGATATTTTTGAGAATTTGTCTGCCTTCCACATACCCTATTTGTTCCTCAAATACGAGAGTTGGAAGAAGGGGTTTAAGCCCGTTGGCAATTATTGTGAAAATTATCTTGTACACCACATTGCATAATGCTATTGGTCTAAATCTATCTGGTGTCATAGCATTATCATGTTTTGGAATTAAGGATATGAAAGAGGTATTGAGTGCCTTCAAAACAATTCTATTTTTCCTAGAGTCCTCCACCACATCGAGGATATCCTGCTTGATTATCCCCCAACATGCTTTAAAGAAGTCAACATTAAAACCATTCGGTCCTGGTGCCTTCCCATTTTGCATTTCTTTGATGACTTCACTGACCTCCTCTTCATTCACAGGCCTATTAAGATTATAATTGTCTTCTCTTGTCACAAGATTAGGAATATGCTTTGTAAATTCCTTAATGAATTGTGATCTGTCTAAGAGAGGTTCAACTACTATGCCTTGGAAATGTTGAACCAACACAACTTCTATTTCTTTGTGGGTATTGAGTTGATTTCCTTGAGAATCTTTGATTTTTGAGATCCTGTTGTGAGACCTATGATCCATGGTAGATTTGTGAAAAAACCTTGTGTTCCTTTCTCCTTCTTTTAACCATTGTACCCTTGATTTATGTTTCCAAAATATTTCCTCTTGTTTGCATAATTCTTCCCATTCCTGTTGATGGTGGTCAGCTTGTTCCCTTTTTCCACTACTGAAGCCATCTGTAATGAGTATCTAGTTAATGTCATGTAGCTTCCGTTCAACCACTTTTTTGGCTTTAAAAATGTTTCCAAACTCATTCTTATTCCAATCTTTAAGCCTGATTTTAATATGTTTCAATCTTTTATGCAGGAAGAACATTTTAGTGCCCTGAACTTGCATATCCTTTGTCCACCATTTTTCAATATTGTTGATAAAGTCTGGATGGGTGAGCCAAATGTTTTCAAACCTGAAAGGTATGTTTCTTGGAGTTCCTATAAAGCATGCTTCAATTTGAACAGACCAATAATCTAAGCCACCAAAAGGGAGTATCATTGCTGACAAGTCAAGGCCTATTAGGATAAGGTCCTCTGAGATAATAAATCCGTCTAGTTTTGAGGCCACCTGAGACTCTCCTCCCCTTTTGTTATTCCAGGTAAAGATGCCATTACTTGTCTCTGTGTCTACTAGCCTCGTATTGTTTGTAAAATTATGAAATGCTATGGAGTCTCTGCCTAGTGATCTGGTTCCACCTTTTTTCTCTGACAGGGACCTGATCATGTTAAAGTCCCCTCCCAAAATCCAGGGGATGCCCGAGTGTCTGTCTCTTAGATCCTACAATGAAGTAAGAAGCCTTATTTTGTCTTCAGGCTTTTATGGACCATAAACATTTGTGATTAAATAAACTTCCTTGTCCCCCAAAGGTTGAATAACCACTGATAAGTAGTTCCTATATGCTTCTGCATCTAGGATTCCTAGTTTCTGAGGGTTCCAAAGTGTGAGAATTCCTCCTGCTGTTTTGTCTGCTTTAACTTCTAGATATTCATATTTAGTCAGCCATTTGCTGTGTATTTCTCTTATTTTTTCTACTGAACATTTTGTTTCCTGAATGAAAATCATATCTGGTTTTTCTTCTTTCATTCTATTGCTAAGATTCCTTTGTTTCCTTTTACTCCCTAGACCCCTAATATTCCATGTTGTGAGCTTCATTAAGAAAGATTTGTAAATGAGTAACTGGTTAGGTCTTTCATCTTACCTGAATCAATCATGAGTTTTCCACACTCGATTAGTAGCTCGTTCTGTTTTTTCCTACCTCTTTTCTGGCCTCAGTTTCTAGGAGCTAGTTCCGATGTTGCCTTAATTGTTTTCACCCCTTCGTTGTCTTGACTATCATGGTTTCTTTTGATTCCCGAACCTTTTGTCTGAGTTCTCCATAGGAACAACTATTTCACTCTATTGAACTCCTCTTGTGGTAGCGAATCCATTCCTTTGGTGGTTCCCTGCTCTAGGAAAGTTTCCAGATCTAGATGCTCCCTATCAAGAATTTCTAGCAGTTCATGATCCTCTGTTCCCACCTCACTCGGGGTCATCTCTTAGTCCCTATCAAGTTCCATAGTGTTCAGCAGATCCTCCTTTTGTTGGTTGTTGTCATGTGTGTCCTCCATACTCTCTTCCTTTTCCTTCTCCACAGGGCTATCCTCCAAAGTCTAATTTACTTTATCGTGCTCCTCTTCTTCTTCTAGTACCTTGTACCTATTGTGACTTGGCTACTTTTCTTCGTTGATTTTATTTTGGTGATTTCTCCCTCCTTTACCTCTGTTTCCCACTATGTTAAAGCTTTCAGTTTCTTTCCCTGAGGTAGCTTTAGTTCTGCTTTCCATTTTGTTTAAGGGGCAATTCCTGAATAGATACCCATGTTCATGGCATTTGCGACATCTAAAAGGAACATGCTCATAGTCCACCGCTTGTACCCATTCTTCATCAAAAACTTCCAGAATTACTTCATCTGGTAGAGCTCTAGAGAGGTCCATCTCTACGCATATACGGGCAAAGGAGGTATACTTTCCCTGCCTAGTGGCCTCTGATATTTTTACAAAATTCCCTAGTTTATTTCCTATTGCTTTTAATGATTCTGGTTGCCAATAATCCAGCGGTAAGGAGTAGATCCTTACCCAAACAAGGACCGAAGTGAATGTCTCGTGCTCCAGGACAAAATTCATCACCCAAGGCCACATATAGAGTCCTGCAATAGCATAGAAGTAGGGCCCTCCTTCAAACACCCTGTCTTTATCCTCAATGTTAGTAAAAACTACAGTGAAGAAACCCTTTGATCATAGGTGCAGATCTATATCCCCCTTAGGTTTCCAATGATACTTTATCCATGCCTATAAAGCCTTCTCCATTGGCCATAACCCCATGAATTTACAAATGACTGCGTAAGTCGCCATGTGTTCCCTATGCGCCTGTAGCACTGGATCACTTAACACCACTCTGGGTTTGATGGTCGCCCTAAGCTCATAATTCCCATACCTCATGTAGAATGCAGTCTTGTAGATGTATTCTTCTTTGATGTGTACATGATGATATCCTGATCTCAAATCAATCTTTGAAAGTATTATTGGTCCCTTCAACTGATCAAATAAATCATCAATCCGTAACAATGGATACCTGCTCTTGTTGGCCACTTTGTTCAACTACCTCTAATAAATTCACAGTCTAAGAGTACCATCTTTCTTCTTGGAAAATAATAATGGTGCACCCCAAGGTGACACACTTGTCTTAATGTATCCTTTTTCAAGAATTTCCTTAAGCTACAACTTCAATTCCACAAACTTCAAAGTTCTCATCCTGTAAGGTGCCTTTGATGTCAGTGTTGCTCTTGGTACCAAATCAATAGAGAAATCCACTTCCCTATGAGGTGGTAACTTTGGAATCTCTATAGGAAACACATCTTGAAATTGTTGCAAAACATGATACCTCTTCAAGACTTCATCATCCTAAACATCCTTCCCTTTGTCAGAGGAGCTGCAAACAATACACACCCGTCCTGCAATTGTGCTTAACTTGCATAGTTATAACCATCACTA